>JAAALK010000285.1:18202256-18212704 GCA_019279435.1 Zizania palustris | reverse complement strand
ACTTAAAACAATCTTCAGTCATAGTCGACCAATAAAAACCTGCTCTTTTGAGCATCCAACTCATTTTCTGGGCCAACTGATGAGTACCACAAAATCCTTCATGAACTTCTCCTATAGACACTCTAGATTGATTGGCATCCAAGCACTTTATAAGTACTCCATCAATAGTTCGGCGATACAACACATCGTCAAGCAACACAAATTTAAAATGCTTGTTGCCGAACTTTCTGATCAACCCTTTGACTAGAATCCTTAAAATATTGGGTGATTGAGATTCTCCAATCATCTTTATAGATTCCTGGAGGGTTCACCAATTCTTCACCCGACAGTGGCGTCTAATTTGCAAATCTCAAAATGCCCCTGAGCCCTTCCTGTTTCTGCTGATCAGACCGAAGTTCTATGACCGAGGGGTCAGACGCGTGAAGGCCCCGACGCTTGGAGGGCTTCTGCACGCAGGGGTTTGGTGCACAGATTCCTTCAGTGGATGAAGGTATCCGGCATAGGGGCTCCGGCACGCAACACCCTCCCGGGGGCGAGGGGTTCTGGCCCGGAGGGTCTGGTGCACAACACATCAGTTCAAAGCTCCTACCATCGGCTGCCACAGAGACTTCAAGCATCGACCTGTCATGTACAAAATATGCCTTTTTGACTTGATAGTCAGATGCTTACTGTGCCAAATCATTGCAATTGAATTGGCTTCTCTAGACACGTGAGAAATTTTGAAGTCATGAAAAGTAGCAATTATGTGTAGACATTTATCCAAGTAGCTATTTAACAAACCATTGAATCATTGGGCCACTTTAGCTACTTTTTGTACAACCAACAAAGAATCACCATACGCATGAATGTGTTTAATACCCATGGAATTTAGGAAATCAAGTCCTAACAATAAGTCTTCATATTCGGCTTGATTATTGGTACAAGGAAATTCTAGATGGGCCAAAGTTTCAAAGCGCATACCATTAGGTGATATGAGAACCACTCCAATACCTTGAACACTCTTGCAAGACGAACCATCAAAATAAAGCTTCCATGGCACTACCTCAATTAGAGAAACATCGCTACCCTAATGACATCTACGTGGTGATCAACTATAAAGTTAGCGATGATTTGGCCTTTCATATCTCTCAAAGGTTCATAAGCCAAATCATATTCAATCAAAGCATAAGCCCACTTTCTGATTCTACCACTTAGAATCGGCTTCTGCAACATGTATTTTATGACATCTGTTTGACAAGTAACGATACATGTGCTTGGAGAAGATAGTGACGTAATTTGGTACATGCATAATAAAGTGATAAACACAAATGCTCCACAAACACGTACCTAGTCTCAGAGTCCAACAAGAGGCGACTCAAGAATGTGATGATGTACTCCTTTCCCTCCACCTCTTGATTCAACACAGCTCCAATCATGCTCTCCTCTGTGGTGACATATAGACGAAATGGTATTCCGACATTGGGCACCTTCACCACTAGTGGTGATGATAAGCACTTTTTGATTTTTTTGAAGGTGCATTTCTAACTTGCCCCTCAAGTGAACTCGGCCTCCTTCTTCAGCCGGAGTATGGGGACAAAAGCATCAATCTTGCCAGACAAGTTAGATATTAAGCAACACAAATAATTCATCTTGCCTAGCAACTTTTGCACGTCTCTCTTGCATGTCGGCGCTTCAAAGTTCTTAATCTTCTTTAGCCTCTTAGGATCAATCTCAATACCTCTTTCATGGATCATGAATCCTAAGAACTTGCCCACCGACATACCAAAAGCACACTTGAGTGGGTTCATCTTTAAGTCATACTGAAGCATTCTATCAAAAGCAACTCTCAAATCAGCTAAATGGTTCCCCATAGCATCCGATTTGACTACAACATCATCTATATAGACCTCTAGCATAACTCCTAGCAAGTCAAGAAAGATCAAGTTCATATCACGTTGATATGTAGCGCCAGCATTCTTCAAACCAAAAGTCATAACGACCCAATCGAACAAGCCGACAAAGCCAGGGCATCGAAAGGCTGTCTTTGTAGATGTCCTCTTTAGCCATAAAAAATTGATTATAACCAGCTTTGTCATCAAGAAAACTTAGTACCTTGTGTCCTGATGCATCGTTGATCAACATGCCGTCTATCGGCATGGCGTACTTGATGAGGACATCACTTCACATGATACACACATGGAGCCTCCACCTACAATTCAATTACAAGGACCAATCACACGCGCCCGTGCCCGTCGCTTGAACCATGAGGTTAATTCTTTCCTTAGAAACTATGTTAATATTTGTTTGGATGGGATGCTACTGAATACTAGTGATATTTTGTTGCTTAGGAACATGGGAGATGAAATAGAAGAGTTGGAGTTGAAGACGGAGTCGCACGGATGATTTGAAGTCAAGAATTCGCTGGTTCGGACTACAACGACCACCATGCACCAAAATGGGCATAACTTCCTCATACGAAGTCCGATTGGCGCGTTCTTGGACTTTTTGGAAAGCTAAGGAGAAGATGGATCTTTTGGCGTTGGTCCTGCGTGTTTGAAACAGTCCTGCGTGACAAAATTGGGCCGTGTTGGCCCATAGTCTGAGTCTGTATGTCTTCTAGCCCATAGTTCGAGTCTGTACGTCTTCTACAGGCTGCCCCCGCCTTATATACTCACGCCAGCCGCCTTTAGGGTTAGGTTTTGCTTTGTTTGCATCTACACTTGTGTGTTTAGATTCCGCTCCTGCACCGGACCGATTGGCTGTTGCATCAGCGTTTGTGAAACCTCTCCTCTTCATAGTTTATCTGTGATTTGGCATTCGACTTGTATCCTTCCCGTTCTTGCTTGTGTTCTTGGGTTCACTTGCAGGAACTAGCCTTCGTGGCGAGGTCAATCGCGCCTGCGTGGTTGATAACCAACGGAGACGGTGGTGTAGCGATTGCAAGGTTTTGATCCGCCGGACCGGAGCCTTGGATCATCAACGTCGAGATTCTCCACCAATCCAAGTTATCCTTACCTAACGGAAGATCGAGACTAATCCCCCATTAGTTGGTATCATAGCACAGATTTCCCGTTAGGTAATCTCGATCTGCTTTTATTTTTACCTAGAGTCCAGAAACCCGCACAAAAAAAAATCCCCACCGAGAACCCCTTTGTGCCTTGCGATTTTAATTTCAGTTTTTTAACTTTGTTGAGTTTGTGTTCTTGGTCGAGTCTTGTTGCTGGTTTAGTCATCCCTCTGTTCCGTTTGAGTAGTAGTTGGTCTGGTGTCTCAAAAAAAAAAAATTCACAACCCTACTCATTTTCCACATTAAGGGTCCCTTTGGTTTGGCTTCCGGAAGCAGCTTTTGCTTCCTGGAAGCCAAAAGCCAAACCAAAGGGTATATTTCTATCCAGCGGCTTTTAGTAAAAGCAGCTTTTGGTGCAGTGTAAATGTGAAAGCTCCTCCAGACCTGCTTTCTGCGGCTTTTGGCTTTTGGCTTCACAACCATACAAAATTTCATAAATTAACATTTCAAATTTCATACAACCATACAAAATTCTATAAATTGACATTTCAAATTTCATACAACCATACAAAATTTCATAAATTGACATTTCAAATTTCATACAACCATACAAAATTTCATAAATTGACATTTCAAATTTCATACAACCATACAAAATTTCATAAATTGACATTTCAAATTTCATACCATACAAAATTTCATAAATTAACATTTAAAATTTGATACAACAATATAAAATTTCATAAATTGACATTTCAAATTTCATACAACCATACAAAATTTTATAAATTGACATTTCAAATTTCATACACCCATACAAATTTTCATAAATTAAATTTTTTACACAGCTCACAGCTCAAAGCAGTTTGTTCACAGCCATTTCAGCCAAACGACTTTGAGCTTTCTCACAGCTGACTTCCCACAGCAGCTTTTCCACAGCCCACAGCCCACAGCAGCTTTTTCCCACAGCCACAGCTCAACCAAACACACCCTAAGTCTTTGTGACCCCCCTTCGGTAAAACAGGCATAACTTTTCGCTCGTTTGGCAGAAAAATCTGAAATGTTTTGAGCGTCTTCCTGACCCAATTTGGGGGGTACCCTAACACGGTTCCCCTGTTAGCCTTCATAAGAATCGCCAAAAAAAATCAGGAAGATAAAGAAAAAAATTGGTCAAAGTTTTTGCTTGCCGTTCAGCAAACTTGTTGAATTTCTATGAACCACATCCCACCTCAGTTGCAGGTGCCAATTTTTGTGGTTGCATCTCTAGTCATCCTTGTTCAAAAAAAATAGAGTAAAAAAAGAGAAGCGGTCCTGTCGATTGCTTGTCTGATCCCTTGTCCGATCTCTTGTCCAATCCCTTGTCCGATCAGCGGCATTGGCAGATTCTGCTTGTCCGATCTCTTGTCCGATCCCTTGTCCGATCTCTTGTCCGATCCCTTGTCCGATCAGCGGCAGAAAAAAAAATTGGGCACATAGTTTCCCTCTATTGCTTGAATTTTTACATTGGGAGCACTAAGGCCAGCAACTTTGACGAGTACTAGGGAACACTTATTGAACTTGGTTTAACTGTTATTACTATCGCTAATCCTTGCTACTCACTTGGCCTTCCAAGCTACACCTTTCTCTTGATCAGGACAGGTTCATTTCTTGCAATTGCACACCACCCTCCACTTGGTTCTTCGCCTGTAGGCCGGTGACCTCACTGCGGCGTGGTAAGAACACTTGCAAGCGTGGGTAAGGTGCTTGACGGATTGCTTCCACCACACACCCACCACCCCACCTAGCTGTTTTCCATAAGGATTATTCTTTGTTGTTTTGTCTTTTCACTAACATGGAAGCACTTATTGTACAATGTGTCTTGAGCACTCACATGGACCAGGACGACCGGGCACAACGGAACAATCTGTTTCAGACCTTCTTCGTCGTTAATGACCGCCGTGTACGTGTCATCATAGACAGCGGTAGTTGCAACAATTTGGTGATCCACGACATGGTAACTAAGCTTCAACTTCCCACACGTGCACATCCACACCCTTACCACGTACAATGGTTCAACAATAGCGGTAAGGTCAAGTTAACACAAATTGCTCACATCGAATTTTCCATTGGTACATACTTCGGAGTTGCTGATTTTGATGTAGTACCAATGCAAGCATGTTCTCTATTACTTGGTAGACCTTGGGAGTATGATACTGATGCTACACACCATGGTAGGAGCAATAAGTACATATTTATGTATAAAGGAAAGAAAGTTACATTGCTTCCTATGACTCCTGCTGAAATTGTGAAATTTGAACAAGAAAAACATGCTAAGGACGCACACACGGGCAAACAACCTTCTAAAAATCAGCAAGTAGCTAAAACACTTTCGAGGCAACAAAAAGATAAAGTTGCTTCTCCTTCTTCATCACAAGTTATTAATCTGAAAGAACGTGTCATGCTTGCAACTAAAACTAACCTTGCAATACGTAGTTTTCTTGGTCTTGCAGGATTCTACCGGCGTTTTGTGAAAGATTTCAGCACCATAGCCGGTCCTTTGCATGAGTTGACCAAGAAGGGAGTTACTTTTACTTGGTAACCAACACAAGAACAAGCTTTTTCCACACTCAAGGATCGCCTTACACATGCACCTCTACTTCAGCTACCCGACTTCAGTAAGCCTTTTGAGTTAGAATGTGATGCTAGTGGTTTTGGCATAGGAGGTGTGCTGCTACAAGGAGGTAAACCCGTGGCCTATTTTAGTGAGAAATTACATGGTCCACAGTTGAATTATTCTACCTATGATAAGGAATTATATGCCTTAGTGCGTGTGCTTGAAACTTGGCAACATTACCTTTTTCCTAAGGAGTTATTATTCATTCGGATCATGAAGCATTGAAGCATATACGTAGTCAAGCAAATCTGAATAAACGACATGCTAAATGGGTAGAATTTATTGAGACTTTTCCATATATCATTAAGCATAAGAAAGGGAAAGATAATGTGATTGCCGATGCTTTATCTAGACGTTATACATTGCTTTCTCAACTTGATTATAAGATCTTTGGTTTAGAAACATTGAAGGACATGTATGCTACTGATTTGGACTTCAAAGATGCTTTTGCAAATTGTACAGATGACCGTGCTTGGAACAAATATGTGCTGAATAATGGATATCTTTTTCGTGCTAACAAGTTATGCGTGCCGGCTAGCTCTCTTCGCTTGTTGTTATTGCAGGAAGCACACAGTGGTGCTTTGATGGGTCATTTTGGATAAAGAAAACCAAAGATGTGCTGTCCACACACTTCTATTGGCCTAGGATGAGACAAGATGTTGAGCGCTATGTGGCACGATGCACTACTTGCAATAAAGCTAAGTCCCGTCTAAACCCACATGGTCTTTATATGCCTCTACCCGTTCCTAGTGTACCTTGGGAGGATATTTCTATGGATTTTGTGTTAGGATTACCTAGAACTAGGAGGGGGAGAGATAGTATTTTTGTGGTGGTAGATCGTTTCTCTAAAATGGCGCATTTTATACCTTGTCACAAGAGCGACGACGCTACCAATATTGCTAATTTGTTTTTCAGAGAGATCATACGTCTGCATGGAGTTCCCAATACCATCGTTTCAGATCGTGATGCTAAATTCTTAAGTCATTTTTAGAGGACGTTGTGGCATAAGTTGTGGACGAAGCTGCTGTTTTCTACTACTTGTCACCCACAAACGGATGGGCAAACGGAGGTCGTCAACCGCACATTGTCCACCATGTTGAGGGCTGTTTTGAAGACCAACTTGAAGCTCTGGGAAGAGTGTCTACCTCATATTGAGTTTGCATATAATAGGTCAGTACACTCCACTACTAAGGTAAGTCCATTTCAAGTGGTCTATGGCTTTAATCCGCGCGCTCCTATTGATTTGCTACCATTACCACCATCTGGAAACTTGAAATTTGATGCTACTACACGTGCTGAATTATTGCTTAAGATGCATGAAACTACTAAAGCAAACATAGAGAAAATGAATGAGAAATATCGTGCTTATGGTAGTAAGGGTCGAAAAGAGATAACATTTGAACCGGGTGATCTTGTTTGGTTGCACTTGCGCAAGGATCATTTTCCTGATTTGAGAAAGTCTAAATTGATGCCCCGTGCTGATGGTCCTTTCCGTGTGCTTGAGAAGATAAATGCTAATGCATATAAACTTGAGTTGCCTGGAGCTTTTGGGGTTAGTCCCACATTTAACATTTCAGATTTAAAGCCCTATTTGGGAGATGACGATGAGCTTGAGTCGAGGACGACTCCAATTCAAGAGGGGGAGGATGATGAAGACATCACTTCACATGATACACACATGGAGCCTCCACCTACAATCACTACTACAAAGCGATACTGTAGCGGTGGGCAAAATCGACCTATAGTGGCGGGCATCCAGTCCGCCACTGCTATCGCTGGTTAGCAGTGGCGGTCAGAGCGCCCGCCACCGCTGTGTCAACAGCAGTGGCGGGCGCGCTGACCTCATCAGCCCGCCCGCCACCACTATGTCAACAGCAGTGGCGGGCGCGCTGACCTCATCTGCCCACCACTGCCGTTATCAATAGCAGTGGCGGGCAGATGATGTCAGCACGCCTGCCACCACTGTGTCAACAGCAGTAACGGGCAAGCTACCTCATCTGCCCGCCACTGCTGTGTATAAGCCATAACACAGAATGTTGTGATCCCACTAACAAAAACACAGAAATTATATGCTTCACACAGCTATCCACATACACAGCAGCAAAACATCCACATATCCACATACATAGCAGCAAAACATCCACATATCCACATACACATCCACAACAACAACACATCAACACAACAACCATCCATCTCATCAATTTTCAAAAATTTACAAAGTTTACATTCTTCCGGTTTATGTTTCACAATAACCATCCATCAACACAATTCATTGTTTCACAAATACATGCTCATGCGGTTTATGTTTTCTTGGAAGGCTAACTCATATGTTAATTGGTTCACTTTTTCATTCTTCCGGCCCAATCATACAGAGTTGGATGCTTGGCCACTTCACTCTCAGGATCGAAAAATACTCCAAGCTCATGAAGAATCTCATGCATCGTGAAGCGGCACATCCTTGATACGATTTCGTACATTTGTGATTCAGAGAGTTGGCTCTTCTGGGCAACGGTTGATGGACCTGACGACTGCATACGTAAAATATAAGTACATACGCTGCAAGTTATATTAGATTAACACACAAGAAATCAACTTACTTCTTTAGTATCCTCAGATACTGTCCGCCCAACTTTCCTAAGTTATTGCTCATGAAATCACAAGTATAGTAGCCGCAATGCACGGAACCAAGAGATTGTTTGTGACACTTCAAAATAGACAAAGTTAGAACGATATATAGTTTGGCTTTATCAATTGAATTAACAAATTTAAAAATATAATATTACCAAATAGTTGGTTCTGATAAGCATTTCTTTCGGCCTCTGTGGATCATGTGGGCCACCTAACTTTTCCACGTAGTATCTATATGCACTCTGAATAACATTTAATATATCTTGATATTCTTTTTTGGGTTTGTCGAGCGAGTCGAGCACATAAACCCTTGAGCTCTTTGGGTATAGCAGAAGTGCAATCCAATGATCACTATCGAAGAAGTAATATATGATTATGTTAGTTTCATAATCGATAAACGTGATTAAGTGGATATAGTGGGTATACTTACTTAAAGTTATATGCCCCACTTATCATTTCTCTGTCCTTCCATTGATACATGCACCGCGCAATATACAACGCGGCACAACTCCTTTTGTTCTTCTTAAGTTTGTCTTCGTCTTTATTGAACATCTTTCTTTGAAATTTTTTCTTACCCGCAGTCCAGTACTTGCTATCGTTCTGGTTTAGTGTCGGGTTCAGCGCACTTTGGCTTATTAATGACGGGTTAAGTACCCATACAATTTAGACTCGTCACCGCGTGAATTACAACTGCATATGTTATAAAACAATAGTCAATATAAGACATTATTTATTTTTGCTTTGTATTGACAAAGTATAAAGTACTTACATGCACCAGAGCATCATGCTTGTGATGTCGGTTCGCTTCAGACGAAACATCCGATGGAAGTCGTCGAAAAATAGTGCAAGCTTAAACTCTGGGCAGTTGAATATTTCTTGTGGAACCTTCAGTTCTATTTGTGTTACTCCTAACGAAGACGCTTCGAGGTACCAGTCATGAAATGTTTCATCGTCCAAGGAATACAATTAAGTACTCCTTGGGGTAATAATGGTTTGCCTGGTTCGTATTCGATATAATCCTCGTCTTCGTAGGTCCTCTTATCAACAGAATGTGAGCCCGCATGCTTTTGTACTGGAGCCTTTATGGGAGCCGCTTCGGGCATAGAACGTGTTTGCCCCATAGTAGTAAAAATTTATGCATCTCAGATTTCAGCGCAGAACACTGCCCAGCTTTAACAGTTATCTTGTGGATTGCTGGCTTTGGGCATGCATCTTGTTTTTCAGGCTCGGCAGCAACTAGCACTGGCACTTTTGTTATGGGCTTGGCCACCGGCACTTGAGGATCAGCCGGAACTGGCACTTGAGGCTCAGTCGGAACTAGCACTGGCATTTGATCTGGCTCTGGCACATTTGTGTTGGGCTCATCAGTGGGCTCAAGCACTGGCACTGGCTTTGTCTCTTGAGGATCAGGCTCAGTCACTTTCGATTCTATCAAGTCTGCCACTTTATTGGGCACTGGCTCTTCCTCTGCCTTTTCATCTATTTCACGCTCATCAACAGGTGATAATGATCCTATATTTTGCACATCCTGAGATGAAAGATATGTGGGGGATTGTGATGAGACAATAGGTGATTTACTCTGAGAACTTGTCTGCAGTAATTTGATATCTCGGCTCGCCCATAGGACAAAGTTATTTAGAGCATCTCCGATTGTCTCAATCCCCTCATCAGGCATTGGAAGATCCAACGGGTCATTAATAAATCTGTCGTTGGTGATCTCATTGACCTGAACCTTGGTATAGTCAGCAGGAATAGGCCGATTGTGAAATAAATCCCCAGGCATAGCAATGCCTCGTGCAGCCTCTTGGGAATGCCCTTTGCACCCTATCGGTACATGCAGGCTGCATGGTGTGTCCTCTTTAATATAATTTACAGGAAATTTGTCTTGTACTGAGCCAACACTGCTTGGTACGTCGAGTCGTACCTCTGGCACAATTATTTGTCCAGCTGCAGCCTGCATTTTGTTTGGATTGTCGTTAATAAATTCAAAAAAATTTCGCTCCCACTCTGCACGGCGCTCTGTGGCGTCGTCTGTGCGTGCTTGACGCTTCTTGTATGTGGCACCCTCCTGTTTCTTGAAAGTATTTTTTCCAGGGTGCTATAGAAGAGACACCTCGGGTGCACCCTCGATGTTCCTCGTTTCCGAGAGCAGATGTAAGCTGGTCATACACCCTCGGG
>JAAALK010000285.1:18171838-18202156 GCA_019279435.1 Zizania palustris | reverse complement strand
TTTTGTCATGGACGGTGTCGATGGACGCATCGGCCAATGCTAATTGGGCCAAAGTATCCGCTAGTACGACCTCCATATCATCACCGTCCCATTGCATTAGGCATTGGGGCATTGGTGCAAAGTAGAAGGAATACAACAATTTGCGTGAATCCAATCACGCCAAAGTAGCACACTGTAGTTACCTTGCATGTCAATGACAAAGAATGATGTTGGCAACGTATTGTTACCCACTGTCAACTCCAAGGAGAGTACCCTTTTGCTTCGGAACTCTCGTCGTTGAAGCCGTTGAGCATTAGGTTGGTTTTCTTTAAGTCTTCCCCGTCCCTGCCAAGCTTCTTCAAAAGAGAGTACAACATAAATTGACAGTGGCGCCGCCGTCAACAAGCATCCTAGAGATCGGCTTCCTATCAAGTGCCCCTTGATGTGTAGAGGCTTCAGGTGACGAGCTGTATCCTCGGGCTTCTCAAAAATGGCATCTCGCGGGCCGAGGTTCAACTGAGCGACCTCGGCCTCATCTCGTGGTAGTGCAAACTCAGCAGGAAGCATGACGACGTTGATGTCCATCGCCTATGGGGTGGGCCCCTCGGAGATGGGCGTAGTCGTTGTCGAGCATGTCATCGTCGTCGTCGCTCGAAACAGTAGCCGGGTTGTTCATCTCACCGGCTTGGGCTACCATACTGTTTCACGATTGGTCGATGGTGGATTTCCTTAAAATGGCGCCCCACTCATCTTCGGCCTTCTTCTCGCGCATCTCTTATGACCAGGCATTGCAGTGCCTCTTTTGTGATTTGGACATACGAGGAGGTGCCCAATGGTTGTGGCTTGGTACCAGGTGCCACTAATTTGTCTCTATGATTTCTGGCCGAATGGGATCACCCTGGTCAGTCTTGAATTTTTATGCTCGGTAGGACATTTCTACGGACCCTGGCCTCGGCCAAACTAGGAGACTTACCTCCGTCAGGATTCGGCGAGGGGGCCTTGGGGATAGGGACTTCCTGAACCCTACTTTGACTGTGATGGCTTCATACTCCCTTTCCCTCGACTCTTTGCACACGTCTTCCTTGGTTTCGTCCTGCGTGAGTCGATTCAGAGGTACAATGGATAGCCTATGGAAGTTCCCCCTTCGCCATGTTTGTTGTCCCTGCCAATCATAATACCCCGCATGAAAAAAGGGGCAACGTTATATTGTGAGGTACTCCGACGGCGATGTTAGCTTGGAGCCCACGATCCTGCCCAATAGTATGGCGGAGGCATCGACAGCTCAGTGGCTTCGCCTATGTGAGCCGAAGCCATTGCTCGGAGGGGGGTTCGGCAACATCGAAGGTGTCTCGGACCATATCAACGAGGGGTCCTACGAAGCCGGAGGTATGTTCAGCCATTGTGGGCCGAAGCCTCCCATCGAGGGGTTCGTTAGAGCAGAGTTGGGTTCGGCCGTTGGTATCCGAACTCGCTGTGCGGAGGGTTCGACCACTTGGTTCCGAATTCATCATGCGAAGGGTTCAGACACTGGGGTCTGAATCCAATGTGCAAAGGGTTCGACCACTAGGGTCCGAATTCACCCTTCGGGGGGTTCAACTGTCGGGGTCCGAACTCACCCTTCGGGTCTTGGCCCCTTCGGCTGTCTTAGCATTTTGGCCGGGGGCCTGTTTCCTTGGCTTTCTTCTAGTGTTTGCCCTACTGCAGCTGGTATGTTACCTTTGGCTTCTTGTGAGCCCTAGCCGAAGGAGATGTATTGATGTTATTTTTCCACACTCCTACTTCAGGGTTCTTTGGTATGAGTGTGCGCGTGCGTAATTCTCCAATAATGACGCTTTCCCCTTAGCTGACTCGGTCTGATATGGCCGAATCAATACCTTCTTCTCATCGAGGTCGATGTTGTTCATGGGAAAGGGGTCTTTGTCCAGCTTCATCTTTGGACTAGAATCTACTTTCAATCGTCCTTCTTCTATTGCCGATTGAACTTGCGATGAAAAACATTGCATCGTTAGTGTAATGAGAATGCGAATCATGCCACTTACAGTAGGGACACTTCTTTAGTTTGTCGGCGGTTGGGATGACCTGGCCCTTGGGCAACCTGAGAAGCTGGCTCTTCAAGAGGAAATCAAATATTTTATCCCACTTAGTTATATCAATGAGTATTTAACTTCGTTGGGCCGACTTTTAGTGGGAGATGGCCATAGCTCGGAACAAGTGATGGGCTTGCTCTTAGTGTTCCAAACCCATTCGGCCACGCACATGTCAGCCGAATTCTTCTTCTTTCGACTCTTCTTCGTCAGAGTGCTCCATGATGTGGACTTCAGCCCAAGGCTTGTTGAACGTTTTAATGAACTTTTTATCTTTGGCTCGGCCTTCTTGGACCAGAGCCTGCTGTAGAACTTGGCTGACTTCTAAAAAGTTCTGGTTGTCTAGTCTCTCTTAATCTCAGAACACAACCTGTTAAAAGCTAGATCCGCCAAATCCCTTTATGAAATATTGAGACTAAAACATCGGTTTCTGGTATCTCTAAAGCGCTTGACGTACTCAGAAACACTCTCGCTAGATTTCTGTTTGACCGATGTCAAGTGTGATAGCCTAAGTTCTGTCTCGCCCATAAAAATAGTCATGGAACCTTTTTCTAATTGGGCCCACGTTTGGACGGAGTTCGGTGGGAGTGCCGAAAAACAAGTGAAAGCGGTGCCGGATAGTGAAAGAGAAAATAGTCTAAGTTTTAATGCGTCCGACCCACTAGCTTCTCCACACTGTGCTAAGAACTGGCTAATATGCTTTAGTGTGGTCTTGTTACCCTCACCATAGAATTTGGTGAATTCAGGAACTCTATAGCCGCGAGGGTAGGGTATGGTGTCAAAGTGATCGGGGTACGACTTTCGGTAAATCCTAGCCCGATCCCTAGGCGCGAAGCCGGTGCACTCCCTAAACAGTGCGCAGATACCTCCTCAATGTCGTCTTGGCCTCCTGCTTGTGCGCGTCTCTCATGCGGGGTTGCGACACGCGATTGTATGTCGGCTGTCGGCTGCGGGGGTCTTCCTCATGTGCTGGCTCAGGATACATTACGTGCTCAGGTCTATGCCTGTGTGGGAGCTTGCGGCGCAGGCAACGCGGGAAAAGCTGGCGTTGGCGTAGGTGGAGGTGGCGTAGTAAGCAGTGTTAGCCTAGCCGTAAGTATAGTCACTGGCCTCGGCCATAGATGTCGAGGCCGGAGATGTGATAGCTTTGCCGGTACTACCCCAGTTCTGCTATAAATGCGATTCATCAGAGGTACACTAGCAATCGGAGCTGGAGGTACGGTCTCGATAAAGCCAAACCTTTTAAACACCGCCTCTACTTAGGATCTAACTGCCGAATCTAAATGGTTAGCTAGTGAAACGCTAATGGCTTGATTACTAATGCGTCTATCTTTTGCTCAATCTTTAAAGAAGATAAAAAGATGATACTGGTGTTACCTGAGTTCGGGCGAGGTCGGGGATGTTGACATCGCGCTTGATAAAGCCGCCCGTGTCTTAACGTAGCTTCCAAGCATGAGATCTTGTAGATCTTTCATCTTTGCCCCGCCGCCCCACCACGGGACGCATCCTCGTCCTCATCTCCCCTAATTCGATCTGCTCCAGTTCGATTCAATTCGATCTAGGTCGAGGCAGATTGGGGAGTTCGATTCAGGAGATTAGGGAAAATGGACCAGGTGCTGAACAAGGTGGGGAGCGACTGGTTCAGCAAGAGGGCGAGCAAGAAGATCGACTCCATCGGTGATGACATCAACGTAAGCCCCCTTCCTAACCCTCCTCAGATCCTTTCCCCCAACTATATCTTCTTCTTTTTGTGTTGGATTATAGGCCTGCATTGATTGGATGTTTCGTTAATCTTGCACCGTAGATGGTTCTCTGGAAGTCCAGATAGCCAAATCGTTGTCATTGTTGCATATGGAGTGTGTTCGGATGGAGACATGGACTCGCTCACTGCAGAAGTCGGACGCCTCAAGGTCCCTCTCTGTCCCTCTCACACAATATGCACTGGTTCAATTGATCCTTGAGCAGATTCAGAAAAAAATTGCAGCTGCAAGATTCCCTGAAGAGGTTTGCTTTGCAGACTTTGCTCTGATCTACTGTGCAGTTGCAATACTACAATGCATGGTACTTGTGTTCATGAGAGATTGCACTGATTATTGATAGTGTTTTTCATGATTTTTTACATAGAGGAGCCTGGAGGTGAAGGCATTGATCTTGATGAAGAAAACAAAATATGCTTCTACCAGCCATTGCATCAATGCCCGCTATCAGGTCACGATCAAATGGAACCATGATGCTCCTAATCTCCAGTAACTGGAATCACATAAATTTGTAGTCAATTTCTATTGAGAAGTTGTTTGCTCATTGTACTGAATGATGTTGGCATGTTAACAGGTAACTCCAGAGAACGAGCGGAAGCAGTATATTGTGAAGTGAAGCCATTGATAGTGGATTGAGGACTTGATATCCATGTATGTAAATACTACAATTTATTTGACCAGTACATTTTTGTGATGAGTTTCTAATTTGATATAATGAAATTCCAAGCTAGGAAAATAATGCTCAATTGCCTGGTTCAAATTATCCTCAAGCTGAGAAGCAACAAGTATGATGCTAATTCTGAACTTCTGTTTGCATTCTAGGCTTACAGTTCATTCAGGTAATATGTCTTAACATCTGCTGTATGTTTCTGGATGTCCAGGAGTTTTGATCAAGTGTAATACCTCTTAGACTGCTTAGCTTTAGTCCGGATTCAATTCAAGTAATTGGACGGATCGGTGAGACCTTACTTTCTTTGGTTTCCAGTCACCTCCTGTTTTGGAGCCTGCTCTCATACCCATTAGTAACTGCTCCTTTCCTCACAATGTTTTCCTTCTACGTCCGCAGTGCTCTGCTCACTAAAGCATACCAAACTATCGCTGTCTTGTTTGAGGTATTGAAAGCTGTCAATGTTTCCCAATCTGTTGAAGTTTATCAAGCGGTGAACAACTACATTCTGTTGATTATCGCTTGCATGGCTTACTGTTTCTTGCGTTCTTTGTTAACTGCCAGTCTTTTTTCTTTCTATGTCCTCCCCTGCTCGTAATCGTTGTACAGATCCTAGATACACAAAAAAGTTGAGGAAAAGAAAAAGCTCTACGTTCCTTACAATATTCTGCCACTCGATCCTAAAGCATTAATCAAGCTATTATGCAATATCCAGAGGTTTTCATCTTATCATTTCAATATGCTAGGTTAGTGTATGCTTCCATTTTATCCTACATTTCTTCAGTTACTTATCCTTTTAATCATTTGTGCATCAATGCAAAATATAAATTTTTACTTCCACTCATATTTTTATAACTCATGTTTGAGATCATATTTATCCTAAATATTGTTTTGATTCATTTCTCTTCTCATTTTATTTGGATCAAGATCATTGATGAGTAGATCATATAGAAACCCTGTAATTTAGTTTCTTTCATAGTAAAGATGTTTTGAACACATAATATGATGAATTACATCGTGGATGATACTTTGTATTGCAATAATTTATATTTAATATAGCATTGATTTATGCTTATTTGATGTGTCTGTGATGATGTAAAAAATGTTGTGCATATTTGTTAAATAGTTTTTCCTTGCAACACATATAAGCGTTGCCACATTTTTATTCTAAATATTGCAACAAGCTATAGATATTAAATGTGTCAACGGGCGACACAAACACATATAAGTGTTACGATAAGCCAAACATATTGTTAAGTTTACCAACGGATATAAATATAATATTCCAACACATGTATAGGCGTTGTAGAAGACTCTTGCAACGTCAACATAGGCAACACATAATTATGCGTTGCTATAGCCCTTAGTGACACTTATGTAGGGTTTTATCAATGCATATATGTGTTGCTATAGGGGTTCTTTTGTAGTGGAAGGCTTGCATGAAGATGATGTCGGTAGAGCTCCCTCCGTTGATCAGTACGCGGCGGACCTCAACGCCGACGATCGATGGTAATGATGAGGGGGTCGGTGTGTGGAAATTTGATGTCGATGGCATCATCGGATGTGAAAGAGATGGGCACATGCACCCACTCTGGTACTACTGAAGCGGATGCGAGGTCCCAATGTGGCCCACCTCACGGACGTATTCTCAGTGCTATCGTTTTGACATGTTGCCCATGGTGCCACCCCCGTTGATGGGCAGCACTATGCGCTTTCCTCGGTTGAGCTTTCCTTAGTCTTGGGGGTCGACAACAGTTTGGCACCGGGTGGTACCTAGGAGCCTCACACTCCTTGATCCACCGACTACCTGGACCGGCTTGGAGCGAGCGATAGGCGGCGCCCTTTCGGTGGATCCTCGGCCGGAGTTCCTTTCGAGGTAGTCACTCCAAAGGGCAAGGATGGTCCTACAAGAATCGGTGTTGTGGCTCTGATTCTCCGTGGACATTGCAGTGGAAGATTTGGCCCCCACCGTGGGCCTTCGCTAGGGGCCTCAAGTTGTTGGCCCGACCTCCGCTCTAGGTGTGCTGGTACTTGGGTGGCTTCGAGGTGTGGGGGGCGATGTTAAGCACCTCTCCTCGATAGTGCTTCTGCCCTCTTTGGGGGTCATGATGTCGGTGCTCCGTCGGTGTGGCTTGGTGAGGCTGTGACTTCTTGCTTCAGGGATTTTGGCTTCTAGGACCCGCACCGGAGCGACAACCGCGTGCCTGCGAAGTTTCCCCTCTTTGGACCTAGCGTACTCCTCGAAGTACGTCATTAGTTCGGCAACCGAAGAGATGGGTTTTCGGTGGAGCTTTTCGAGGAGGCTGGGGTTGGTGATTCCTTCACGATCCGCGTCAATGACGGATGAAGTATATAGTCCTTTGATCTGGGACTTGGTGTGGGCGAAGCGCTAGGAGTACTGGCGGACCGTCTCTCTGGGTTGCTGCTTCACCTAAAAAGGCTCCCCGTTGACATGGGAGCTACGAAGGTCCCTTGAAAATTGTTGAAGAATTTCTTCTTCAGCTGCTCCCATGATCTTACGGATCCTAGCTTCAGCGACCAGAACCACTAGAGAGCGATCCCTTCGAGCGTGAGGGGGAAGCATTTTGCCATCATGTCTCGCTCTTCTCCGTAAGCCTCTATCGTCAAGGCATACAACCAGGATAACTCACTAGGGTCGGTATCCCCGGAGTACTTTAGGAGCATGGCCGGTCGAAACTTGGAGTCAAACCACACTTTCTGCAAGTCTGGATGGAGCGAAGATTCTGCATTGAAGGAAGCGTTCTGCTTGCTCCTTCGGGCTTCTTCGTCTTCCGCGTCGCTTAACACGATGACTTCAGCCTCCAGCGTCCTCGCTGGCCTGCTTTGATTGGGGAGATGGTTCGCGGCTGCCTACTGCCACCTCATGAGCTCGGACCTGAGCTGGGCGTTCTCGGAAGCCAAAGCATCACTACAGGAAAATGATAAATTTTCGTCGGCTAAAATAATTTTCGTCTGCTTTTCTTAAAACCGATGAAAGTTACGTTACTTCCGTCGGCTTTATCATGCCGATGGAAGTTAACATAACTTCCGTCGGCATTTCCTTTAGCTGACGAAAATAACTTAACTTCCATCGGCTTTTCTTGTAGCCGACGGAAGTTATCATATTACTCCCCGGCCGGGTGCCCTATTTTTCCCCACTCTCTCCCCGCATCCGCATCCAGGGTTTCTCTCTCTCTAGCCATGCTCCCACTTTGCTGTGCCGCCCCGTCGGACCGCTCGCCACCGACCAACCCCCCGTACGTCTCCCTTCCCTCCCACCCTCACTCCTTCCCCAGATCTTACTCTCCCCAGATCTGCTTTGGTCTATTCATAAAAGAGGAGCTAAAACCCTAACCACCCGGGTAGGCTATGGCAGCGGGGACGACGGCGGCGGCGGCGCGCGACGCACGCGACCGAACGTGCTAGTGACTGGCGCACGTGACCGCGGAAATGCATGTTGTGATATGCTTGAGATTAAGGCTGACAACCATATTCGGTAATGTCAGCACAAAGAATGCAACTCGGAATGCACTTTTGCTGGTGAGATATTTGAGATGGTCTAACATATCTTTGTTCTATTTCTTGCTCTTGCCTCTTATAATGTGGAAGCTTAAATATAAGACAAAAATCTTTCCCACTGTATTGGATGGATGTACAAGGAGCTTTTTTGTGCTAGTTGGAGTAAGGGCCTAAGATAGTAGTTAATTTTCTATTTACACTGCAGATTGAATAGATTACTTATTCGCATGAGCTTCTGCATAGTATTTTTATATGACACAGGTTCAATTAAGACCACATGCTTCCGATCATATTATATTTCCTATTCAGTTTTACACTAGAGTTTCAGTCAACGTATTGTGCTTATTTGGATGAGCTTAATGATGTGCTCTTTTATTTTAGGGAGGAGATCCATTTATTGCTGACTTTGCTCATGGGTCTGATGGCCTTGGCAATTTGTTCCTTTCTGCACCCACTACCAAGAAGGTTGAGGAAACTGCTGCTGAGTTCATGGTTAACATGGTCTCTCAGTTTCCAGGCGAGGTTTCTGTCCTTGCATTGGGACCCCTGACAAACGTGGCGCTGGTATGCTTCCATTTACAGGTTAAACCAATTCAACATGATTCTATGCCATGCCAGATGATAATAAGCTGTCTGTGTTCTTAGGCAATCAAAAGGGACCCTTCCTTTGCAAACAAGGTGAAGAAAATAGTTGTACTGGGCGTTCTTTCTTTGTGACTGGGACGCCGGGCACGAGTAAGACGAAATCTGGAGCTCCTGGAGCGACTGCAGACACCACATTGCCTGAAAGTAGCCTATGTGAATATTGCTTCTTTTGTGCAATTATATTTTTGCAAAGTTGTAAAAAGTATGCTACATCAATCAGAGCAGCAAAGTTGCAAATTTCTTTTTTTCGCATTTTTTAGTTAACTTCCGTCGGCCAACATTAGCCGACGGAAGTTATTGGCCCGTAGACAGAAAAAGCAAAAAACAAAAAAAGTAATTTTCGTCGGCTAGGATTTGGCCGACGGAAGTTACCGATTTCCTGGTAACTTCCGTCAGCTAGGTTTGGCCGACGGAAGTTAGCTAACTTCCGTCGGCCACCGACAGAAGTTAGCTAACTTCCGTCTACCCACTTCCATTAGCCAAATGCCGACGGAAGTTAGCCTTTTTGCCGACGAAAGTTAGCTTTTCCGTCAGGAAAGGGCTAACTTTTGTCGGCTTTGGCCGACGGAAGTTTTCTGGATTGTTGTAGTGATTGATTGGGTTCTCGCTTTCTCCGAAGTGCATCTCTAGGTCTTGTGATCGGACGAAATCCGTCCAGAGTGTTGTGGCCGGGAGGACTCTGGTTATGCGAAGGCCAATAGCTCTTTGGCCTGTGTGAACTTGGAAGTACGTGGATGGATTTGGTAGTTAGAGGGGTCTCCGGCTTTCTTCTGGTGTCGTCTTTGGGTTTTGTATTTTAGCAGCTTCGGCAGCCGTTATGGTATCTGCTTGCCGGAGTTCCTGCAGTAAGGTATGAGCGGACCTTCAGAGAGGAACCTTGCTCGCGCTTCTTTTTGGAGGCATGTCTCGGAAAGTTTTAGGGGTACGTCAGACTCTATTCACTGGACCCGATAAGGGTACGATGGTTCTGACCTACCCAACTGCCAGGTAAGGTGAGTGTCCGATTAGAATGATGGCACACGTCTAGACCAAACATGTGCCTCGTCACGATAGGACGTCTCCAGAAAGTGAATGTATTGTCCAATGGTCAGCACATGGTACTGCAATCATCACACTCCATTCAGTGACTCCCCCTCTGAAGTAGAGCCCGAAGGGCTTTATAGGGGGCATCCACCTCGTCTGGCACCAGAATGCCGATGGGGGCTTCAAATCCTTCGGAGGGTCTTCGTCGAGGGAAGTGGCGCAACGCATCTCGAGGCCTTTCCTTCGGGACACCGTAGTAGTGTCGTAGCAGCGCCGCCGGTCTTCGCACACCCAAGGCTCTGAAACCTTCTTTGAAGTCATTGTCCCAATTACCTACTACTGATGGGATTATTTACCCCCAACAATCAAAACTTCTGATACCCCAATCGGAACTACTGATCAGGCCAATTTTTCATGATCTGCATCAAAACTTATGGTTTGAACTCTCTATCTCTAAATTAGAAATTATCAGAACTTCCGATACCATATCGGAAATTCCGATTTGAGCTCTTTGTTTCGCAACAATAAATTATTAGAACTTCCTTTACCATATCGAAACTTCCAATTTGAGCTCTCTGTTTCACAAACAATAAATTATTGGAACTTTCGATACCGTATCAAAACTTTCGATTTGATCTCTCTGTTTCCAATTCAGAAAATAATCAGAACTTCTGATTCCAAATCGGAACATCTCATCCAATCGGAATTTTCTTGGGCACAATTCCTTCACAGCGGTAGGAATGTTTTCGATGTTCGTGAAGCTTTTGCCTCCCCCAAGAATGCGATAGATGGAACCAGTTGGTTCATGCGAGTCCCAACGAAAGTCAGACTTCCAAAGGTGATCGTGGCACCCGTTGGCACCTTGGTGTTAACTTTGCAAGTGACTGCCATTGATTCGATCAATGGATCACAAAACTCCACCCCTACCTGGCGTGCCAACTATCGTTGTATGGGAACAATAATAGCCTACGGTGATACCCTCCATGTGATTTGTATAGGTAGGAAAGGGAGTCGTGAAGGTGATTCAGTGGTTACCTCGACGGACAAGGCAAAAGAGAGGGCCCTCAGGTGTTTAGCAGGTTTAGGTCTCCCGAAGGATAATAGCCTTACTCCTGTGTGTGTGATTAAGGAGAAGCACTCCCCCTTCCAAATGTCGAGAGGGAGAGAGGTGAAAAAGGAGTCGCTCCCGAAGAGGCTCCCTCCGATCCCTTTATATGAGAGGGGTTAGAGGTTACAAATGATGATAAATTACCCCACCAATGACTAAGAAAACAGTTAGGTAATAGGTGATAATTGATAAGAATAACTGTTACAATTGATGACGACCTTCATGATGATTGATAATAGCCCAACCTTTTAGGGTGGACCATTGGAATACTGACACTCGAGAGATGGCTCCCCGAGTGCGGGTTTTTAGGGACTTGGGGCCCCTCAACCTTAGTCTTTAGGAGGTATCCGACCGTTGTGCAATTTGTGCTAAAACCACTCGGGAGGGTACCCGGGATTACATCCCCGACATATATGGTGCCCTCTCTACAGATTAGATGGAACTCTGTTTAATGTGAAAGAAACATTTTCAAGAGAGAATCCCCAAAATGCCAATGGAAGATTAGAATGACTCATCATTGACTGAACCATGTCTAACAAGGTTTGGTTCCTTTGCTCGGACACCCCATTCCATTGAGGCAAGCTAGATGGAGTGAGTTGTGGAACAATTCCACACTACTTTAGATGACCATTAAACTCATGGCTCAAATATTCATCTCCAAGATTAGATCGTAGAAATTTGATTGTCTTGCTTATATAATTTTGTACCTCATTTTGGAACTCTTTGAACTTTTCAAAGGATTCTGACTTATGCGTCATTAAGTAGATGTAACCAAATCTAATAAAGTCATCGGTAAAAGTTATGAAGTACTAAAACCATCTTTGTCTATAGAAGTCATTGGTCCACGTACATTAGTATGTATACTAGCCAACAATTAACTTGCCCTATCACTTTGACCAGTGAAAGTCGTCTTAGTCATCTTGCCAAGTAAACAAGACTCACATGTGTTAAATGATTCAAAATCAAATGACTCCAAAAGTCCATCTTTATGGATCTTCTGCATGTGCTTCTCATTTATATGACCCGGACATAGGTAGGATTCAAATCATTAAGTTGAGGTTTCTTTGTATTATTGTTATAAACATGTGTATCCTCAAGATTCAAATATATGAGCCATTCAACAATGGACAAACACCATAGATCATACCATACGAAAATATCGAACAACACTTGTTATTTATTACAAATTCAAAACCATCTTCCTCTAAACATGATAAAGAGATAATGTTTCTTCCCAAGGTGACATTGAAATAACAATTATTTAATTCCAAACTAATCCTGAGGGTAGCAACAAATAATAAACGTTGATGTCCAACGCTGTAAATCTTCGCACCATTTCTGACGCCGACATCCAATTTGCCTCTTGCACACTTGCTTGTCCTATTCAGTCCTTCAATGATTTGCAAGTATGAGTCATTGATCCAGTATCAAATACCCATGAATCACTTGAACGAGTAGCAAGATTAATTTTAATAATATTTATACATGAAGCAGAAGTCACACTTCCCTTCTTTTTCTTTTATTCTTCCAAGTAGAACTTGTAGTTCCTCTGCCAATGACTAGTCTATAGTAGTGGTGGAAAGTGTCAGAGTTAGCAGGGCCAGGCCTAGACTCTCCTGTTGGTTTAGTCTTAGAGATCGAGATCACATCTAAAGCTTTAGCCTTGCCCCACTACTAGATTTTCACCCTAGTACAACATTGCCAAAACGTTGCAATAAGGGCCTAATTGTTGCAATATGTCTCGTTTGCAACCAAATCGTGTTCGTTGGCAAGCGTGGAAAGTATTGGCATGGTCTAAAGTGATTGCACAATTTATAGTACTATTGCATAATATATGTTTGTTGCCACAACATGGGCCATCACAATAGATTATTACTACGATGGTAGACATTGTTGTAATAGAGGCTATTGCCATGAGATAGGTCATCGCAATAAATTATTACTGTGACGGTAGACATCGTTGCTATAGAGGCTATTTCCACGAGATAGGCCGTCACAATAGATTATTATTGTTATGGTGGACATCGTCGCAATAGGGGCTATTGCCACGAGATTCACCATCGCAATAGAGGATGTTGCCACGAGATAGGCAATCACAATAGATTATTATTGCGATGGTATACATTGTAGTAACAGAAGCTATTCCCATGAGATGGGCCATCGCAGTAGATAATTACTGCAATGCCTGACATCGTTGCAATAGTTAATAGATACCATACATGATATTGTGGCAAGAGAGCCTACTACGATGAGTATTTGTGGTGGTAATAGACAAAATTGCCATGCCATTTTAATTGTTTTAATCAGTATGATATTTTTGCCACATGGTTTTGTAGTTGCAAGCTATCCTTTTGCAACATAAAATCGTTCGTTGCGGTAGGAATTTTCGCAACAAGATTTTGTTTGATGAAATTGTCTTTATTGCCGCACATGCTTATAGTGGTAGAGATGGTTTGGAAACTAAATAAGGTGTATGGTAAATAAGTTTGCAACAAATTATTAGCCTTGTAATATGTGATGAATTGCAATGATCGAATAATTTGCAACAAACATATTTTGTGCTTGACCTGTTGTTGCAATAGATTTACAATTTTAGCAAAAATTATTTGCAAACAACAAACATTAACTCAATATATAATTGAAATTAATCAATATTTGCAGTAGTAAACTTCGTGGTTGTCAAATATTACAGGTGTATCCTATGACTGAAAAGTAAAACTAACAAAGACCTTTGTTATGATTGATTGTCTAAAGCTAAATTTATTTTTATATCTCCATATAACTATGTGCTTTCACTCCTTGTGCTTCCTGAGTTGAGTTTCTTAGCTCCATGTGAACTAAATTGGTACATTTTAGCTTCATCAATCACCTTGCAAAAGCGCAAACCATACATGTTAGTTAACTTCAGAAACAATGTGTTGTCCTAAAGAAATTCATCACATATAACTTTTGTTCCTGCTAAAAATAAAGGGTACATCAAAAAGGTAATATTTGTTGATCTGATATTTTGTGGTCAGCACTAAAAGATGTCATTTCATTTCGTACCTGTCCCTTCCTTCCTCGTGCACAATTCTTACCTGCGACCACCAGTTGTTATGAAGCAATAAAAGTCACCGGCACAATTCATTGTTGCTATTGAAAAGATTTCTAGCCAAGCTAATAGAAAATCTAGTTTGGCGGGGAGGTTGCCTATTTTATTTCTCTTTAGTCAGAATGTTTGTTGGTTAGACTGTAAAAGTATAGTATTTTTGAAAATATTAGCTATATGAAGTGCATAAAATGATGTTTACATCCATTTGTGCAATTATAGTATTACTAGATTTATTGTATTTTGTTCTCCATCTTTGTCCTGATTGGTCTCCCTACTTGGTGTTACTACAACTTACAGTGTATGGATGGTTCTTTGGTTATCCTACAATTTGGAAAGTAGTTTCATTGTCAGCACACATATGGATGAAAATGAAAGAATGCTGAAATTATTTATCCAAATATTTTACCTTGTGTATTGCTTCTCTTTGTTGTGCCATCAGAGAAAGAAACTCTTTCTTGGTTATTCTCCCAGGTGTTCCCTCAGTTGTCGCCTTAGTTCTTCCTTTTCTACTTCCCTGTTCGCCGCATCTTTTTCATGTTGTTCTTCTAATTTTTTGTCTTATCTTCCAACTCATTGTTTCTATTCTATGCTACAGCTGCAGCACATGCTTGATCTTCAAGTTTGTCATTCAATAGCTGACTTCGTGTTGGATATCTTTCCATGTATCCATGGCCATGCAGCCTGGATGATTTGCTTTGGGTGCTTTTCCTGTAAGATGACTGGAAAATAATGCTTTCCTCTTCACCAATTAGCATCGATATTTCTAACATTTCTTCTCTCTCAGAAATCTTTGCAGGGAAATTAGCCATGGGGGAAAGAAGGGGATGAGACGAAGAACTAGTATTGGATTGAAGGAGGAACCGCACTGGGGGAGTTGGAGAGATGAGCGGACCAACAGCGAAGGTAGGAAAAGTAGTGCGCGAAAGCTTCTAGACCCAGATGAGGCCAAGAATAAAGGAGAAGTCCTTGGGCCTATTAGAGGAAGGGCTAACAAAAAGAAGGTCATCTGAGAGGAAGAGGGGGATGCAAAAAGGAGTTGATATGATGCACCTGACGCTTGAAATTAATGAGCACAGATGAAAGCAAGCTTCCTGCCCTTGGCAGGTCACTTTGAGATGATCTACCTCAGGTCCGAAGGCATCATCCTCTCCCATCAGACCATCCATGCTTACTTGAGGGCATTGTGGAATCCAAATTCAAATCTTCAACTCCACAGCCTAACCCTAAATAACTAAACCCTCTACGTGACCCTAGGAGTTCTCAAACCCATCCTCGCCCCTCGCCGACTGCTGCCCCCATCATCCCTATGCTTATGGCTGGCTGAAAGCGAGGGCATCACTAGAAGCGAGACACTTCTGGTGGGTTTCTCCCACTAACCCCTACTAACAGCAGCAACGGGAACTCATTCACAAGCGGCAAAGATACCCTTTCAGAGATGGAGAGCATCCAAGTGATGAAGATGTATGGCGACTGTCGTGGCCCTATTGTGCTCGGCCACTGATGCGAGACCTCTACGAGACGGGTGAGAATCATCATAGACTCGGGGGATTTGAACGACGACGACAAGCGGCAAAGGTACTGTAACACCCCAAATTTTCAATGCAATAAAAATATTATTAATTCAATTTCTTGGATTATATATTTCTGAAAATACTTTAAATACCTTTTTATTCCAAACTGAACTACAGCATAGAGCAGATGGTCAAACTATGAGGTGAAACTTTTTGTATATGATCCTAAGACCAAGATATATTTTTGAGAATTTTTATAAATTTTTACCAACCTTGGAAGTACCCCTAAGATTTTAATCTATTTTCTGGAATTATTTTTATTCAGAAATGTTTTAAAACAGTAATGGGCCCCTCTCCCTCCTTTCTCTCTCTCCCGGCCGGCCCAGCCCGTTACCTCGCGCCCCTTAGGCTGACAAGCCGACCCCACCTGTCGGCGCCGTTTTTCTCCCCTCGCGCGCGCACCGACAGCCCGGCCCCACCCGTCAGCTGCCTCCCTCGCTCGTCCGCGCTCGTGGCCAGTGGACCCCACTCGTCAGGCCCGTCGTCAACCTCGCGCCACCGCCCCCAAATCGCGCCGGCCGACGACCTCGCCCTCGGATCCGCCTCGCCGGCCCGTCCCCCATTAAATTGCCGCCATTACTCGTTCCCCCGCATCGCGCCGACCGTTTCCCCCGTTAAAACACGCCTTTAAGCCACGGGATCACCGCTACGCGTGCATGGCCGAGCCCTCGCCGGCGAAGTTAATCCTCCCCTCCCCTTTCCTTGTATTCGTCGCCCATTATCCCTCGCCGACGACCCTATTTAAACCCCTGCCCTCCACCGCGTTCGGTTCACGCGTTCAATTGCACCCAGACCAAATAGAGCGCCCTCCATTCGGTTCTTAGCGCAACACCGCCGCCCGACCTCCGGCCTTCGATCGCCGTCGCCTCGGACCGTGCCACCGCCACCGTCATGACCGCAAGGACGACCTCGACCTCGGCCACCCCTCCGCCGACGTCGAACCACGCCGGAACACCATCGTCGACGAGGAGCCCGAAGTACTTCGTCGTCTACCCTCGCCGCCGACCGCTTCCCGTCGACCCCTCGCCTCGCCTAAGGTACCGTCGCGACCGCCGTAGTGCCCTCTTTCCATTTCTAGGCTTAGCTAGGGCCGCCGTCGCTCGCCGTGGCCGCTGGCCCGCTCGCCGTCGTCGGAGAAGACGACCGGCACGGGTCGAGTACCCGTGCCGTGTCGGATCTGATCCCGACCGTGCGATCGCGATCGGGCGACGCATGTGATCCCACGTACGCGATCTAATCCGCACCGTCGGATCTGGTCAAAGCGTTACATTTTAATCTCGCGCGTCCATTTCCATTTAAAACCCGCGTTCGATCTCGTGCGTCCACGTAGCACCCTTTCGCACGTTTTAATCCTGGCCGTCCGTTGTCACTTAAAGCGCCCCGCCTCGCCCTCGCGCGTCGGATCTGGATCCGACGGTCCAGATCGACCCGGCACACGCGCACAGTGCGCGGGTTCACCATGGGCCTGGCTCACCGTGGACCCGAGGGATTTAAAATTTGAAAATAAATTCCAGAAAAGGTTTAAAACTTGTAAAATTCATATCTGGCGCATTTGAACTCTAAAAATTGCCATTCCAATTTCAGAAAATTCATAATATTATTCTCTACTTGTTTATACAATAAAAACAGTAGGTTTATATTGGACATTTCATGTTTATTTAAATGAACATTTAAATACCCTTAGGTTAAAAATGTAAATTTAATTATTTAAATCCCAGTAAAGTTTGTATTTATTTATTTCCTGTTGACATGAACAAACCACTAAGTTCTCTATGAAACTTTCATTTTAAAATTATTAGAGAACTTAAAAATAAGAATAACCCCTTTAAAACCCTCTTTCAAAGGATAACACTTTATTTTAATCTCTTTTAAAATCATTTCTAAACTGAATTTCAGAACCCTAACAACTTGATTTATTTTTATTCAAACCAACTTAACCCTATGTGATTATTATGTGATGTTATATTGTTTGGTTGAATGTTATATTCATTTTATTTTACTTTATTATATTAAAAAGACTACGACATCGCCGAGGAGCCGGAGTACTTCCCCGAAGTCCCTCCCTCTCCTTTCGCTGAACAAGGCAAGTCACCAAACCAATCTTTTGAGCATATTGAACCCATGTTTGATTAAACTATCGCTAAAACACATAGGTTATACATGCATTAGTCAAATGAACCCTTACATTATATTTATTTAGGATCCCCCGACCTTGATGTGCAACCCAAGCCATGCTATCTCGCCTAAACCTCCTTGTCACCATATGATCAATGATATTAGCTAGTGTCCAATGTATTGACACGATCGCTATAGGATAAAAATGAGTCGTAGTAAAATGGTTCTATTATATGATCCCCGTTACTTCTTATCCTTGGATTTCTGTTGGTGATGAGTTATGGTTGTGAGTGTATGCATGGTGGGTTCCGGGTGCAAGCTAGGGCATTGGTCGGTAGCACCCGGGGCACTATAAGGACCGGTCTGAGGGATCCGTTGCAATACACTTACGTACTAACCACAAGTCTAGTGGGTAAGTCCTAACTAAGGTATGGGTTGTTCCAAACCGAGGCCACCATTTGGAGATGGGTCAAGTTGCACCTGCGGGTGAATTGTACCAATGTGGCGCAAAAGGGGGTGCGACGTTAGCCGGGATGCGGCCCGGCGCGCCGGCGAAACCTAGAGCGGGTGGTTATCGCTTGGAGCATCTCATATCGAGGTTTTGGCACAAGTTCCCGTGGTATGGGTCATCTCGTTTGGGATGAGTGCGTGCCTTGTGGGTACAGTAGTACATCTCTGATCAGAGTCTTAAATCTTTTCGAAAAGCCGAGCCCACGGTCAAGGGCGGGTTGCGTGACATCCCCCAGTTAGTTTACTTTGGATATGTATGTGCATGATGGATTGACATGTAAGGACTGTTGAGCGAGGTGGGGCTGACTGTACCCCTCGAGTTAGTTGATGTTGATGATGTTCATGTTTACTTTCCGCATGATTAAAATGTGATTACACTAAATGCAATAACTGAACTGTACTTTTCCGCAATGCTAGCCATTACCCTTCCTTGTTTATTATCCTGCATTATTACTTGCATTCGCGGTGGCTTGTTGAGTACTTTTTGTACTCATACCCGTTGGACCCCACAGAGGATGCCTACTATGAGGACGGTCTGGAGTAGCGACCCAATCGAGAAGAAAAATCCTGAAGAAGATGTTCGTCATGCCGTTTTCTAATTATTTTCATTTACTGTTTTTATTGAAACATTGATGTAATAAATATGGTCTGCGTACCATGGATATTGTCGCATGTACGTTGTCGCATGATGAACCTCTTGTATTATTGTTTTTCTACTGAAATTCAATAATGTCTCGATTTGATAAATCGGGGCGCTACAAGATGGTATCAGAGCCGACTCGACTGTAGGAAGCCAAACATACCCGCCTAGCCATTAGCCACAGGAAATTATTTCTCAAAAATCTACTTTATAAACTTTGTTCCTCTCCTCACTTTTATTCAACTTGTTGTTTTGTAGATGCCTGTCTACCAAGTCCACAGTTACTGCCGCCACTACAAGAGCTTCGTCCGGGAGCTCCGTATGATGCTCACCTTCCTCGGGTTCCTCTTCGAACCCGAATTCCAAGGAGTGTATCCCGACGAGTTCGCCGGGCCTTGCGACGTCTCCCTCACCGTCCACGGCTCCGGGGAACACCTGCCGCCCTACACCACCGCACTTGGAGGCCCGACTTTCAACGTCGCGTGCCAACGAATCGCCCTCCAGGCCCTCATGGAGCTGAGGATGATCTACGATGATCGTATTCAGAACTCGTCCTTCCGGCTTGTGCCGAAGCGTACTCCCGGAGCCCACCGTAGCATCTACCTCGGAGTTCACTCCGTGCGTGATCCGGTCATGGCCCGGCAGTCGCGTCTTCTACAGGCCATGGATGATCTCCACACCGAGGCGGTGCTCGACGCCGACGAGCACCATGAGGCGGTTGAGTTCCTTTGTGAAGAAACGAAGAACTTGATCCAACAGAACGGCGAGCTGCAGCGCAAGATCATGCAGCTGCAGAAGGATATTGCGGAGATGGTTCCTCTTCTTCCAAGGAAGAAGAAGCCCATCTGTGAGCCCCTCCCTCGCCCCAAGAGGATCCCGCCACGACCCTCAACCGCCAGACCCTCCACCAGCGCCCCTGCACCACGCCCCGGCCTCGTCTCCGACTCCATCATCGAGAATTTTCTCGAGCCCACCATCCCTTCGGAGCCGCGTACTCATGGTTCCGAGAGCACGGAGACCGCCTCCGGTGGCGAGTAGGCGTTAGAGGCCGCTATTTTTAAAATAATACGGAAATTTGTATGTGGTGCTATCCGCAATAAGTGTGTTGTGGGTAGAATAAAACTTGATTGTAATGAACAATTTCTACCACTCCATTTACGTGCTTGAATCTTATATGATATTTTTGGTTGTATTATTGTTTCGTCATCTTTTGCCTTATCACTATGTATATTCAGAAGATGGCCGACCACCAGAACACCGGCTCCAACAACGGAGCAGGAGGAAGTCGTGATGCGCCCGAGGGTGTTGTGCCCAACTGGGGTGCAACGGGCCCGCGTCAGTCTGGGTCGCCTTCCGCCAACCACCCCACCTTGGCGGAGATGATGGCGAATCAAAACCAACTGATCACCGCCCTCCTCACCCAAATGCAGAACCAACAGGCTCAGTTGGACCGTCTGTAGAACGGGGAACCCGCCCCTCGCGCACCAGCACCCGCGCCCGCTCTGCAGCTCTCGGAGTTCCTGCGCGTGCGCCCGCCCATCTTCTCGAGCACCACCAACCCGATGGAGGCCGGAGATTGGCTTCGCACCATCGGAAAGAAGCTCGACCTCCTCCCCTGCACCGACCGGGAGCGAGTGGCCTTCGCCACTCACCAGCTCCAGGGTCCCGCCGCCGAATGGTGGGACAACTACCGTGAGTCCCAACCAGAGGACCACGTGGTGACTTGGGCAGAGTTCACCATCGCCTTTCGTGTCGCCCACGTCCCCGCCGGTGTCATCGCGGTGAAACAGCAGGAGTTCCGCGACCTGCAACAAGGCAACCGGACCGTCATGGAGTACCTCCATGAGTTCAACCGCCTCGCCCGCTACGCACCGGAGGAAGTGCGCACCGACGCCCTCCGCCAAGCCAAGTTCCTCCGGGGACTTAAGGATGAGCTGTCCATCCAGCTCGTCACCACCGACTACGCCGACTTCCAACGGCTAGTCAACAAAGCGCTCATTCAAGAGACTGAGCAGAACAAGCTGGACATCAAGAAGAGGAAGATGATCGCCTTCAAGCAACAGCAGGCGAACTCTCAGAGGCCCCGCTTCGTCCCTCCGCCACCAGCGCCTGCCTACCATCCTCGGCCCGCCTACAGGCCACCTCACGCCGCCGGTGGATCCAACGCCGGGCATCCTCGCCCCCGCTCCACCAGCTCCGGCCGCTCAGCCGACACCAGCCGCCAAGGCCCCGATCTTGAAGGATCGCCAAGGGAGGCCGGTCGTCTGCTTCAACTGCCGCAAGGAAGGGCACTACACACACCAGTGCCCCCACCCCAAGCAAGCTCAAGGCGTGGCCCCCAACCAGGCAGTTCGTGCCCGCGTCAACCACATCAGCACGGAGGAAGCTCAGGAGGCTCCTGAAGTCGTGCTCGGTACGTTTACTGCGAATTCCGTACCGGCTGTCATATTATTTGACTCTAGAGCAACCCACTCCTTCGTCTCAGAAGATTTTGTGAAAACAAACAAACTGGACGTGCTCCCTCTACCCATTCCCATGGTGATTGCCACCCCCGGCAATAGGACCTTAGCCCGCTTATACAGCCCTAAGGTTCAAATTGACATCCAAGGAGTACAGTTTCGGGCCGAGCCAGTCCTCATCCAATGCACCAGACTTGACCTCATACTAGGGATGGATTGGTTGATGAAGCACAAGGGAGTGATCGACTGTGCCAACAAATCTGTCACAGTGACCAACCCTGAAGGCGCAACCGTCACCTTTCGAATGACCAGTCGCAAACCACTCGGAGCATCCCTTCGCTCGATAGCTCTTGAAGAGGTACCCATAGTCAAGGAGTTTGCGGACGTATTCCCCGAAGACCTACCCGGAATGCCTCCCAAGCGGGACATCGAATTCAGAATCGAACATGTCCCCGGGACCACTCCAATCTCCAAGCGCCCGTACCGGATGGCCGCCAATGAATTAGCTGAAGTCAAGAGCAACATCGAAGACCTAGAGCAAAAAGGGTATATTCGACCAAGTACATCCCCCTGGGGTGCACCGGTTATATTTGCCATGAAGAAGGACAAGACCAAGAGGATGTGCGTGGACTATAGAGCCCTAAACGACATAACCATCAAAAACAAGTACCCATTGCCTCGGATCGACGACCTGTTCGATCAGCTGAAAGGATCCTCGGTGTTCTCCAAAATTGACCTCAGGTCAGGTTATCACCAGTTGAGGATTAGAGAAGAGGACATACCCAAGACTGCCTTCACCTCTCGCTATGGACTTTACGAGTACACCGTGATGTCGTTCGGACTCACGAATGCCCCGGCCTTTTTCATGAACATGATGAACAATGTATTCATGGAGTTCTTGGACAAGTTCATCGTGGTATTCATCGACGATATCCTCGTTTACTCCAAGACCAAGGAAGAACACGAGACTCACCTCCGTCTGGCCCTCGGAAAGCTAAGGGAGCAGCAACTGTACGCCAAATACAGCAAATGTGAATTTTGGTCGTCTGAGGTGAAGTTCCTCGGCCATGTTATATCTGCCGGAGGGATAGCAGTGGACCCAACCACCGTTGAAGCGGTAACCAACTGGCTGCAGCCCACGACCGTGACCGAGATCTGGAGTTTTCTCAGATTGGCCGGATACTACCGCCGGTTCATCGAGAATTTTTCCAAGATCGCCAAGCCTATGACCAGACTTCTGCAGAAGGAAGTGAAATTTGAATGGACCCCCGACTGCGAAGAAAGCTTCAGACCCTCAAGAAGAAGCTAGTGTAAGCTCCCATTCTGACTCTACCATACATCCGGAAAGACTTCCACGTCTACTGTGATGCCTCTCGTCAAGGATTGGGATGCGTCTTAATGCAGGAAGGGAAAGTGATATCTTACGCCTCCCGACAACTGAGACCGCATGAGCTGAACTACCCAACCCACGACCTGGAACTAGCAGTCGTGGTTCATGCCTTGAAGATATGGAGACATTACCTTGTGGGAAATCGGTGTGAGGTCTTCACCGACCACAAGAGCCTCAAGTACATATTCACCCAACCAGATCTGAATCTCAGGCAAAGGAGATGGTTGGAACTGATCAAGGATTACGACTTGGGCATCCATTATCATCCGGGCAAAGCGAATGTGGTGGCAGACGCCCTTAGTCGAAAAGGGTACTGCAATGCCATCATAATTCGGGACCAAGCTCCTTTACTGTATAAGGAGATGGAAAGGCTAAATCTGGGAATCGCCACTCGAGCGTACCTCGCTGCCTTGGAGTCTCGGCCTGTCTTAAGAGACCAGATCCGAGAAAAGCAGAGGGAAGACCCGGACATCTTGGAGATCCAGCAGAACATGAGGAAGGGTAAAGCCCCCGGATTTTCCGAGGACGAGCATGGTACCATCTGGTTCGGAAACCGGATCTGCGTACCCGACAAACCTGAATTGAAGACCCTCATCCTTCAAGAAGCCCACGATACTCTATACTCCATCCATCACGGGAGTACGAAGATGTATCAAGACCTAAAGGAAAAATATTGGTGGGTCAGCATGAAGAGAGAAATAGCAGAGTATGTGGCCAAGTGCGACACATGCCGGCGAGTCAAGGCAGAGCATCAGAGGCCTGCCGGACTTCTTCAACCTCTCAAGGTCCCTGAATGGAAGTGGGAAGAAATAGGAATGGACTTCATCACGGGACTGCCCAGGACCCCAAGCTGGTCATGATTCCATCTGGGTGATCGTCGACCGACTCACCAAGGTAGCTCACTTCGTTCCGGTCAAGACAACTTACACCGTCGCCAAGCTGGCTGAGTTATATATGACCCGGATCGTGTGCCTTCACGGAGTTCCTAAGAAGATTGTATCTGACCGTGGGAGTCAGTTTACCTCCAAGTTTTGGAAGAACCTTCAAGAGGAACTCGGCACCCGGCTGAACTTTAGCACCGCCTATCATCCACAGACTGACGGTCAGACCGAAAGGGTCAACCAGATATTGGAGGATATGCTTAGATCTTGTGCTCTAGACTTTGGCGGAATGTGGGACAAGAACTTACCATATGCGGAGTTCTCCTACAACAACAGCTATCAAGCCAGCCTACAAATGTCCCCGTTCGAAGCACTCTATGGACGTAAGTGCAGAACGTCGTTGCTCTGGGATCAAACCGGAGAGTCACAACTGTTTGGGACTGATCTATTAAGAGAAGCTGAAGAGAAGGTTAAGATCATAAGAGACCGATTGAAGGCAGCCCAATCCAAGCAAAAGAGCTATGCCGACAACCGTCGAAGAGACCTAGCCTTTGAGGAGGGTGATTATGTCTATCTCCGAGTCACTCCCCTCCGCGGCACTCAAAGGTTCAACATGAAAGGCAAACTAGCACCCCGCTACGTCGGACCTTTCCAGATCCTCCGACGACAAGGAGAAGTGGCATATCAACTTGAACTGCCTCCATCCTTGGCAGGAGTTCATGATGTGTTCCATGTCTCTCAGCTGAAGAAGTACCTCCGTGTACCCACCGAACAAGCCGACCTTCAGCAGCTTAATGTCCAAGAAGACTTGACCTACATAGAAAGACCCATCAAGATCTTGGAAACCAAGGAGAGAGTAACCAGAAGTCGCGTTGTTCGCTTCTGCAAAGTCCAATGGAACAACCATCCCGCCGAAGAAGCCACTTGGGAAAGGAAGACGAACTAAAAGCCCAATACCCTGAGTTATTCGAGTAACGTTCCAATCTCGAGGACGAGATTCTTGTAAGGGGGATAGGTTTGTAACACCCCAAATTTTCAATGCAATAAAAATATTATTAATTCAATTTCTTGGATTATATATTTCTGAAAATACTTTAAATACCTTTTTATTCCAAATTGAACTACAGCATAGAGCAGATGGCCAACTAGGAGGTGAAACTTTTGTATATGATCCTAAGACCAAGATATATTTTTGAGAATTTTTTATAAATTTTTACCAACCTTGGAAGTACCCCCTAAGATTTTAATCTATTTTCTGGAATTATTTTTATTCAGAAATGTTTTAAAACAGTAATGGGCCCCTCTCCCTCCTTTCTCTCTCTCTCGGCCGGCCCAGCCGTTACCTCGCGCCACTTAGGCTGACAAGTCGACCCCACCTGTCGGCGCCGATTTCCTCCCCTCGCGCGCGCACCCGACAGCCCGGCCCAACCCGTCAGCTGCCTCCCTCGCTCGTCCGCGCTCGCTGGCCAGTGGACCCCACTCGTCAGGCCCTCGGATCTGCCTCGCCGGCCCGTCCCCCATTAAATTGTCAACATTACTCGGTCCCCCGCGTCGCGCCGACCGTTTCCCCCCGTTAAAACACGCCTTTAAGCCACGGGATCACCGCTACGCGTGCATGGTCGAGCCCTCGCCGGCAAAGTTAATCCTCCCCTCCCCTTTCCTTGTATTCGTCGCCCATTATCCCTCGCCGACGACCCTATTTAACACCCCTGCCCTCCACCGTGTTCGGTTCACGCGTTCAATTGCACCCAGACCAAATAGAGCGCCCTCCATTCGGTTCTTAGCGAACACACCGCGCTCGACCTTCGGCCTTCGATCGCCGTCGCCTCGGACCGCCCCGGCCCGTGCCACCGCCACCGTCGTGACCGCAAGGACGACCTCGACCTCGGCCACCCCACCGCTGACGTCGAACCCCGCCGGAACACCACGCCGACGAGGAGCCCGAAGTACTTCGTTGTCTACCCTCGCCGCCGACCGCTTCCCGTCGACCCCCTCGCCTCGCCTAAGGTACCCGTCGCGACCGCCGTAGTGCCCTCTTTCCATTTCTAGGCTTAGCTAGGGCCACCGTCGCTCGCCATGGCCGCTGGCCCGCTCGCCGTCATCGGAAAAGTACGACCGACATGGGTCGAGTACCCGTGCCGTGTCGGATCTGATCCCGACGTGCGATCTGCGATCGGGCGACGCATGGGAGCCACGTACGCGATCTAATCCGCACCGTTGGATCTGGTCAAAGCGTTACGTTTTAATCTCGCGCGTCCATTTCCATTTAAAACCCGCGTTCGATCTCGTGCGTCCACGTAGCACCCTTTCGCACGTTTAATCCTGGTCGTCCGTTGTCACTTAAAGCGCCCCACCTCGCCCTCGCGCGTCGGATCTGGATCCGACGGTCCAGATCAACCCGGCGCACGCGCACAGTGCGCGGGTTCACCGTGGGCCTGGCTCACCGTGGACCCGAGGGATTTAAAATTTGAAAATAAATTCCAGAAAAGGTTTTAAAACTTGTAAAATTCATATCTGGCGCATTTGAACTCTAAAAATTGCCATTCCAATTTCAGAAAATTCATAATATTATTCTCTACTTGTTTATACAATAAAAACAGTAGGTTTATATTGGACATTTCATGTTTATTTAAATGAACATTTAAATACCCTTAGGTTAAAATGTAAATTTAATTATTTAAATCCCAGTAAAGTTTGTATTTATTTATTTCCTGTTGACATGAACAAACCACTAAGTTCTCTATGAAACTTTCATTTTAAAATTATTAGAGAACTTAAAAATAAGAATAACCCCTTTTAAAACCCTCTTTCAAAGGATAACACTTATTTTAATCTCTTTTAAAATCATTTATAAACTGAATTTCAGAACCCTAACAACTTGATTTATTTTTATTCAAACCAACTTAACCCCACAGAGGATGCCTACTATGAGGACGGTCTGGAGTAGTGACCCAGTCGAGAAGAAAAATCCTGAAGATGATGTTCGTCATGCCGTTTTTCTCATTTACTATTTTTATTGAAACATTGATGTAATAAATATGGTCTGCGTACCATGGATATTGTCGCATGTACGTTGTCGCATGATGAACCTCTTGTATTATTGTTTTTCTACTGAAATTCAATAATGTCTCGATTTGATAAATCGGGGCGCTACAGGTACCAAGTGATAGCAAGCGGCTCCGGTACCAAGCACCAGCGAGCGGCAACAAGTGGCTCAGGTACAAGCACCAGCAAGCAACGTCAGCCATTAAGGAAGAGATGTCCATTTCTAGGGTTGGTACTTTTTACTAAACTTGTTGGATAATTCTGCTGAAATGAGATAGTAGAGAAGCATGCTTTAGTAGTCAGTTGGATAATTTTGCTGAAATCAAAAAAAACTTAGGGGCGGAGGGAAGGGGGAGGGGGTGCCCAGGGCCTGGCCCCTCCTAACAATTCTCATAGAAGACTGGTAATAAGCTCCCCTCAGGTTTCAGTAGTGAGTTGGCCCCCTCATGTTTCATTTCTAGCTCTGCCCCATAAACATATTTCAATTTTGTTGAACTTATTGCAGGATAATTCAGAAGGCAGAAACAAGAGGAAGACATCTTTTGATAAGAAGCTTCACAAAGTGAGTGACAAGCTACATGTCCTCAATGAGAAAATCGATGCATTGAGTGATAAGCTACATGTCCTCACTGACAAAATTGATGCAGTGGTTGACAAGCTCATCAGGAAGTGATGGATGTAGAAAACCATTGGGTAGCAACCTTTGGGCATCAACCATGGAGCTATCACTACATAGTTAGTTAGTACCTACTATTATGTCACTACTACATATATGGCTATGTATGGCTAAGACTTGATGCAATGTAAAGATTCTAAGTTTGGAATGTGAAATGGAGTTTCTAGATTCTGAAATGGATTGCAATTGGATTGACTGCATACTATAATGGAAAGTCCAGATTCTGAAGTTTTGGAATATGAAATGGGAAATGGAGTTTCCCATATTCTGAAATTTTGAACATTGAAATGGATTGCAATTGGATTGAATTAATTAATATAGCGGATGCTATAAATAGACTGTGCACAAGTTCTAGGTTGCTGAGTTGCTGAAATGAGCACAAAACAGGTGGATATGTACATGTCATTGCTAGCATTAAAAAATATAGTGAACACTAATTTTTATTTATACAAAAAATCCTCATCATAGGCAGGTGCAACAACTCCATCAACAAAATCCTCATCATCAATCAACATCATCATCTTCATCTCCCAAGTCCTCATCCCTCGGTTTTGTTATAGTTTAGCCATCACCTTCTCAATGACAGATGCATCACCACTAATGCCTTCAATGTCTGCCCTTACCTAATTTGTCAATTCTCCTCCCTAAAACATTCATAGCTTCCCACACCAACATTATGTGAGTCTATATCAATTCTCATCATTTTGAAGACCTGCAAAAGATTTCTGGGTTTCATCCTAACAAAATTGCCACCAATTTGGTTTTTTTTACATTCTTCACATAAAACACCTGCTCCTCTTGTGTTTGCCAAGATGTAAGGATCATCTAAATAACAAAAATGAAGAACACTTGCTCTACTTGTGTTGCCAAGATGTAAGGATCATCCCATATTGATCCCTATTGTAACCTCTGCCCTTGCTCATAGTGCTTGCAGGTACATTAAACCAGTCACACTGAAAGAGCACCAATCCTTCTCATCTGCAAAATCCTACAGAGATTATCTTCTTAATCACACCATACCAATCCATATTACATGTGCTATCATCGCCCTTAACAATAACTCCACTATTTTGAGTAGTTAATTTCTTCTCCATGGCAGTCGTCCGGAATATAAACCCATCTATGTAGCATCTATTGTAGACTTGTGCCCGATGGTCTAGCCTATGCGAGAGGGCATATATCAACTCACTAGTTTTCCTTGTGGATGTATAATGTGGATCTGCATTGCGAACAACAAATAAAAATACAGTTAATAAAATGATTCCAAAACCAAGAACAACCAAGAACTATGGATTTCTTTTTCAGAAACTTACTTTACGCTGAAACCATTCAACAAATTGGTCCTTATGACGTTTTTCAACATGTGGATTTATTCTCCTGAGTTCATCCAAATGCTCACCACAAAGAATTATTTTTTCCTTCTTGTGCATGAATAAAGTATGAAAACATTTAATTAATAAAACGACGATGATAGATATTGAAAGGCTAACAACAGTACTTACTTCATCTATGGCTTCACCTCATCACAATTTGTTAGTATGTAGTGCCTCATCCGCTTCAACTCATTTGGATCAACTATCTCCACGGTACATCCTTTCCTATTGTAGTTAATGCTCCCAAATACAGTAAGCCCAGATGGTGGCTCTATAACGGTAGCGCTTTCATGACGCTCTGGTCTATTAAGCTTGGTCTTAACATATTCAAAGAAGCGAGAGCAAAATGTCAGACACTCCTTTGATATGTATCCCTCGACTATTGAACCTTTAGGGTACGCTTTGTTCCTCATGTAGCCTTTAAGCATACGTAGGTACCTCTCAACTGATACATCCATGTATAGCACACAGGGCTTCCAAGTCTAGTCTCTTCAGCAAGATGCACAGGCAAATGCATCATTATGTCAAAAAATGCAGGGGGAATATCATCTCAAGTCGACAAAGAGTCTCTCTAATCATGTTGTCCAAGTTCTCAGTGTCTTTTTTCTGCAACTCCTTTGAACATATTGTGTTGAAGAATTTGCTAAGCTGAATCAATGCAATCACTACATCTTCAGGCAATATGGTGTGTACCACTAAAGGCAATAGTTTCTGCAGAACACATGGTAGTTGTGAGTTTTCATTCCGCACAAATTACACCCCTTAACGTCCACGCATCTCTTGATATTGGAGGCATATCCATCAGTCATTTTCACTCCTTAAAAAAATTTGAGTCGAGTTGTCTTCTCATCCTTTCCTAAAGTGTACAACGCTGGTGGCAAAGTATACATACCATTCTCCACAAAAGGATGTTGATCCTTCCTTATACCTAAATGCACAATGTCAAGTCAAGCGTTTTCACTGTCCTTACATTTACCTTCCTTGTCAAGCAAAGTCCCTAGTAAATCGACGCAATTCGACGATGCATGGTAACGAATGACAACGAATAATAGACAATAGTGATGATCATCAATAAACATCGCAAGGACAACTACTGAATATCAATCAAATCATAATCAATAGATTAGATCAAATAAAGGAGATAGAGGCAACATTCATCCATGATGAATGAGATGAATGACGATGGATATTATCTCGGTGTAAGAAATGGATTGACGACGAAGAATGCCTCATGAAAAATATGACCTCTGAGATGGAACAAAAGGAACGAAGACACAAAGAAACGAAGTGGAACACCGGATTAGCAAGGATAATGCTAGGTTAATAGATTGGAATCGATAGATGATAAATAATGAGGACAAATCAATATGAATTAGATTATGGATAACGATGAGACAAATTAGATCGGAACGGAACCACCGGGTTAGTATATCGAAATGGGATCACCAGATTAATAGATCGGAATGGGATCACCGAGTTTCGACAATGACAAATTGAGATTAAATCAACAGAAGATGATTGATCTAATCTAGATGAAAAATACCACTAGAATAATAGATTGGATTCAAACGATGAACCGATTAATCTACAACATATATTTCACGGATTGAAACAAACAGGAAATAATTGAGTTCTCACCGAGGAAGATGTTGTTTTGGATTAGAGTAGAAGATTGAAACACTAGAGGGAGAGATAGGGGCTGCCATCTTCTCTAGTCTTTTTTCTAATTTTCCTCTCTGAATGGAAGGCTAGGCAGCAGGGGATGGTGGGCATGCTGGCGTGGTG
>JAAALK010000285.1:18104283-18170838 GCA_019279435.1 Zizania palustris | reverse complement strand
TCTTCAGCCATAAAAATTTGATTATAACGAGTGTTGCCATCAAGAAAACTTAGTACCTTGTGTCCTGAAGCATCATTGATCAACATGTCGGCTATCGGCATAGGATATTCATCTTTCGGAGTGGCCTTGTTTAGATCCCTGAAATCAATACAAACTCGTATTTTGCTGCTACCTTTCTTCTCTACAGGGACAATGTTTGCGACCCATTCAGCATACCTACATGGCCTAATAAATTCTACCTTGAGTAATCGCTCTACTTCCTCTTTAACTCGATCATACACGACCGAATTAAAGCGATGAGGGGGTTGTTTATAAGGCCTAAACCCGGGTTTGATAGGTAGCCGATGCTCTACGAGCTCGCAGCTTAGTTCGGGCATCTCACTATATTCCCATGCGAAGCAATCAACATATGACTGAAGCAATTTTATTACTTCGGCCTTTTCACCAGCCTGTAAATTTTGGTTTACAAAAGTCGGCCGTGGAATGTTACCACCGCCTATATCAACCTCTTCTAAAGGATCAGCCGATGCAAAACCTTGTCCTAGCTTTTCTACTTTGCTAAAGTCTTCAATGGCATTGGCAATACCATCTTTAGAAGACCGATATTCCTCTACGCGAGACTTCAGCCAATCAAGATTACTTTTACTAGACATGATTACTAATTTAGAAATAGCCGTGCTACACCAGCTGACTTTACAGACACGAGTACAAACGTCCCTCAAATACACTAACGAAGTCGTAATACGAGAGGTCTCTACCTGATAGACACTTTATTTTGTCATGGACGGTGTCGATGGACGCATCAGCCAATGCTAATTGGGCCAAAGTATCCGCTAGTACGACCTCCACATCATCACCGTCCCATTGCATTAGGCATTGGGGCATTGGTGCAAAGTAGAAGGAATACAACAATTTGCCTGAATCCAATCACGCCAAAGTAGCACACTGTAGTTACCTTGCATGTCAATGACAAAGAATGATGTTGGCAACGTATTGTTACCCACTGTCAACTCCAAGGAGAGTACGCCTTTTGCTTCGGAACTCTCGCCGTTGAAGCCGTTGAGCATTAGGTTGGTTTTCTTTAAGTCTTCCCCGTCCCTGCCAAGCTTCTTCAAAAGAGAGTACACCATTAAATTGACAGTGGCGCCACCGTCAACAAGCATCCTAGAGATCGACTTCCTATCAATGTGCCCCTTGATGTGTAGAAGCTTCAGGTGACGAGCTGTATCCTCGGGCTTCTCAAAAATGGCATCTCGCGGGCCGAGGTTCAACTGAGCGACCTCGGCCTCATCCCGTGGTAGTGCAAACTCAGCAGGAAGCATGACGACATTGATGTCCATCGCCTAGGGTGTGGGCCCCTCGGAGATGGGCGAGTAGTCGTTGTCAAGCATGTCATCGTCGTCGTCGCTTGGAACAGTAGCCGGGTTGTTCATCACAACCGGCTTGGGCTACCGTACTTGTTTCACGATTGGTCGATGGTGGATTTCCTTAAATATGGCGCCCCGCTCATCTTCGGCCTTCTTCTCGCGCATCTCTTATGACCGCAGGCATTGCAGGTGCCTCTTTTGTGATTTGGACATACGAGGAGGTGCCCAAGATGGTTGTGGCTTGGTACCAGGTGCCACTAATTTGTCTCTATGATTTCTGGCCGAATGGGTATCACCCTGGTCAGTCTTGAATTTTTTATGCTCGGTAGGGACATTTCTACGGACCCTGGCCTCGGCCAAACTAGGAGACTTACCTCCGTCAGGATTCAGCGAGGGGGCCTTGGGGATAGGGACTTCCTGAGACCCTACTTTGACTGTGATGGCTTCATACTCCCTTTCCCTCGACTCTTTGCACACGTCTTCCTTGGTTTCGTCCTGCGTGAGTCGATTCAGAGGTACAATGGATAGCCTATGGAAGGTGTCCCCCTTCGCCATGTTTGTTTGTCCCTGCCAATCATAATACTCCGCATGAAAAAAGGGGGCAACGTTATATTGTGAAGGGTACTCCGATGGCGATGTGTAGCTTAGAGCCCACGGGGATCCTGCCCAATAGTATGGCGGAGGCATCGACAGCTCCAGTGGCTTCGCCCATTGTGAGCCGAAGCCATTGCTCGGAGGGGGGTTCGGCAACGTCGAAGGTGTCTCGGACCATATCAACGAGGGGTCCTACGAAGCCGGAGGTATGTTCAGCCATTGTGGGCCGAAGCCTCCCATCGAGGGGTTCGTCCAGAGCAGAGTTGGGTTCGGCCATTGGTATCCGAACTCGCTGTGCGGAGGGTTCGACCACTTGGTTCCGAATTCATCATGCGAAGGGTTCAGACACTGGGGTCTGAATTCAATGTGCAAAGGGTTCGACCACTAGGGTCCAAATTCACCCTTCGGGGGGTTCGACTGCCGGGGTCCGAACTCACCCTTCGGTTGTCTTGGCCCCTTCGGCTGTCTTAGCATTTTTGGCCGGGGGCCTATTTCCTTGGCTTTCTTCTAGTGTTTGCCCTACAGCAGCTGGTATGTTACCTTTGGCTTCTTGTGAGCCCTAGCCAAAGGAGATGTATTGATGTTATTTTTCCACACTCCTACTTCAGGGTTCTTTGGTATGAGTGTGCGCGTGCGTAATTCTCCAATAATGACTGCTTTCCCCTTAGCTGACTCGGTCTGATATGGCCGAATCAATACCTTCTTCTCATCGAGGTAGATGTTGTTCATGGGAAAGGGGTCTTTGTCCAGCTTCATCTTTGGACTAGAATCTACTTTCAATCGTCCTTCTTCTATGGCCGATTGAACTTGCCGATGAAAAACATTGCAATCGTTAGTGTAATGAGAATGTGAATCATGCCACTTACAGTAGGGACACTTCTTTAGTTTGTCGGCGGTTCGGATGACCTGGCCCTTGGGCAACCTGAGAAGCTGGCTCTTCAAGAGGAAATCAAATATTTTATCGCACTTAGTTATATCAAATGAGTATTTAACTTCGTTGGGCCGACTTTTAGTGGGAGATGGCCATAGCTCGGAACAAGTGATGGGCTTGCTCTTAGTGTTCCAAACCCATTCGGCCACGCACATGTCAGCCGAATCTTCTTCTTCTTCCGACTCTTCTTCGTCAGAGTGCTCCATGATGTGGACTTCAGCCCAAGGCTTGTTGAACGTTTTAATGAACTTTTTATCTTTGGCTCGGCCTTCTTGGACCAGAGCCTACTGTAGAACTTGGCTGACTTCTAAAAAGTTCTGGTTGTCTAGTCTCTCTTTAATCTCAGAACACAACCTGTTAAAAGCTAGATCCGCCAAATCCCTTTATGAAATATTGAGACTAAAACATCGGTTTCTGGTATCTCTAAAGCGCTTGACGTACTCAGAAACACTCTCGCTAGATTTCTGTTTGACCGATGTCAAGTGTGATAGCCTAAGTTCTGTCTCGCCCATATAAAAATAGTCATGGAACCTTTTTTCTAATTGGGCCCACGTTTGGACGGAGTTCGGCGGGAGTGCCGAAAAACAAGTGAAAGCGGTGCCGGATAGTGAAAGAGAAAATAGTCTAAGTTTTAATGCGTCCGACCCATTAGCTTCTCCACACTGTGCTAAGAACTGGCTAATATGCTTTAGTGTGGTCTTGTTACCCTCACCATAGAATTTGGTGAATTCAGGAACTCTATAGCCGCGAGGGTAGGGTATGGTGTCAAAGTGATCGGGGTACGACTTTCGGTAAATCCTAGCCCGATCCCTAGGCGCGAAGCCGGTGCACTCCCTAAACAGTGCGCAGATACACTCCTCAATGTCGTCTTGGCCTCCTGCTTGTGCGCGTCTCTCATGCGGGGGCGCGACACGCGATTGTATGTCGGCATGTCGGCTGCGGGGGTCTTCCTCACGTGCTGGCTCAGGATACATTACGTGCTCAGGTCTATGCGCCTGTGTAGGAGCTTGCGGCGCAGGCAACACGGGAAAAGCTGGCGTTGGCGTAGGTGGAGGTGGCGCGTAGTAAGCAGTGTTAGCCTAGCCGTAAGTATAGTCACTGGCCTCGGCCATAGATGTCGAGGCCGGAGATGTGATAGCTTTGCCGGTACTACCGCCAGTTCTGCTATAAATGCGATTCATCAGAGGTACACTAGCAATCGGAGCTGGAGGTACGGCCTCGATGAAGCCAAACCTTTTAAACATCGCCTCTACTTAGGAGCTAACTGCCGAATCTAAATGGTTAGCTAGTGAAACGCTAATGGCTTGATCTACTAATGCGTCTATCTTTTGCTCAATCTTTAAAGAAAATAAAGGAGGCGATACTGGTGTTACCTGAGTTCGGGCGAGGTCGGGGATGTTGACATCGCGCTTGATGAAGTCCGCCCATGTCTTAACGTAGCTTCCAAGCATGAGATCTTGTAGCTCTTTCATCTTTGCCCCGCCGCCCCCACCACGGGACGCATCCTCGTCCTCATCTCCCCTAATTCGATCTGCTCCAGTTCGATTCAATTCGATCTAGGTCGAGGCAGATTGGGGAGTTCGATTCAGGAGATTAGGGAAAATGGACCAGGTGCTGAACAAGGTGGGGAGCGACTGGTTCAGCAAGAGGGCGAGCAAGAAGATCGACTCCATCGGTGATGACATCAACGTAAGCCCCCTTCCTAACCCTCCTCAGATCCTTTCCCCCAACTATATCTTCTTCTTTTTTGTGTTGGATTATAGGCCTGCATTGATTGGATGTTTCGTTAATCTTGCACCGTAGATGGTTCTCTGGAAGTCCAGATAGCCAAATCGTTGTCATTGTTGCATATGGAGTGTGTTCGGATGGAGACATGGACTCGCTCACTGCAGAAGTCGGACGCCTCAAGGTCCCTCTCTGTCCCTCTCACACAAATATGCACTGGTTCAATTGATCCTTGAGCAGATTCAGAAAAAAATTGCAGCTGCAAGATTCCCTGAAGAGGTTTGCTTTGCAGACTTTGCTCTGATCTACTGTGCAGTTGCAATACTACAATGCATGGTACTTGTGTTCATGAGAGATTGCACTGATTATTTGATAGTGTTTTTCATGATTTTTTACATAGGATGGAGGTGAAGGCATCTGATCTTGATGAAGAAAACAAAATGCTTCTACCAGCCATTGCATCAATGCCCGCTATCAGGTCGCGATCAAATGGAAACCATGATGCTCCTAATCTCCAGGTAACTGGAATCACATAAATTTGTAGTCAATTTCTATTGAGAAGTTGTTTGCTCATTGTACTGAATGATGTTGTGCATGTTAACAGGTAACTCCAGAGAACGAGAAAGCAGTATATTGTGAAGTGAAGCCATTGATAGTGGATTGAGGACTTGATATCCATGTATGTATAATACTACAATTTATTTGACCAGTACATTTTTGTGATGAGTTTCTAATTTGATATAATGAAATTCCAAGCTAGGAAAATAATGCTCAATTGCCTGGTTCAAATTATCCTCAAGCTGAGAAGCAACAAGTATGATGCTAATTCTGAACTTCTGTTTGCATTCTAGGCTTACAGTTCATTCAGGTAATATGTCTTAACATCTGCTGTATGTTTCTGGATGTCCAGGAGTTGTTGATCAAGTGTAATACCTCTTAGACTGCTTAGCTTTAGTCCGGATTCAATTCAAGTAATTGGACGGATCGGTGAGACCTTACTTTCTTTGGTTTCCAGTCACCTCCTGTTTTGGAGCCTGCTCTCATACCCATTAGTAACTGCTCCTTTCCTCACAATGTTTTCCTTCTACGTCCGCAGTGCTCTGCTCACTAAAGCATACCAAACTATCGCTGTCTTGTTTGAGGTATTGAAAGCTGTCAATGTTTCCCAATCTGTTGAAGTTTATCAAGCGGTGAACAACTACATTCTGTTGATTATCGCTTGCATGGCTTACTGTTTCTTGCGTTCTTTGTTAACTGCCAGTCTTTTTTCTTTCTACTGAATGTCCTCCCCTGCTCGTAATCGTTGTACAGATCCTAGATACACATAAAAAAGTTGAGGAAAAGAAAAAGCTCTATGTTCCTTACAATATTCTGCCACTCGATCCTAAAGCATTAATCAAGCTATTATGCAATATCCAGAGGTTTTCATCTTATCATTTTCAATATGCTAGGTTAGTGTATGCTTCCATTTTATCCTACATTTCTTCAGTTACTTATCCTTTTAATCATTTGTGCATCAATGCAAAATATAAATTTTTACTTCCACTCATATATTTTATAACTCATGTTTGAGATCATATTTATCCTAAATATTATGTTTTGATTCATTTCTCTTCTCATTTTATTTGGATCAAGATCATTGATGAGTAGATCATAATAGAAACCCTGTAATTTAGTTTCTTTCATAGCAAAGATGTTTTGAACACATATTATATGATGAATTACATCGTGGATGATACTTTGTATTGCAATAATTTATATTTAATATAGCATTGATTTATGCTTATTTGATGTGTCTGTGATGATGTAAAAAATGTTGTGCATATTTGTTAAATAGTTTTTCCTTGCAACACATATAAGCGTTGCCACATTTTTATTCTAAATATTGCAACAAGCTATAGATATTAAATGTGTCAACGGGCGACACAAACACATATAAGTGTTACGATAAGCCAAACATATACGTTAAAGTTTACCAACGGATATAAATATAATATTCCAACACATGTATAGGCGTTGTAGAAGACTCTTGCAACGTCAACATAGGCAACACATAATTATGCGTTGCTATAGCCCTTAGTGACACTTATGTAGGGTTTTATCAATGCATATATGTGTTGCTATAGGGGTTCTTTTGTAGTGGAAGGCTTGCATGAAGATGATGTCGGTAGAGCTCCCTCCGTTGATCAGTACGCGGCGGACCTCAACGCCGACGACATCGATGGTAATGATGAGGGGGTCGGTGTGTGGAAATTTGATGTCGATGGCATCATCGGATGTGAAAGAGATGGGCACATGCACCCACTCTGGTACTACTGAAGTGGATGCCGAGGTCCCAATGTGGCCCACCTCACGGACGTATTCTCAGTGCTATCGTTTTGACATGTTGCCCATGGTGCCACCCCCGTTGATGGGCAGCACTATGCGCTTTCCTCGGTCTGAGCTTTCCTTAGTCTTGGGGGTCGACAACTAGTTTGGCACCGGGTGGTACCTAGGAGCCTCACACTCCTTGATCCACCCGACTACCTGGACCGGCTTGGAGCGGGCGATAGGCGGCGCCCTTTCGGTGGGTCCTCGGCCGGAGTTCCTTTCGAGGTAGTCACTCCAAAGGGCAAGGATGGTGCTACAAGAATCGGTGTTGTGGCTCTGATTCTCTTCGTGGACATTGCAGTGGAAGATTTGGCCCCCGCCGGGGGCCTTCGCTAGGGGCCTCAAGCTGTTGGCCCGACCTCCGCTCTAGGTGTGCTGGTACTTGGGTGGCTTCGAGGTGTGGGGGGCGATGTTAAGCACCTCTCCTCGATAGTGCTTCTGCCCTCTTCGGGGGTCATGATGTCGGTGCTCCGTCGGTGTGGCTTGGTGAGGCTGTGACTTCTTGCTTCAGGGATTTTGGCTTCTAGGACTCGCACCGGAGCGACAACCGCGTGCCTGCGAAGTTTCCCCTCTTTGGACCTAGCGTACTCCTCGAAGTACGTCATTAGTTCGGCAACTGAAGAGATGGGTTTTCGGTGGAGCTTTTCGAGGAGGCTGGGGTTGGTGATTCCTTCACGAGCCGCGTCAATGACGGATGAAGTATATAGTCCTTTGATCTGGGACTTGGTGTGGGCGAAGCGCTAGGAGTACTGGCGGACCGTCTCTCTGGGTTGCTGCTTCACCTAAAAAGGCTCCCCGTTGACATGGGAGCTACGAAGGTCCCTTGAAAATTGTTGAAGAATTTTTTCTTCAGCTGCTCCCATGATCTTACGGATCCTAGCTTCAGCGACCAGAACCACTAGAGAGCGATCCCTTCGAGCGTGAGGGGGAAGCATTTTGCCATCATGTCTCACTCTTCTCCGTAAGCCTCTATCGTCAAGGCATACAACCAGGATAACTCACTAGGGTCAGTATCCCCGGAGTACTTTAGGAGCATGGCTGCTCGAAACTTGGAGTCAAACCACACTTTCTGCAAGTCTGGATGGAGCGAAGATTCTGCATTGAAGGAAGCGTTCTGCTTGCTCCTTCGGGCTTCTTGGTCTTCCGCGTCGCTTAACACGATGACTTCAGCCTCCAGCGTCCTCGCTGGCCTGCTTTGAATGGGGAGATGGTTCGCGGCTGCCTACTGCCACCTCATGAGCTCGGACCTGAGCTGGGCGTTCTCGGAAGCCAAAGCATTCACTCCAGGAAAATGATAAATTTTCGTCGGCTAAAATAATTTCCGTCTACTTTTCTTAAAACCGATGAAAGTTGCGTTACTTCCGTCGGCTTTATCATGCCGATGGAAGTTAACATAACTTCAGTCGGCATTTCCTTTAGCTGATGAAAATAACTTAACTTCCATCGGCTTTCTTGTAGCCGACGGAAGTTATCATATTACTCCCCGGTCGGGTGCCCTATTTTTCCCCACTCTCTCCCCGCATCCGCATCCAGGGTTTCTCTCTCTCTCTAGCCATGCTCCCACTTTGTTGTGCCGCCCCGACCGACCGCCTCCGCCGGCACCCCTCCACAGTGCTGCCCCTACGATGCCCCGCCACGCGCTCGCGGCCACCACGGCCAAGAAGCCGGAGGAGATCGCTGCGTCGTCGCCTGCTCCACCGGCCGCGGAGAGCGGCAAGGGCGCCAAAAAGGCGGAGAAGAAGCCAAAGGAGGCGGCCAAGGAGCCAGAGGCCGAGAGCTCGGAGATGAAGCCAGAGAAGGACACCGCGGCACCAGCCCCCGCGGCCCCACCCCCATTGACGCCACCGCAAGCACGCCCGACCGTCGCCATCGGAGGCTTCACGTTTGTACCCGTCGGACCTCTCGCCACCGACCAACCCCCGTACGTACGTCTCCCCTCCCCTCCCACCCTCACTCCTTCCCCAGATCTTACTCTCCCCAGATCTGCTTTGGTCTATTCATAAAAGAGGAGCTAAAACCCTAACCACCCGGGTAGGCTATGGCAGCGGGGGACGACGGCGGCGGCGGCGGCGCGCGGCGCACGCGACCGAACGTGCTAGTGACTGGCGCACGCGTCCGCGGAAATGCATGTTGTGATATGCCTGAGATTAAGGCTGACAACCATATTCGGTAATGTCAGCACAAAGAATGCAACTCGGAATGCACTTTTGCTGGTGAGATATTTGATATGGTCTAACATATCTTTGTTCTGTTTCTTGCTCTTGCCTCTTATAATGTGGAAGCTTAAATATAAGACAAAAAATCTTTCCCACTGTATTGGATGGATGTACAAGGAGCTTTTTTTGTGCTAGTTGGAGTAAGGGCCTAAGATAGTAGTTAATTTTCTATTTACACTGCAGATTGAATAGATTACTTATTCGCATGAGCTTCTGCATAGTATTTTATATGACACAGGTTCAATTAAGACCACATGCTTCCGATCATATTATATTTCCTATTCAGTTTTACACTAGAGTTTCAGTCAACGTATTGTGCTTATTTGGATGAGCTTAATGATGTGCTCTTTTATTTTAGGGAGGAGATCCATTTATTGCTGACTTTGCTCATGGGTCTGATGGCCTTGGCAATTTGTTCCTTTCTGCACCCACTACCAAGAAGGTTGAGGAAACTGCTGCTGAGTTCATGGTTAACATGGTCTCTCAGTTTCCAGGCGAGGTTTCTGTCCTTGCATTGGGACCCCTGACAAACGTGGCGCTGGTATGCTTCCATTTACAGGTTAAACCAATTCAACATGATTCTATGCCATGCCAGATGATAATAAGCTGTCTGTGTTCTTAGGCAATCAAAAGGGACCCTTCCTTTGCAAACAAGGTGAAGAAAATAGTTGTACTGGGCGTTCTTTCTTTGTGACTGGGACGCCGGGCACGAGTAAGACGAAATCTGGAGCTCCTGGAGCGACTGCAGACACCACATTGCCTGAAAGTAGCCTATGTGAATATTGCTTCTTTTGTGCAATTATATTTTTGCAAAGTTGTAAGAAGTATGCTACATCAATCAGAGCAGCAAAGTTGCAAATTTTCTTTTTTTTTTCGGATTTTTTAGTTAACTTCCGTCGGCCAACATTAGCCGACGAAAGTTATTGGCCCGTAGACAGAAAAAGCAAAAAACCAAAAAAGTAATTTTCGTCGGCTAGGATTTGGCCGACGGAAGTTACCGATTTCCTGGTAACTTCCGTCAGCTAGGTTTGGCCAACGGAAGTTAGCTAACTTCCGTCGGCCACCGACAGAAGTTAGCTAACTTCCGTCTACCCACTTCCATTAGCCAAATGCCGACGGAAGTTAGCCTTTTGCCGACGGAAGTTTTCTGGATTGTTGTAGTGATTGATTGGGCTCTCGCTTTCTCCGGAGTGCGTCTCTAGGTCTTGTGATCGGACGAAATCCGTCCAGAGTGTTGTGGCCGGGAGGACTCTGGTTATGCGAAGGCCAATAGCTCTTTGGCCTGTGTGAACTTGGAAGTACACGGATGGATTTGGTAGTTAGAGGGGTCTCCGGCTTGCTTCTGGTGTCATCTTTGGGTTTTGTATTTTAGCAGCTTCGGCAGCCGTTATGGTATCTGCTTGCGGGAGTTCCTGCAGTAAGGTCTGAGCGGACCTTCAGAGAGGAACCTTGCTCGCGCTTCTTTTTGGAGGCATGTCTCAGAAAGTGTTAGGGGTACGTCAGACTCTATTCACTGGACCCGATAAGGGTACGATGGTTCTGACCTACCCAACTGCCCAGGTAAGGTGAGTGTCCGATTAGAATGACGGCACACGTCTAGACCAAACATGTGCCTCGTCACGATAGGACGTCTCTAGAAAGTGAATGTCTTGTCCAATGGTCAGCACATGGTACTGCAATCATCACACTCCATTCAGTGACTCCCCTCTGAAGTAGAGCCCGAAGGGCTTTATAGGGGGCATCCACCTCGTCTGGCACTAGAATGCCGATGGGGGCTTCAAATCCTTCGGAGGGTCTTCGTCCAGGGAAGTGGCGCAACGCATCTCGAAGCCTTTCCTTCGGGACACCGTAGTAGTGTCGTAGCAGCGTCGCCGGTCTTTGCACACCCAAGGCTCTGAAACCTTCTTTGAAGTCATTGTCCCAATTACCTACTACTGATGGGATTATTTACCCCCAACAATCAAAACTTCTGATACCCCAATCGGAACTACTGATCAGGCCAATTTTTCATGATCTGCATCAAAACTTATGGTTTGAACTCTCTATCTCTAAATTAGAAATTATCAGAACTTCCGATACCATATCAGAAATTCCGATTTGAGCTCTTTGTTTCACAAACAATAAATTATTAGAACTTCCTTTACCATATCGAAACTTCCAATTTGAGCTCTCTGTTCACAAACAATAAATTATTGGAACTTTCGATACCGTATCAAAACTTTCGATTTGATCTCTCTGTTTCCAATTCAGAAAATAATCAGAACTTCCGATTCCAAATCGGAACATCCGATCCAATCGGAATTTTCTTGGGCACAATTCCTTCACAGCGGTAGGAATGTTTTCGATGTTCGTGAAGCTTTTGCCTCCCCCAAGAAGGCGATAGATGGAACCAGTTGGTTCATGCGAGTCCCAACGAAAGTCAGACTTCCAAAGGTGATCGTGGCACCCGTTGGCACCTTGGTGTTAACTTTGAAAATGACTGCCATTGATTCGATCAATGGATCACAAAACTCCACCCCTACCTGGCGTGCCAACTATCGTTGTATGGGAACAATAATAGCCTACGGTGATACCCTCCATGTGATTTGTATAGGTAGGAAAGGGAGTCGTGAAGGTGATTCAGTGGTTACCTCGACGGACAAGGCAAAAGAGAGGGCCCTCAGGTGTTTAGCAGGTTTAGGTCTCCCGAAGGATAATAGCCTTACTCCTGTGTGTGTGATTAAGGAGAAGCACTCCCCCTTCCAAATGTCGAGAGGGAGAGAAGGTGAAAAAAGGAGTCGCTCCCGAAGAGGCTCCCTCCGATCCCTTTATATGAGAGGGGTTAGAGGTTACAAATGATGATAACTTACCCCACCAATGACTAAGAAAACAGTTAGGTAATAGGTGATAATTGATAAGAATAACTGTTACAATTGATGACGACCTTCATGATGATTGATAATAGCCCAACCTTTTAGGGTGGACCATTGGAATACCGACACTCGAGAGATGGCTCCCCGAGTGCGGGTTTTTAGGGACTCGGGGCCCCTCAACCTTAGTCTTTAGGAGGTATCCGACCGTTGTGCAATTTGTGCTAAAACCACTCGGGAGGGTACCCGGGATTACATCCCCGACATATATGGTGCCCTCTCTACAGATTTAGATGGAACTCTGTTTAATGTGAAAGAAACATTTTCAAGAGAGAATCCCCAAAATGCCAATGGAAGATTAGAATGACTCATCATTGACTGAACCATGTCTAACAAGGTTCGGTTCCTTTGCTCAGACACCCCATTCCATTGAGGCAAGCTAGATGGAGTGAGTTGTGGAACAATTCCACACTACTTCAGATGACCATTAAACTCATGGCTCAAATATTCATCTCCAAGATTAGATCGTAGAAATTTGATTGTCTTGCTTATATAATTTTGTACCTCATTTTGGAACTCTTTGAACTTTTCAAAGGATTCTGACTTATGCGTCATTAAGTAGATGTAACCAAATCTAATAAAGTCATCGATAAGTTATGAAGTACTAAAACCATCTTTGTCTATAGAAGTCATTGGTCCACATACATTAGTATGTATACTAGCCAACAATTAACTTGCCCTATCACTTTGACCAGTGAAAGTCGTCTTAGTCATCTTGCCAAGTAAACAAGACTCACATGTGTTAAATGATTCAAAATCAAATGACTCCAAAAGTCCATCTTTATGGATCTTCTGCATGTGCTTCTCATTTATATGACCCGGACATAGGTAGGATTCAAATCATTAAGTTGAGGTTTCTTTGTATTATTGTTATAAACATGTGTATCCTCAAGATTCAAAATATATGAGCCATTCAACAATGGACAAACACCATAGACCATACCATACGAAAATATCGAACAACACTTGTTATTTATTACAAATTCAAAACCATCTTCCTCTAAACATGATAAAGAGATAATGTTTCTTCCCAAGGTGATATTGAAATAACAATTATTTAATTCCAAAACTAATCCTGAGGGTAGCAACAAATAATAAACGTTGATGTCCAACGCTGTAAATTTCGCACCATTTCTGACGCCGACATCCAATTTGCCTCTTGCACACTTGCTTGTCCTATTCAGTCCCTTCAATGATTTGCAAGTATGAGTCATTGATCCAGTATCAAATACCCATGAATCACTTGAACGAGTAGCAAGATTAATTTTAATAATATTTATACATGAAGCAGAAGTCACACTTCCCTTCTTTTTCTTTTATTCTTCCAAGTAGAACTTGTAGTTCCTCTGCCAATGACTAGTCTTATAGTAGTGGTGGAAAGTGTCAGAGTTAGCAGGGCCAGGCCTAGACTTTCCTGTTGGTTTAGTCTTAGAGATCGAGATCACATCTAAAGCTTTAGCCTTGCCCCACTACTAGATTTTCACCCTAGTACAACGTTGCCAAAACGTTGCAATAAGGGCCTAATTGTTGCAATATGTCTCGTTTGCAACCAAATCGTGTTCGTTGGCAAGCGTGGAAAGTATTGGCATGGTCTAAAGTGATTGCAACAATTTTATAGTACTATTGCATAATATATGTTTGTTGCCACAACATGGGCCATCACAATAGATTATTACTACGATGGTAGACATTGTTGTAATAGAGGTTATTGCCATGAGATAGGTCATCGCAATAAATTATTACTGTGACGGTAGACATCGTTGCTACAGAGGCTATTTCCACGAGATAGGCCATCACAATAGATTATTATTGTTATGGTGGACATCGTCGCAATAGGGGCTATTGCCACGAGATTCACCATCGCAATAGAGGATGTTGCCACGAGATAGGCAATCACAATAGATTATTATTGCGATGGTATACATTGTAGTAACAGAAGCTATTCCCATGAGATGGGCCATCGCAATAGATAATTATTGCAATGCCTGACATCGTTGCAATAGTTAATAGATACCATACATGATATTGTGGCAAGAGAGCCTACTACGATGAGTATTTGTGGTGGTAATAGACAAAATTGCCATGCCATTTTAATTGTTTTAATCAGTATGATATTTTTGCCACATGGTTTTGTAGTTGCAAGCTATCCTTTTGCAACATAAAATCGTTCGTTGCGGTAGGAATTTTTGCAACAAGATTTTGTTTGATGCAATTGTCTTTATTGCCGCACATGCTTTATAGTGGTTAGAGATGGTTTGGAAACTAAATAAGGTGTATGGTAAATAAGTTTGCAACAAATTATTAGCGTTGTAATATGTGATGAATTGCAATGATCGAATAATTTGCAACAAACATATTTTGTGCTTGACCTGTTGTTGCAATAGATTTACAATTTTAGCAAAAATTATTTGCAAACAACAAACATTAACTCAATATAGAATTGCAATTAATCAATATTTGCAGTAGTAAACTTCGTGGTTGTCAAATATTACAGGTGTATCCTATGACTGAAACGTAAAACTAACAAAGAGCTTTGCTATGATTTATTGTCTAAAGCTAATTTTATTTTTATATCTCCATATAACTATGTGCTTCCACTCCTTGTGCTTCCTGAATTGAGTTTCTTATCTCCATGTAAATTGGTCCATTTTATCTTCATCAATCACCCTTCAAAAGTGCAAACCATGCATGTTAGTTAACTTCAGAAACAATGTGTTGTCCTAAACAAATTCATCACATATAACTTTTGTTCCTATTAAAATAAATGGTATATCAAAAAGGTAATATTTGATGATCTGATATTTTTGCTCAGCACTAAAAGATGTCATTTTCATTTCATACCTCTCCCTTCCTTTCTCGTGCACGGTTCTTAGCTGCGACCACCAGTTGTTGTGAAGAAATAAAAGTCACTAGCGCAATTTCATGGTTGCTATTGAAAAGATTTCTAGCCAAACTAATAGAAGATCTAGTTTGGCATGGAGGCTTCCTATTATCTTTCTCTTTAGTCAGAATGTTTGTTGGTTTAGACTGTAAAAGTATAGTATTTTTGAAAATATTAGCTATATGAAGTGCATAAAATGATGTTATAATCCATTTGTGCAATTATAGTATTACTATATTTATTGTATTTTGTTCTCCATCTTTGTCCTGATTGGTCTCCCTACTTGGTGTTACTGCAACTTACGGTGTATGGATGGTTCTTTGGTTATCCTACAATTTGGAAAGTAGTTTCATTGTCAGCACACATATGGATGAAAATGAAAGAATGCTGAAATTATTTATCCAAATATTTTACCTTGTGTATTGCTTCTCTTTGTTGTGCCATCAGAGAAAGAAACTCTTTCTTGGTTATTCTCCCAGGTGTTCCCTCAGTTGTTGCCTTAGTTCTTCCTTTTCTACTTCCCTGTTCGCCGCATCTTTTTCACGTTCTTCTTCTAATTTTTTGTCTTATCTTCCAACTCATTGTTTCTATTCTATGCTACAACTGCAGCACATGCTTGATCTTCAAGTTTGTCATTCAATAGCTGACTTCGTGTTGGATATCTTTCCATGCATCCATGGCCATGCAGCCTGGATGATTTGCTTTGGGTGCTTTGCCTGTAAGATGACTGGAAAATAATGCTTTCCTCTGCACCAATTAGCACCGATATTTCTAACATTTCTTCTCTCTCAGAAATCTTTGCAGGGAAATTAGCCATGGGGGAAAGAAGGGGATGAGACGAAGAACTAGTATTGGATTGAAGGAGGAACCGCACTGGGGGAGTTGGAGAGATGAGCGGACCAACAGCGAAGGTAGGAAAAGTAGTGCGCGAAAGCTTCTAGACCCAGATGAGGCCAAGAATAAAGGAGAAGTCCTTGGGCCTATCAGAGGTAGGGCTAACAAAAAGAAGGTCATCTGAGAGGGAGAGGGGGATGCAAAAAGGAGTTGATATGATGCACCTGACGCTTGAAATTAATGAGCACAGATGAAAGCAAGCTTCCTGCCCTTGGCAGGTCACTTTGAGATGATCTACCTCAGGTCCGAATGCATCATCCTGTCCCATCAGACCATCCATGCTTACTTGAGGGCATTGTGGAATCCAAATTCAAATCTTCAACTCCACAGCCTAACCCTAAATAACTAAACCCTCTACGTGACCCTAGGAGTTCTCAAACCCATCCTCGCCCCTCGCCGACTGCTGCCCCCATCATCCCTCTGCTTATGGCTGGCTGAAAGCGAGGGCATCACTAGAAGCGAGACACTTCTGGTGGGTTTCTCCCACTAACCCCTACTAACAGCAGCAACGGGAACTCATTCACAAGCGGCAAAGATACCCTTTCAGAGATGGAGAGCATCCAAGTGATGAAGATGTATGGCGACTGTCGTGGCCCTATTGTGCTCGGCCACTGATGCGAGACCTCTACGAGATGGGTGAGAATCATCATAGACTCGGGGGATTTGAACGACGACGACAAGCGGCAAAGGTACCAAGTGATAGCAAGCGGCTCCGGTACCAAGCACCAGCGAGCGGCAACAAGTGGCTCAGGTACAAAGCACCAGCAAGCAACGTCATCCATTAAGGAAGAGATGTCCATTTCTAGGGTTGGTACTTTTTACTGAACTTGTTGGATAATTCTGCTGAAATGAGATAGTAGAGAAGCATGCTTTAGTAGTCAGTTGGATAATTTTGCTGAAATCAAAAAAAAAACTTAGGGGCGGAGGGAAGGGGGAGGGGGTGCCCAGGGGCCTGGCCCCTCCTAACAATTCTCATAGAAGACTGGTAATAAGCTCCCCTCAGGTTTCAGTAGTGAGTTGGTGTAACACCTCAATTTTTCAAAACATAAAAACATTATTAAATTCAATTTCTTGGAATTATTATTTCAGAAAATACTTTTAAATCCCTTTTATACCCTTCTGAACTACAACATAGAGTAGATGACCAAATTAGGAGGTGAAACTTTTTGTATATGATCCTAAGGCCAAAAGATAATTTTGAGAATTTTTATAGATTTTACCAACCTTGGAAGTAGCCCTAATCTTTTAATCTATTTTTCTGGAATTATTTTTATTCAGAAAAGCATTAGAACAGTGATGGGCTCCTCCCCCTCCCTTCTCTCTCTCCCGGCCGGCCCAGCCCGTTACCGCACTCCCCTCTGGCTGACAACCCGGTCCCACCTGTCGGCGCCGAATCCCTCCCCTCGCGCGCGAACCCGACACCCCGGCCCCACCCGTCAGACGCCACCCTCGCCCGTTCGCGCTCGCTGGTCAGTGGCCCCCGCGTGTCAGATTCGTCTTCAACCCCGCGCCGTCGCCCCCAAATCCCGCCGGCCGACGACCTCGCCCTCGGATTCGCCTCGCCGACGCGTCCCCCATTAAATTGCCGCCATAACTCGGTCCCCCGCGTCGCGCCGACCGTTTCCCCGCTTTAACCCTCGCGTTTATGCCACGGGATCGCCGCTCCGCGTGCATGGCCGAGCCATCGCCGGCGAGGTAAAGGCCCTCTGGCCGGTTTCCTTGCATGCGACCCCCGCCGGTGACCCTATTTAACCCCCCTGCCTCCGCCGCGTTCGACCCCCACGCTCAATCGCCTCGAGAACGAACAGAGCGCCCCTACTTCGCCTTTGAGCATTTTCCCCCTGCTTCGCCTCCGGCCGCCCCTCGCCGTCGCCTCAGACCACCCCGGCCCTCGCCTCCGCCACCGTCGTGACCGCCAGGACGTCCCCTACCTCGGCCACGTCCCCGCCGGTCAAGGAGATCGCCGGAACCCCATCGCCGACGAGGAACCCGAAGTGCTTCGCCGTCTACCCTCGCCGCCGACCACTTCCCGTCGACCCCTCGCCTCGCCTAAGGTACCGTCATGACCGCCGTAGTGTCCTCTTTCCATTTCTAGGCTTAGCTAGGACCGCCGTCGCTCGCCGTGGCCGTTGGCCCGCTCGCCGTCGTCGGAGAAGACGACCGGCACGGGTCGAGTACCCGTGCCGTGTCGGATCTGATCCCGGCCGTGCGATCGCGATCGGACGACGCGCGTGAGTCCACGTACGCGATCTAATCCGCACCGTCGGATCTGGTCAAAGCGGTACGTTTTAATCTCGCGCGTTGGTTTTCATTTAAACCCGTCGGGCGATCTCGTGCGTCCACGTGGTACCCCCCTTCGCACGTTCTAATCCTGGCCGTCCGTTATCACTTAACCCTCCCGCCTCGCTCTCGCGCGTTGGATCTGGATCCAACGGTCCAGATCGACCCGGCGCACGCGCACAGTGCGCGGGTTCACCGTGGGCCTGGCTCACCGTGGACCCGAGAGGTTTAAAATTTGAAAATAAAATTTCAGAAATGCTTTTAAATTTGTAAAATTCATATCTAATGCATTTGGACTCTAAAAATTGCCATTTCAATTTTAGAAAATTCATAAAATTATTCTCTACATATTTATGCAATAAAAACAGTAGGCTTATTTGGACATTTTCATGTTTATTTAAATAAGTATTCAAATGCCCTTAGGATTTAAATGTGAATTTCAATATTTAAATTCCAGAAAAATTGTATAATTGTCCTTTACTGTTAAACACTAAAACCACTAGGTTTCCTATAAATCAATTGGACTAAATTGGTTAGAAAACCCAATGTAGGGTTATGCCCACTTAAATACTCTTTTATGAAAAACAATGATTTATTTAGATTCACTTTAAATTAATGGAGGAATAAATTTCAGAACTTAATATCTGAATTTATTTTATTTTTAATCCACCAACCTTAACTTATATGCTTGCAATGTAATGTTATATGGTTTGATTGAATGTGGTACTCTTTTTATTTGACTTTATATTAAAAAGACTACGACGTCGCCGAGGAGCCGGAGTACTTCCCGGAAGTTCCTCCCTCCCCATTCGCTGAACAAGGCAAGTCACCGAACCAATCTTTTGAGCATATTGAACCCATGTTTGATTAAACTATCGTTAAAACACATAGGTTATATATGCATTAGTCAAATGAACCCTTACAATATATTTATTTAGGATCCCCCGACCTTGATGTGCAACCCAAGCCATGCTCTCTAGCCTAAACTCCTTGTCACCATATGATATGTGTTATTAGCTAGTGTCCAATGTATCGACACGATCGCTATAGGATAAAAATGAGTCGTAGTACTTGGTTCTACTATATGATCCCCATGGTTTCTTATCTATGGAATTCTGTCGGTGTTGGAGTTATGGTTGTGAGTGAATGCATGGTGGGTTCCGGGTGCAAGCTAGGGCATTGGTCGGTAGCACCCGGGGCACTATAAGGACCGGTCTGAGGGATCCGTTGCAATACACTTCCGTACTAACCACAAGTCTAGTGGGTAAGTCCTAACTAAGGTATGGGTTGTTCCAAACCGAGGCCACCACTTGGAGATGGGTCAAGTTGCACCTGCGGGTGACTTGTACCAATGTGGCGCAAAAGGGGGTGCGACGTTAGCCGGGATACGGCCCGGCGCGCCGGCGAAACCTAGAGCGGGTGGTTATCGCTTGGAGCATCTCATATTGAGGTTTTGGCACGAGTTCCCGTGAAATGGGTCATCTCGTTGGGATGAGTGCGTGCCTTGTGGGTACAGTAGTACATCTCTGATCAGAGTCATAAATCTTTTCGAAAAGCCGAGCCCACGGTCAAGGGCGGGTTGCGTGACATCCCACAGTTAGTCTACTTTGAAAATGTATGTGCATGTTGAATTGTCATGTAAGGACTGTTGTGCGAGGAGGTAAAACGTACTCCTCGAGTTAGTGGATGTTGTTGATGTTCATGTCTACTTTTCCGCATAATTAAAATGTGATTACATTAAATGCAATAACTGTAAATGTACTTTTCCGCACTTTGAGCCATTTCCCTTCCTTGTTTATTACCTTGCATTATTATTTGCATTTGCGGTGGCTTGTTGAGTACTTTTTGTACTCATACCCGTTGGACCCCACAGAGGATACCTACTATGAAGACGGTCTGGAGTAGCGACCCAGTCGAGAAGAAAGATCCTGAAGAAGGAGTTCGTCATGCCATTTTCTAAAATATTTTATTTGTTGCTTTTACTAAAGACAATGATGTAATAATTATGGTCTGCGTGCCATGAATACTGTATGATGTACGTATGTCGCATGATGAACCTCTTGGATTATTGTTTTTCTTATGAAATTCAATAATGTCTCGATTTGATAAATCGGGGCGTGACAAGATGGTATCAGAGCCGACTCGACTGTAGGAAGCCAAACAGACCCGCCTAGCCACGGACCATAGGAAATTATTTCTCAAAAATCTAATTTACAAATTTTGTTCCTCTCCTCACTTTTATTCAACTTGCTGTTTTGTAGATGCCAGTCTACCGGGTTCAAAGCTTCTGCCGGCACTTTGAGGGCTTCGTCAGGGAACTCCGGATGATGCTCACATTCCTCGGGTTCCTCTTCGAACCCGAATTCCAAGGGATCTACTTGGAGGAATTCGCCGGGCCTTGCGACGTCTCCCTCACCGTCCACGGCTCCGGAGAGCATCTGCCACCCTACTCTACGGCACTTGGAGGCCCGACCTTCGACGTCGCGTGCCAACGAGTCGCCCTCCAGGCCCTCATGGAGCTGAGGATGATCTACGACGATCGTCTTCAGAACACATCCTTCCGGCTTGTGCCGAAGCGTACTCCCGGCGCCCACCGCAGTATCTACCACGGAGTTCACTCCGTGCGTGATCCAGCCATGGCCCGGCAATCACGTCTTCTACAGGCTATGGATGATCTCCATACTGAGGCGGTGCTCGACGCCGACGAGCACCATGAGGCGGTCGAGTTTCTTCGTGAAGAAACGAAGAACTTGATCCAGCAGAACGGCGAGCTGCAGCGCAAAATCATGCAGCTGCAGAAGGACATCGCTGAGATGGTCCCTCTCCTTCCGAGGAAGAGGAAGCCCATCCGTGAGCCCGTACCTCGCCCCAAGCGGATCCCACCTCACCCCTCCACCGCCGGACCATCTACCGCCAGCGTCCCTGCACCACGCCCCGGCCTCGTCTCCGACCCTATCATCGAGAACTTTCTCGAGCCCACCGTCCCTCCGGAGCCGCGCACTCGTGGTTCCGAGAGCACGGAGACTGCCTCCGGTGGCGAGTAGGCGTAGGAGTCGCTAGTTTAAAAATAAAAATTCGTATGTGGTGCTACCCATGACGAGTGTGTCTTGGGTAGAATAAAAACTTGATTGTAATGAACATTTTACCACTGAAATTATTTATGAGATGAAGCTATTATCGTGCATTGTTTTGTCAATTCGTTTGTCTTATGATTATGCATATTCAGAAGATGGCCGACCACCAGAACACCGGCTCCAACAACGGAGCAGGAGGGAGCCGAGATGCACCTGAGGGAGTTGTACCTCACTGGGGTGCGACAGGCCCACGTCAGTCTGGGTCGCCTTCCGCCAACCACCCCACCTTGGCGGAAATGATGGCAAACCAGAATCACCTGATCACCGCCCTCCTCACCCAAATGCAGCACCAACAGGCTCAGTTGGACCGTCTGCAGAATGGGGAGCCCGCCCCTCGCGCACCAGCACCCGCGGCCGCTCCGCAACTCTCCGAGTTCTTGCGTGTGCGCCCGCCCGTCTTCTCGAGCACGACCAACCCGATGGAGGCCGGAGATTGGCTCCGCACCATCGAGAAGAAGCTCGACCTCCTCCCCTGCACAGACCGGGAGCGAGTGGCCTTCGCCACTCATCAACTCCAGGGTCCCGCCGCCGAGTGGTGGGACAACTACCGTGCGTCCCAGCCGGAGGGCCACATGGTGACTTGGGCGGAGTTCACCATCGCCTTTCGTGCCGCCCACGTCCCCGCCGGTGTCATCGCGGTCAAACAGCAGGAGTTCCGCGACCTGCAGCAGGGCAACAGGACTGTCATGGAGTACCTCCATGAGTTCAACCGCCTCGCACGCTACGCACCGGAGGAAGTGCGCACCGACGCCCTCCGCCAAGCCAAGTTCCTCAGGGGACTTAAGGATGAGCTGTCCATCCAGCTCGTCGCCGCCGACTTCGCCGATTTCCAGCGGCTGGTCAACAAAGCGCTCATCCAAGAGACTGAGCAGAACAAGTTGGACCTCAAGAAGAGGAAGATGATCGCCTTCAAGCACCAGCAGGCGAACACACAGAGGCCCCGCTTCGTCCCTCCGCCACCAGCACCCGCCTACCATCCTCGGCCCGCCTACAGGCCACCTCACGCAGCCGGTGGATCCAACGCCGGGCATCCTCGCCCCGCTCCACCAGCTCCGGCCGCTCAGCCGGCACCAGCCGCCAAGGCCCCGATCTTGAGGGATCGCCAAGGAAGGCCGGTCGTCTGCTTCAACTGCCGCAAGGAGGGGCACTACTCCCACCAGTGTCCCCACCCCAAACGGCCCCAAGGCACGGCGCCCAACCAGGCGGTGCGAGCCCGCGTAAACCACGTCAACGCGGAGGAAGCTCAGGAGGCGCCAGAAGTCGTGCTCGGTACGTTTTCTGTGAATTCCGTACCGGCCTTGATATTGTTTGACTCTGGAGCGACACACTCCTTCGTCTCCAAGGATTTCGTAAAATCACATGGACTGGACGTACTTCCGCTACCCACACCCATGGTTATTACTACTCCCGCAACAAGGACCTTAGCCCGCTTATATAGCCCTAAGGTTCAGATTGAGATCCTAGGAGTATTGTTTCGAGCCGAGCCAGTTCTCATCCAATGCACCGGACTTGATTTCATCCTAGGGATGGATTGGTTGATGAAGCATAAAGGTGTGATCAACTGTGCCAACAAATCCGTCACGGTGACCAACCCAGAAGGCGAGGTCGTTACCTTTCGTATGACCAGTCGCAAGCCGCTCAGTGCGTCCCTTCACTCTTTGGCCCTTGAAGAAGTACCCATAGTCAGGGAGTTCGCGGACGTCTTTCCTGAAGATCTACCGGGAATGCCTCCCAAGCGAGACATCGAATTCAGGATCGAGCTTGTCCCCGGCACCACTCCAATTTCCAAGCGCCCATACCGGATGGCCGCCAATGAACTAGCTGAGGTCAAAGCCAATATTGAAGACCTAGAGCAGAAAGGGTACATCCGACCAAGTACCTCACCCTGGGGTGCACCGGTCATATTTGCCATGAAGAAAGACAAGACCAAGAGGATGTGCGTGGACTATAGAGCCTTGAACGACGTAACCATCAAGAACAAATACCCATTGCCTCGGATCGACGACCTGTTCGATCAGCTGAAAGGATCCTCGGTGTTTTCCAAGATCGACCTCAGGTCAGGTTATCACCAGTTAAGGATCAGGGAGGAAGATATACCCAAGACTGCTTTCACCTCCCGCTATGGACTCTACGAGTACACTGTGATGTCGTTCGGACTCACGAATGCCCCGGCCTTCTTCATGAACATGATGAACAATGTATTCATGGAGTTCTTGGACAAGTTCATCGTGGTATTCATCGACGATATCCTCGTTTACTCCAAGACCAAGGAGGAACACGAGACTCACCTCCGTCTGACCCTCGGAAAGCTAAGGGAGCAGCAACTGTACGCCAAATACAGCAAATGCGAATTTTGGTCGTCTGAGGTGAAGTTCCTCGGCCATGTCATATCTGCCGGAGGAATAGCGGTGGACCCAACCACCGTTGAAGCGGTAACCAACTGGCTACAGCCAACGACCGTGACCGAGATCCGGAGTTTTCTCGGATTGGCCGGATACTACCGCCGGTTCATCGAGAATTTTTCCAAGATCGCCAAGCCTATGACCAGACTTCTGCAGAAAGAGGTGAAGTTTGACTGGACCCCCGACTGCGAAGAGAGCTTCCAGACTCTCAAGAAGAAGCTCGTGTCAGCCCCCATTCTGACTCTGCCAGACATCCGGAAAGACTTCCACGTCTACTGCGATGCCTCTCGTCAAGGATTGGGATGCGTCTTAATGCAAGAAGGGAAGGTGATATCCTATGCCTCCCGGCAGTTGAGACCGCATGAGCTGAACTACCCAACTCACGACCTGGAACTAGCAGCCGTGGTTCATGCCTTGAAGATATGGAGACATTACCTTGTGGGAATCGGTGTGAGGTCTTCACCGACCACAAGAGCCTCAAGTACATATTCACCCAACCAGATCTGAACCTCAGGCAAAGGAGATGGTTGGAACTGATCAAGGATTACGACTTGGGCATCCATTATCATCCGGGCAAAGCGAACGTGGTGGCAGACGCCCTTAGTCGAAAAGGGTACTGCAATGCCATCATGGTTCAAGACCAGGCTCCTCTACTTTATAAAGAGATGGAAAGGCTAAACCTAGGGATCACCACTCGAGAGTACCTCGCTGCCTTGGAGTCTCGGCCTGTCTTAATAGACCAGATCCGAGAGAAGCAGAAGGAAGATCCGGACATCCTGGAGATCCAGCAGAACATGAGGAAGGGTAAAGCCCCCGGATTCTCCGAGGATGAACATGGTACCATTTGGTTCGGAAGCCGAGTATGCGTACCCGACCTACCTGAGTTGAAGACTCTCATCCTTCAGGAAGCCCACGATACTCTATACTCCATTCACCCCGGGAGTACAAAGATGTACCAAGACCTGAAGGAAAAATATTGGTGGGTCAGTATGAAGAGAGAGATAGCTGAGTATGTGGCCAAGTGCGACACATGCCGGCGAGTCAAGGCAGAGCATCAGAGACCTGCCGGACTCCTTCAACCTCTCAAAGTCCCTGAATGGAAGTGGGAAGAGATAGGAATGGACTTCATCACGGGACTGCCCAGGACCCAAGCTGGTCATGATTCTATCTGGGTGATCGTTGATCGACTCACCAAGGTAGCTCACTTCGTTCCGGTCAAGACAACTTACACCGTCGCCAAGTTGGCTGAGTTGTATATGACCCGGATCGTGTGCCTCCACGGAGTTCCCAAGAAGATTGTATCTGACCGCGGGAGTCAGTTTACCTCCAAGTTTTGGAAGAACCTTCAAGAGGAACTCGGCACCCGGCTGAACTTTAGCACCGCCTATCATCCACAGACCGACGGTCAGACCGAAAGGGTCAACCAGATATTGGAGGATATGCTTAGAGCTTGTGCTCTAGACTTTGGCGGAATGTGGGACAAGAACTTACCTTATGCAGAGTTCTCCTACAACAACAGCTATCAAGCCAGCCTGCAAATGTCCCCGTTCGAAGCACTCTATGGGCGTAAGTGCAGAACGCCGTTGCTCTGGGATCAAACCGGAGAGTCACAACTGTTTGGGACAGATTTATTGAGAGAAGCCGAAGAGAAAGTTAAGATCATAAGAGACCGACTGAAGGCAGCCCAATCCAGACAAAAGAGCTACGCCGATAACCGTCGAAGAGATCTAGCCTTTGAGGAGGGCGATTATGTCTACCTCCGAGTCACTCCCCTCCGTGGCACTCAAAGGTTCAACATGAAAGGCAAACTAGCACCCCGCTACGTCGGACCTTTCCAGATCCTCCGTCGACAAGGAGAAGTGGCATATCAACTTGAACTGCCTCCATCCTTGGCAGGCGTTCATGATGTGTTCCATGTCTCGCAGCTGAAGAAGTGTCTCCGTGTGCCCACCGAGCAAGCCGACCTTCAGCAGCTCAACGTCCAAGAAGACTTGACCTACATAGAGAGACCCGTCAAGATCTTAGAAACCAAGGAAAGAGTAACCAGAAGTCGCGTCGTCCGCTTCTGCAAAGTCCAATGGAACAACCATCCCGCAGAAGAAGCCACTTGGGAAAAAGAAGACGAGCTGAAAGCCCAATACCCCGAGCTATTCGAGTAGCGTTCCAATCTCGAGGACGAGATTCTTGTAAGGGGGATAGGTTTGTAACACCTCAATTTTTCAAAACAATAAAAACATTATTAAATTCAATTTCTTGGAATTATTATTTCAGAAAATACTTTTAAATCCCTTTTATACCCTTCTGAACTACAACATAGAGTAGATGACCAAATTAGGAGGTGAAACTTTTTGTATATGATCCTAAGGCCAAAAGATAATTTTGAGAATTTTTATAGATTTTTACCAACCTTGGAAGTAGCCCTAATCTTTTAATCTATTTTCTGGAATTATTTTTATTCAGAAAAGCATTAGAACAGTGATGGGCTCCTCCCCCTCCCTTCTCTCTCTCCCGGCCGGCCCAGCCCGTTACCGCACTCCCCTCTGGCTGACAACCCGGTCCCACCTGTCGGCGCCGAATCCCTCCCCTCGCGCGCGAACCCGACACCCCGGCCCCACCCGTCAGACGCCACCCTCGCCCGTTCGCGCTCGCTGGTCAGTGGCCCCCGCGTGTCAGATTCGTCTTCAACCCCGCGCCGTCGCCCCCAAATCCCGCCGGCCGACGACCTCGCCCTCGGATTCGCCTCGCCGACGCGTCCCCCATTAAATTGCCGCCATAACTCGGTCCCCCGCGTCGCGCCGACCGTTTCCCCGCTTTAACCCTCGCGTTTATGCCACGGGATCGCCGCTCCGCGTGCATGGCCGAGCCATCGCCGGCGAGTAAAGGCCCTCTGGCCGGTTTCCTTGCATGCGACCCCCGCCGGTGACCCTATTTAACCCCCCTGCCTCCGCCGCGTTCGACCCCCACGCTCAATCGCCTCGAGAACGAACAGAGCGCCCCTACTTCGCCTTTGAGCATTTTCCCCCTGCTTCGCCTCCGGCCGCCCTCGCCGTCGCCTCAGACCACCCCGGCCCTCGCCTCCGCCACCGTCGTGACCGCCAGGACGTCCCCTACCTCGGCCACGTCCCGCCGGTCAAGGAGATCGCCGGAACCCCATCGCCGACGAGGAACCCGAAGTGCTTCGCCGTCTACCCTCGCCGCCGACCACTTCCCGTCGACCCCTCGCCTCGCCTAAGGTACCGTCATGACCGCCGTAGTGTCCTCTTTCCATTTCTAGGCTTAGCTAGGACCGCCGTCGCTCGCCGTGGCCGTTGGCCCGCTCGCCGTCGTCGGAGAAGACGACCGGCACGGGTCGAGTACCCGTGCAGTGTCGGATCTGATCCCGGCCGTGCGATCGCGATCGGACGACGCGCGTGAGTCCACGTACGCGATCTAATCCGCACCGTCGGATCTGGTCAAAGCGGTACGTTTTAATCTCGCGCGTTGGTTTTCATTTAAACCCGTCGGGCGATCTCGTGCGTCCACGTGGTACCCCCTTCGCACGTTCTAATCCTGGCCGTCCGTTATCACTTAACCCTCCCGCCTCGCTCTCGCGCGTTGGATCTGGATCCAACGGTCCAGATCGACCCGGCGCACGCGCACAGTGCGCGGGTTCACCGTGGGCCTGGCTCACCGTGGACCCGAGAGGTTTAAAATTTGAAAATAAAATTTCAGAAATGCTTTTAAATTTGTAAAATTCATATCTAATGCATTTGGACTCTAAAAATTGCCATTTCAATTTAGAAAATTCATAAAATTATTCTCTACATATTTATGCAATAAAAACAGTAGGCTTATTTGGACATTTTCATGTTTATTTAAATAAGTATTCAAATGCCCTTAGGATTTAAATGTGAATTTCAATATTTAAATTCCAGAAAAATTGTATAATTGTCCTTTACTGTTAAACACTAAAACCACTAGGTTTCCTATAAATCAATTGGACTAAATTGGTTAGAAAACCCAATGTAGGGTTATGCCCACTTAAATACTCTTTTATGAAAAACAATGATTTATTTAGATTCACTTTAAATTAATGGAGGAATAAATTTCAGAACTTAATATCTGAATTTATTTTATTTTTAATCCAACCAACCTTAACTTATATGCTTGCAATGTAATGTTATATGGTTTGATTGAATGTGGTACTCTTTTTATTTGACTTTATATTAAAAAGACTACGACGTCGCCGAGGAGCCGGAGTACTTCCCGGAAGTTCCTCCCTCCCCATTCGCTGAACAAGGCAAGTCACCGAACCAATCTTTTGAGCATATTGAACCCATGTTTGATTAAACTATCGTTAAAACACATAGGTTATATATGCATTAGTCAAATGAACCCTTACAATATATTTATTTAGGATCCCCCGACCTTGATGTGCAACCCAAGCCATGCTCTCTAGCCTAAACTCCTTGTCACCATATGATATGTGTTATTAGCTAGTGTCCAATGTATCGACACGATCGCTATAGGATAAAAATGAGTCGTAGTACTTGGTTCTACTATATGATCCCCATGGTTTCTTATCTATGGAATTCTGTCGGTGTTGGAGTTATGGTTGTGAGTGAATGCATGGTGGGTTCCGGGTGCAAGCTAGGGCATTGGTCGGTAGCACCCGGGGCACTATAAGGACCGGTCTGAGGGATCCGTTGCAATACACTTCCGTACTAACCACAAGTCTAGTGGGTAAGTCCTAACTAAGGTATGGGTTGTTCCAAACCGAGGCCACCACTTGGAGATGGGTCAAGTTGCACCTGCGGGTGACTTGTACCAATGTGGCGCAAAAGGGGGTGCGACGTTAGCCGGGATACGGCCCGGCGCGCCGGCGAAACCTAGAGCGGGTGGTTATCGCTTGGAGCATCTCATATTGAGGTTTTGGCACGAGTTCCCGTGAAATGGGTCATCTCGTTGGGATGAGTGCGTGCCTTGTGGGTACAGTAGTACATCTCTGATCAGAGTCATAAATCTTTTCGAAAAGCCGAGCCCACGGTCAAGGGCGGGTTGCGTGACATCCCACAGTTAGTCTACTTTGAAAATGTATGTGCATGTTGAATTGTCATGTAAGGACTGTTGTGCGAGGAGGTAAAACGTACTCCTCGAGTTAGTGGATGTTGTTGATGTTCATGTCTACTTTTCCGCATAATTAAAATGTGATTACATTAAATGCAATAACTGTAAATGTACTTTTCCGCACTTTGAGCCATTTCCCTTCCTTGTTTATTACCTTGCATTATTATTTGCATTTGCGGTGGCTTGTTGAGTACTTTTTGTACTCATACCCGTTGGACCCCACAGAGGATACCTACTATGAAGACGGTCTGGAGTAGCGACCCAGTCGAGAAGAAAGATCCTGAAGAAGGAGTTCGTCATGCCATTTTCTAAAATATTTTATTTGTTGCTTTTACTAAAGACAATGATGTAATAATTATGGTCTGCGTGCCATGAATACTGTATGATGTACGTATGTCGCATGATGAACCTCTTGGATTATTGTTTTTCTTATGAAATTCAATAATGTCTCGATTTGATAAATCGGGGCGTGACAGTTGGCCCCCTCATGTTTCATTTCTAGCTCTGCCCCATAAACATATTTCAATTTTGTTGAACTTATTGCAGGATAATTCAGAAGGCAGAAACAAGAGGAAGACATCTTTTGATAAGAAGCTTCACAAAGTGAGTGACAATCTACATGTCCTCAATGAGAAAATCGATGCATTGAGTGATAAGCTACATGTCCTCACTGACAAAATTGATGCAGTGGTTGACAAGCTCATCAGGAAGTGATGGATGTAGAAAACCATTGGGTAGCAACCTTTTGGGCATCAACCATGGAGCTATCACTACATAGTTAGTTTAGTACCTACTTATTATGTCACTACTACATATATGGCTATGTATGGCTAAGACTTGATGCAATGTACAGATTCTAAAGTTTTGGAATGTGAAATGGAGTTTCTAGATTCTGAAATGGATTGCAATTGGATTGAATGCATACTATAATGGAAAGTCCAGATTCTGAAGTTTTGGAATATGAAATGGGAAATGGAGTTTCCATATTCTGAAATTTTGAACATTGAAATGGATTGCAATTGGATTGAATGAATTAATATAGCGGATGCTATAAAATAGAATGTGCACAAGTTCTAAGTTGCTGAGTTGCTGAAATGAGCACAAAACAGGTGGATATGTACATGTCATTGCATAGCATTAAAAAATATAGTGAACACTAATTTTTATTTATACAAAAAATCATCGTCATAGGCAGGTGCAACAATTCCATCAACAAAATCATCATCATCAACATCATCATCTTCATCTCCCAAGTCCTCATCCCTCGGTTTTGTTATAGTTTTAGCCATCGCCTTCTCAATGACAGATGCATCACCACTAATGCCTTCAATGTCTGCCTTTACCTAATTTGTCAATTCTCCTCCCTAAAACATTCATAGCTTCCACACCAACATTATGTGAGTCTATATCAATTTCTTCATCATTTTGAAGACCTGCAAAAAGATTTCTGGGTTTCATCCTAACAAAATTGCACCAATTTGGTTTTTTTACATTCTTCACATAAAACACCTGCTCCTCTTGTGTTGCCAAGATGTAAGGATCATCTAAATAACGAAAATGAGAACACTTGCTCTGCTTGTGTTGCCAAGATGTAAGGATCATCCCATATTGATCCCTACTGTAACCACTGCCCTTGCTCATAGTGCTTGCAGGTACATTAAACCAGTCACACTGAAAGAGCACCAATTCCTTCTCATCTGCAAAATCTACAGAGATTATCTTCTTAATCACACCATACCAATCCATATTACATGTGCTATCATCGCCCTTAACAATAACTCCACTATTTTGATTAGTTAATTTCTTCTCCATGGCAGTCGTCCGGAATATAAACCCGTCTATGTAGCATCTATTGTAGACTTGTGCCCGATGGTCTAGCCTATGCGAGAGGGCATATATCAACTCACTAGTTTTGCCTTGTGGATGTATAATGTGGATCTGCATTGCGAACAACAAATAAAAATACTAGTTAATAAAATGATTCCAAAACCAAGAACAACCAAGAACTATGGATTTCTTTTTCAGAAACTTACTTTACGCTGAAACCATTCAACAAATTGGTCCTTATGACGTTTTTCAACATGTGGATTTATTCTCCTGAGTTCATCCAAATGCTCACCACAAAGAATTATTTTTTCCTTCTTGTGCATGAATAAAGTATGAAAACATTTAATTAATAAAACGACGATGATAGATATTGAAAGGCTAACAACAGTACTTACTTCATCTATGGCTTCACCTCATCACAATTTGTTAGTATGTAGTGCCTCATCCGCTTCAACTCATTTGGATCAACTATCTCCACGGTACATCCTTTCCTATTGTAGTTAATGCTCCCAAATACAGTAAGCCCAGATGGTGGCTCTATAACGGCAACGCTTTCATGACGCTCTGGTCTATTAAGCTTGGTCTTAACATATTCAAAGAAGCGAGAGCAAAATGTCAGACGCTCCTTTGATATGTATCCCTCGGCTATTGAACCTTTAGGGTACGCTTTGTTCCTCATGTAGCCTTTAAGCATACGTAGGTACCTCTCAACTGGATACATCCATGTATAGCACACAGGGCTTCCAAGTCTAGTTTCTTCAGCAAGATGCACAGGCAAATGCATCATTATGTAAAAAAATGCAGGTGGGAATATCATCTCAAGCCGACAAAGAGTCTCTCTAATCATGTTGTCCAAGTTCTCAGTGTCTTTTTTCTGCAACTCCTTTGAACATATTGTGTTGAAGAATTTGCTAAGTTGAATCAATGCAATCACTACATCTTCAGGCAATATGGTGTGTACCACTAAAGGCAATAGTTTCTGCAGAACAACATGGTAGTTGTGAGTTTTCATTCCGCACAAATTACACCCCTTAACGTCCACGCATCTCTTGATATTGGAGGCATATCCATCAGTCATTTTCACTCCTTAAAAAAATTTGAGTCGAGTTGTCTTCTCATCCTTTCCTAAAGTGTACAACGCTGGTGGCAAAGTATACATACCATTCTCCACAAAAGGATGTTGATCCTTCCTTATACCTAAATGCACAATGTCAAGTCAAGCGTTTTCACTGTCCTTACATTTACCTTCCTTGTCAAGCAAAGTCCCTAGTAAATCGACGCAATTCGACGATGCATGGTAACAAACGACAACGAATAATAGACAATCAGTGATGATCATCAATAAACATCGCAAGGACAACTACTGAATATCAATCAAATCATAATCAATAGATTAGATCAAATAAAGGAGATAGAGGCAACATTCATCCATGATGAATGACGATGAATGACGATGGATATTATCTCCGGTGTAAGAAATGGATTGACGACGAAGAATGCCTCATGAAAAATATGACCTCTGAGATGGAACACAAAGGAACGAAGACACAAAGAAACGAAGTGGAACACCGGATTAGCAAGGATAATGCTAGGTTAATAGATTGGAATCGATAGATGATAAATAATGAGGACAAATCAATATGAATTAGATTATGGATAACGATGAGACAAATTAGATCGGAACGAAACCACCGGGTTAGTATATCGAAATGGGATCACCAGATTAATAGATCGGAATGGGATCACCGAGTTTCGACAATGACAAATTGAGATTAAATCAACAGAAGATGATTGATCTAATCTAGATGAAAAAATACCACTAGAATAATAGATTGGATTCAAACGATGAACCGATTAATCTACAACATATATTTCACGGATTGAAACAAACAGGAAATAATTGAGTTCTCACCGAGGGAAGATGTTGTTTTGGATTAGAGTAGAAGATTGAAACACCAGAGGGAGAGATAGGGGCTGCCATCTTCTCTAGTCTTTTTTCTAATTTTCCTCTCTGAATGGAAGGCTAGGCAGCAGGGGATGGTGGCATGCTGGCGTGGTGGAGCAGGAGGTGGCATAGGGGAATTCAGTAGGGGTGGCATGGTTGTGAGCAACTGCCACACCATGAAGGCACGACAGTGCTCGGATGGCAGAGGGCAGGGCGGTGGCGCTTGGCTCAGGTGGTGGCATTGCGATGACTCACGGTGAAGGGTGAAGCGGCGTGGTGGACAAGGGAGAGGGCGGGCTGGTTTTTATAGAGGTGGAGGAGTAGGAGATAAGGACGCTAGAGGAGTCCGGGGGCAGCACGAGATGGGGGCGCCAGATTTTTCGGGAGGAGGTTGGGAGTGGCACAGTAGGGGAGGTGTGGGCTAGGACGGAGGTGGGCTAAGGCGGGCTGAGGCCCGGGTTGAGGCGGAGGGGAGGAGGCATGGGAGAGGAAGGGGAGGGTACCCATCGAGGAGAGGGCAGTGGGGAGAAGAGAAATGGAGAGAGAGCTGGAAAGGGAAAGATTGGGAATAATGATTTTATGAAAAAACAAATTTAGATTTTTGAAAAAAGTGAAAAGTTTTTGGAAAGTTTGGAATTTAAAAAATATTTAGAAATTTTTGATTTCAAAGAAATAACACGCAAATATTTTAAAGAATAAATGGTGGTTTAGAAAATCAATAAATTTTGTATTCGCGTCGAAATTAGAAATTCTGAACATGAATGCAAAAGCAAGGATTTGAATTTATTTTAGGGAAAATAAAGAAAAGATTTCAAAAAGGATTTTTCACAGAATTCACACCATGCACTTAAAATGGGATTTTAACTTCACGAATAAAAATAGAATATTGATTCCGCCGGATTTACGATGGGAAAAGAGAGAGATGGTTGAGGATGAAAATTTCAAACTCGACTGTAAAGAAATAGGAATTTAATTTCTTTTCGATTTAAAGTTATTTATTGAAATATTATCGATTACTATTCTAGTTGCAAAATCCTTAATTAAAACCTAAATTGATTTTAGGCGGAAGAAATTTACAAGAAATTCCTCTAGCCAAATTCGATTTGATTTTACATTATTTTTAATTGAAATAATTTACCATATATTTTATTCACGCAACATTCCTGTTGAGATATGTTTTATTAATTAACGTTATAGTTTTGCGATGAAATGATATTAATTATATCTTAATTAATTCATTTGCGCCAAAAATTCCGTAAAGTTCTTGGGACGCAATTTAGAGCAAGGAGAATTTTGGGAAAAATACTCTAGAATCGATTTATTTTTAAACGAAATTTTTAAACCCATATTTTAGCTTTCTTATTTATCGCTTTACACTAAACAATTTTCTTGAAATTCATTTATTATTTATTTTATTTTATTTTTAACGCCTGACGAAATCATCACGTTACAACTTTAACACCCTTAACAAGAATCTCGCCGCGAGATTTGGAAACGCTAGAAATGGAAGGTTATGGATGTTGGCGAATAGGGGATCTACGCTAGCTGGCAAATTCAAAATTTCCGCCCTAAGCCCAAGACCCATGCGCGTGCGATATCATTGATCGTTACCTTCTAGCACGAGACGCGCTAGGTGTAGCGAAAGAAGATGTCGAAGAACTGCATCAAGCATATCCTCGCTTCATCCCGGCCGTTCCTCGCCGATCTGATCGGTGAAGACGACGTAGTTGTTAACATGAAGAAGTCCACGAGCATCGCTATTGAAGCAATGCCTCCATGATGTCCACACGTATAGGGATGGAGTTCCTCTAACGGCAGCATGCTAGCACCGCACGTGAGAGACGGGAAGTCCTTGACCTCAACAATTGAGATCAAGAAAGGGAGGAGAGGAGTCTATGGTGGCTAGGTCTAATCTATGCTTAAGCTTGTCTACCAAGACCTCCTCCTCTTTATATAGGGCTGAGAGCCCCTGGTCATCCACATCTCGAAACCCACAAATCGGTTACAAATGATTTGTGTTAACATATTCAATCTATTTGCCCACATCGGAACTTCCGATCCTGGATTTGAACTTCTGAAAGGGTATTTTGTTTCTCAATTCAGACCGATACCATAATAGATCCAATCTATTTTCGCCCACCTCGAAACTTCCGATACTCATATCAAAAAATCCAATTAGTACATTTTCCCCGATTCCAAAATCGGAACTTCCGGCTCGTCAGAACTTTCGATACTACCTACCAGAACTTCCAATGCACAAAAATTTCTTGGGCATATTCATCAATCTCCCACTTGCACAAGAATCAATTCTTTCCATGTTTTTAATCCATCCCCTTAAGTGTGTGACCTGATAGGTTTATACACTAGCGGTACTTAGCAGCACATATTGACCCCCGAAAGCATACAAAATTGATTTTCACTGAACTTTGATATACGCAAGCACCAGTCCCTTTACCACACATCGTCAGTCAAGCTCAAGGCGAGATATGTTCTACCCTTATTGGTTAGCTTGACATTTCACTTGATCAAGTATCAGATTCAAATCATGACTAACTTCTTAGTCATAGTGTGCATGGACATGCACTTTTCCAATCCAATACCTCGAGGGGTCCAGAGATGACTCTCCCGTTATTAGGAGGCGTAAATTCCATCTTGACTGCTCACATCCCAATACATGTTTCACAACACACCTAAAAACAACCCTTATTACTACCCTGTTACGGAATAACGTTATAAAGCATCTAAGTGTGCCATTATGCATTCTAGAATCATATGACGATCTTAGGTCCAAGGACTTTGCAGGTACACCATTTGAGATGACAACTGATGGCACATTACAACAACAATCCCAGCAGTATCTTAAGTGGGTCTATCCAATACCATGTTCACCAACATGTGTCCACATCACTGATTTGACATCTCTATATCTATGATTTGTGAAACGTGATCATCAATCAGTGAGATGTGCTATTCTCTGTGTCATCACTATCCCACATGATGACAAGATCAGGGATCCCTTTTGAACAATATCGTATAACATAAATAGTTTCACATAACAAGTCATCAACTCATTAATCAAATGTAAACGACATTTATTCAAGGAACAAGATAACAATTATCCTCACATATTAGCATAGACTCTACTAGCATCTTTCACATACACATGACTCACTCATGCAAATATCTAATACCCATGGAGCTCAGGTGCGCCTCATGCTTGTGCTGTGGAAGAGGCTTCATCAATGGATCTTCCATATTCAAATCTGTGTGCACCTTGCAAATCTTCACATCACCTCTCTCAATGATCTTGTGGATCAGGTGATATCGTCGAAGTATATGTTTGGACTTCTGGTATGATCTAGGCTCCTTAGCCTGCGCAATGGCACCACTATTATCACAATAGAGGTCCACTAGACTAGACGCACTAGGAACAACACCTAGCTCAGAAACAAACTTTCTGATCCAAACGGCCTACTTCGCAGCTTCTGAAGCGGTGATATACTTAGCTTCTATTATAGAATCGACCACCGTCTCTTGCATGGAACTCTTCCAACTCATTGTGCCTCCATTGAGGAAGAACACAAAACAAGATTACGATCGAGAATCATCTTTATAGGTCGAAAAGATAGCATCGGTGTAACCACTTACAACGAGCTCCTCTTCACCACCATACACTAGGAACATTTCCTAGTCCTTCTCAAGTACTTGAGGATACTCTTTACTACATCACAGTGACTTTAACCCGGGTTAGATTGATACTTGCTCATAATACTTAGATCATATGACACATCTAGGTGTGTGCACACCATGGCATACATGATTGATCCAATTGCGGAGGCATCCGAGATCGCACTCATCTTCTCTAGCTCATCAGTTGTCGTAGCACACTGACTCTTACTAAGAGAAATACCATGTGACATTGGTAGAAAACCCTTCTTAGAATTCTGTATTTTGAACTGTTTCAAAACCATGTCAATGTACATACTCTGGCTAATTCCAATTAGCCGCTTTGATCTATCTCAAAAAATATTTTTCCAGTGAAGTCTTGACAACATTCAATAAAGGAATATCATTTCCGATCAATAATATGTCATCCACATATAAGACTAGAAACACAAGTGAGCTCCCACTAGCCTTCTTGTAAACACAAGGCTCTTCTTCGTTCTTGATGAAGCCAAACCCTTTGACTACCTCATCAAAGCGAAGATTCCAACTCCAAGAAGCTTGCTTCAGTCCATAAATGGACTTCTGCAACTTACAAACTTTCCCAACACTTTCTAGATAGTCAAGACCTTCAGAATGTGTCATGTAAACATCCTCACTTAGGTTTCCATACAAGAAAGCCATCTTGACATCCATTTGTCATATCTCATAATCATAAATACGGCAATTCCTACGATGATCTGAAAAGACTTAAGCATGGCGACGGGCGAAAATGTTTCATCACAATCAACACCTTGAATCTATTTGAAACCTTTTGCCACCTATCATGCCTTATATATGTGAACATTTTCATCAACGTCTATCTTTTTCTTGAAGATCCATTTACACTAAATAGTTTTTACACCATCGGGTGGATCAACCAAGTTCCAAACTTGGTTTTCTTGCATGGACTCCAACTCGGATCTAATGGCTCCAAGCCATTTCTTAGAGTCTGGTCCCATCACTGCTTCTGCATAGGTCTTAGGCTCGTTGTTGTCCAACAACAACACGTCGCGATGCCCGGTGGTAAAAAACATAAACCTCTTCAGTGCATGACTAACCCTTTTAGACCTCCGTGGAGCTGGCGCATGGACAATAGGGACCGCAACACTTTGCACATCCTGTTGTTGCTCAATTGGATTTGGAACACTTTCCAACGGCTCTCGAGCCTCTTTGAGATAAACCACCCTCCCACTAACTCCTTTTGAGAGAAACTCTTTCTCAAGGAATACACCATTTCGAGTGACAAACGCTTTGTCCTCTTCTCTATTATAGAAATAGTATCCTTTGGTTTCCCTATGATACCCCACAAAGAAGCACTTGTCAGACTTAGACTGAGCTTATCAGGCGTCATACGTTTGACATATGCCTCACATACCCAAATATTTAGAAAAGACAAACTGGGACACCTCTCAAACCACATCTCATATGGCGTATTCTCTACTGACTTAGATGGAACTCTGTTTATCGTGAAAGCCGCGGTTTCTAGAGTGAGTCCCCAAAAGGATATTGGAAGATCAGTGTGACTCATCATGGGCCGAACCATGTCCAATAAGGTGTGGTTCCTCCGCTCGGACACTCCATTCCACTCGGGTGTGCCGAGTGGATTCAGTTGTGGAACAATTCCACACTGCTTCAGATGATAACTAAACTCATGAATCAAATATTCACCTCCACGATTAGACTGTAGAAATTTAATTGTCTTTCCCGTATGATTTTGTACTTAATTTTGGAACTCCTTGAACTTTTCAAAGGATTCCCACATATGCCTCATCAAGTAGACATAGCCATATCTACTAAAATCGTCGGTAAAAGTGATAAAGTACTAAAAACCATTCCTAACTGTATGACTCATTGGACAACACACATTAGTATGTACTATGGCCAATAGCTCACTCACCCCGTAACTCTGTTCGGTGACAGGCGTCTTTGTCAATTTGCCATCTAAGCAAGACTCGCATGTGTCACATGATTCAAAATCAAATGACTCCAAAAGTCCATCACTATGGAACTTTTACACGCGCTTCTCATCTATATGACCCAAACGATAATGTCAGACGTAGGTAAGTTCAAATCATTGAGTCGTTATTTCGTAGTAATAATGGTATAAATGTGTGCATCTTCAAGACTCAGAATATATAATCCATTTACTAATGGAAAAACATCATAGAGTATGTCATTCGAAAATATTGAACAACTCTTGTTCTTTATTATGAATTAAAAACCATCTTCCTCTAAACATGAAGAAGAGATAATGTTTCTGCCTAAGGCGGGAATGAAATAACAATTTTTCAACTCCAAAACTAGTCCTGACTGTAGTAACAATGAAAAAATGTCAACGGCCAACACTGCAACCTTTGCACCATTCCTGACGCGGACATCCGGCTCGCCACTTGCACACTTTCTTACTCTACTCAGCCCCTACAACGATTTGCAAGTATTAATCATCGATCCGGTATCAAATACCCATGAATCATTTGGACGAGTAGCAAGATTAATTTCAATAACATTAATACCTAAAGTGGAAGTGACACTTCCCTTCTTGTTGTTCTGCTCTTCCAGGTACACCTTGCAATTGCGCTTCCAATGCCCAGGCTTGTGGTAGTGGTGGAACACATCGGAGCCAGTAGTACCCGACTTGGACTTTCCAGCCGGTTTAGACTACGCACTAGAGATCAAATCTGTAGTCTTAGCCTTGCCCTTCCTCTTTATCTTTTTGCCCTCCTTCTAAACCATCATCACTTGATTAGGAGACTTCCTGATACTCTCCTCGGTAGTTTTAAGCATCCCATGCAACTCTGATAGTAATTCATGATGAACGTCTCAAATCTCAGTGGGAGCGACTGGAGAATGACATCAATAGCTAGGTATGGATCCAGTGGTGTGGGATCGGATTGGGCGACTAGAGGGGGATGAATAGGCGCCTCAAAAATTTTTTGTGAATAAGATGGCCTGTTCAGAACACCTAATGCTCCTCTAAAATTTTAGAAGCAAGAATGAGACTTACAATTCAAAACCAGAACTGAAATCAAATCAAATTTGAAACTTCTTCTAAATCGTAGTTTGACTTGCCGATCTACTCTGTCGGTATTTGGTTCTACGAACTAGAGTTTCTATTTCGGCACATGAATTTCCGACAGAAGGCTGTCGACCGATGGATCTCCGACAGGGTTCATAATTTCAAAAAACAAACTGCTTCAGTATAAATTTAGTTAAAATTTCAAAATACCAAAAACCATGTTTCAGAAATTAAAGAATTCTATCAAATCATATTTGAGCAGATGATTTCTATCTTGCAATAGTACAAGATATTCTGATGATGAACAATGATGAAATCTTGCCATGTTGGTACTGGATGCAGCAGCAAACAACAATTCAAAACCAGATTAAACACCTAAATAGTTTGATGAAGCTGATGGTCTAAGTTGTAGCCAGTCAGTAAACTTTCACATAGAGAGGAAGCAATGTACTGAGTGAAGAATACCTACACAGCCTTGATGAAACTCTACAGGATCAAGAACAGTTGAAAATAACAAGCTATACTACTCAATTGACAAATCACAGAGAAAAGGATGAAATGAATACTGAGTTCCAATCTCAATTATCACAACAAGAATGATTGTTCAATACACCTTGTGCTTGACATGTGATGAAGAATAAATGAGCTTACTGTATCAACAACACATTAGCTATGATAGCAAAGAACAGAAGAAGCAATATTCAAATAATTCAAGTTGCAAATAGCAGAGGCACATAGAGGGATACTAAACTCTGATAGTGCCCTCATATCAATTAAAACAGAAATACCGCTGAATGCAACTGAAAATCAAAAGATTTAATACTTTCAGAACAAAGCAAATAGACATATTTTCAGTGCTTAACTGAATCATTCAATCACTAAAACAATAATGTTTTGATATTTCTTATGCATTGTAGCAAAAAAGATTGCAAATTGCTAAAAACTACTCATAGGCAAAAGAACATATCAGACATGAATACTATTCTTTACAGCAGAGTTTTCAGGACTTGAACCATAAATAGATCACTGTTCACTAGATCAATTTAGTGATGAGTAATCACACATGGTAACAATAAATCAAATCTGATGGTGAGCAGTATAGATCAGAGATAGCCAGAACATTCAATAGATTCTCACATGAAAACCAGTACACATTCAGAACCTATGACACAGATTGATACTTCTAAAAATTATCCGATCCTGACAGCACTATTCATTGTATAGAACAAAGACAAGAATTCCTTGTGCAGTAGATGAAACAGCAGAGTAAATCAGCATTCAACTCAACTGGGAATCATCTCAAAATAGCAAGAATAGGATGCTAGCAGGTGATAACTTGTGATGAAGCAATTTTGACAAAAAGCATCCACTACTGTAGCAGTTCAGGAATAGGTTTGTATTACTACAGAAAGTACACTGAGTTACTTTGGATTTTCAGTCAAACAACTCAACACAGTACTTGTTACTGAGGATGATCAGTACAAGGTACAAAATATGTTGATGAACAAGATAAACTTGACAAGAATATGAGCAGCAGATCAAGGTATCAGTACCCATTATTGGCTCAAAAGCAGATTCTGTTCAGTTTTAGACTAAAATTTTTGTAGCACCACCAACACTTAGCAGAATACTAAAAACTAACTTCCAGAAGATTTAATCTCAAGGAGCACAGTTATAAGACTTCACCAGTCCAAGAATAAGACTATAGAAGTGAGTTTCAGTAGAGAACTAAATCCATCAATCACAGAAATCCAAGTGAGTTTCAATTGAATCTGATGAACAATCTCAAGGAACAACAGCCAAATGTTCCATTGTCAACAAAAACAAAGCACTAACTCAGGAAATTAATCATCAAATCAGTACCTAAAATCAGAGAAGTTTCCTACGCCAAAAACAAAGAGAAACACTGTTGTCGCTGCACTGTTCCAGAACTAGAAATATGAACAGTGTGCCAGATCAGGAATAGTAACTCAAGTAATTGAAATGAATTCACAGCAAAATATAAATCTGGAGTTTGTGGTTGGTAGCCCCAAAAATGACAGCCCAAAGTCTCTCTAACCCTAGGGCATGGAGTCCTTTATATAGGCAAGCCCATTAAGGAAATCTCCAAAATGCCATTAAGGTTAAAGTTTTATGTATTTACCAAAATGCCATAATGTATTTTTAGAATTATGAATTCTAAAAAATACATTAATGTATACTTCTAATTTATTACAACATTGACCCTATTCTTTTAATATTTTTCAGAATTTGAAAATTCCAAAAAATACTAAAAGATTACACTTAATCTAGACTACTAAACAGAAAAATAAACTCCTAATTACTGGAATTAAAAACATTTTCTGATCTGACGGTTTTCAGCAAAATCCGACAAAGCCACCTCGATCACTGACATGTGATGCCAATTCGCGAACTCGACCACCAACAAGTCTCTCCCGCTCTCGATCCCCTCGAGCCGCCTAATCACTTGCACTGGCCTCCCTTTCGCTGACTTGACCGTCACACTGTCTCGACCATCTGTCGTCCATGTCTTGCTCTATCTCCTCGTGCACTCCTAATATCATCTCTAAATTCACATGACATCCTTGATCCTATGGCATCAAGCTCCCTGCTTGACCCTTGATCACCCACCGTTGACAGTTGGTTAGCATCTGCACCCTGCACACATGAGACAAGCCAAAACATGAAACACGACGCACACCGATCCCCTCGATATACACTCTTGATAACCACACATCGATCCCATCGATGCAATCAAGCTATCACTCACTCATCACTCCAGCTCATCACTCAACCTTGTCAATCACTCATCATAAAGACAAAAACCACAGTGCGACCTCACTTGGTTTCACAAGTAGGGTACCCAGTCTCTCTAGAGTCTCAATGTAACCAATTATCCTGATCACATGAGGACTCACTGGGCTCCCTTTAGCCAGCCTACTCCCAAACAAGGACTTATACACATTGTATCTCTCTGCCCTTGCCTGGTTCTGAAACATGCCCTTAAGACCTACGATCATATCGTAAGCATCACATTCCTCATATTGTTTCTAAAACTCAGAGGACATGCATGCAAGCATCAGACAACTAACATCCATGGAATCGCTAGCATGCTTCTCATAAGCACGCTTGTCTTCTACAGAAGAATCCTCTCCTGGTTCATCGGGGTGAGGTTCCTCTAGAACATAATCCTTTTTCTCTTGTTTAAGAATGATTCTCAAATTTCGATACAAGTTTGTTCTAGATAATTTCTCACATTCAAGTAGAGATCACAAATTAAAAATTGGAGTGCTCTTATCTGAAGAAGTAGTAGGTGCCATGATCTACAAAAGATTAAATGCAAGGTTCAACACGATGCAATGTTTATCTTCTATCTAATAAAAGATGTTCCACTATTTTTAAACTAGTCACTTTCCCCCTAATGACTAAAAGTGGCGCAAGATCCTGTTGGGGAATAGAGGAGCTACGCTAGCCATCAAATTCAAAATTTCTGCCCTAAGCCCAACATCCATGCACGTGTGAGATCTGTTGACGCGGAAATACGCCCCCACACTTGGGCCGGTTCGATGTCCAAAAGTATCGCAACGATACCGACGCCGCTTTTTGACTACCCTGGATAGTGACAAGGGATTTGGAGTCACCAGACAATCAGATAAATAATTGATATTTCAATCCAATTGGCCGAAAAGTACTAGTAATAATGTAAACAATAACAAAAATGATAAAAATACCTGGAATCGGCCAATTCGGAGGCCAATTCAGAGTTACAACGAAGATGGTCCGAAGGGTCCCTAGGGCACCTTTGGCCTCAAGCCCAGTCAGACCAGACATACAACCCCAGTCAGACCGGAGGACAGCAAAGGGGCTTTGGGCGAAGTCCTGAAGGTAGCTACGAGGTGGGCTCCGGTGTGGTGCGAAGGGTCCCAGTCAAACCGGCGAAGCACTCCCGATTGGACCGGCGAGGCAAGCTTCGACGCATACGGGCCCTGGCGCGGCGCAATGCGAAGGGGCTTTGAGCGCAACCTCCGGACTCCGGCGCAGCGTGGTGCAGAGGTCCCCGGTTGGACCGGCTAAGTGCCGTCGGTCTGACCGGCTGTTGCCGACAATAGCGTGAAAAGGCTCGGTCAGACCGGTACCTCAACGCCGGTCGGACCGAAGTAACAGATCTGATCTGCTAAACCTCGGTAACCTTAGCAAATAATTTTCAATCGCCTCTGAACTTTGCAGAGACGTTTGAGAAGGCAATTGATCTGCAAAACACCCAAAGATCAAATACAATTTGGCTAAGGGGCCGAATTACCAAGTATGGCGATAAAAACCAATAAAAGGATAACAATCCATTACGTGGATTAACGGGAGGTTCACAAGCGAACCAGTAAGGGTTACCGTGATTACGGATATGGCAGATGGAGGGCTTTCAAGCAAACCCACGAAGATGCGGAAAGTAAAGGAAATAAACGTGATTCAAAGCTAGGGCTTTGGATTTTTGGATTGGTGAGAGGGCTTGAATCGGCCTTGCCCCTACTATTTATAGGGGGTGGGCTGGTTATCCCTGGCTAGAGATAGAGTAAGATTCGGCCAAAAATCTGTTAGGATAAGATTTGGGTACAAATAGCTCGAATCCTCCTTGGATTCATATTCTGAACCCTGGCCGGTCTGACCGAGCCCATGGGTCCGGTCTGACCAGACCTGGTCAGTTGGACCAGCCTATCATAGCCGGTCAGACCAGCCCTTGCCAGGTTTGACATATTTTTGGTCAAAAAAATACCATTTTTCAGTATTTGCCTAGTTTGACCATTAATGCCATTTTTTGCCATAAACACATGCCCCCTGCCTTTTAGCAAACTTAGTGAGATAAAAGCATGATGGGCCTTGGGCGATACTTTCAATATTGACCTTTTAACACTTCAAGCATTTTGCCAAACACTTGGGAAGTACTTTTTCAAATATCTACCATTCAAAGCCCTTCGAAATCGCTCTCCTTGTAAAGACTCTAGGACATATGCATTGCCTGGAGTGATTTCGACTACCTTAAAAGGTCCTTCCCAACTAGGTGACTATTTACCAAATTTTGAACTCCTAGCGCCTAATGGCAAAATCGTCTTCCACACCAAGTCGTTGATTTGAAACGATTTTGCCTTGACCTTCTTGTTGTAGGCCCTAGCTACTCTTCTTTTATCTTTCTCTATTGCCTCTAGAGCCTTCAACCTCTTATTGGTCACTTATTCTAAATTATCCTTTAGAAGTTTCTCATATTCGTCGACCGATAAGCCATCTTGCTTAAGAAATCTAAGTGAACCAAGATCCACCTCTATCGGTAGAATGGCTTCTTGTCCATATACTAGCTCATATGGACTGACTTTAGTGGCACCATGCCTTGCAACTCTACTAGCCCATAGAGCTTCAGAAAGTACCTCATGCCACCTCTTTGGAAACTCCTCAATCTTCTTCTTGATTAGTTTAATCACAGTTTTGTTACTAGACTCGGCCTGACCATTGGCTTGAGCATAATATGGGGAGGAGTTTACCAATTTGATCCCATAGTATTCGGCAAAGTCCCTCACTTCTTTAGCAACAAACGAAGTACCTTGGTCTGTAGTGAGAGTTTGGGGAATGCCGAATCTGTGTATAATGTGTCTCAAGATGAAATCAATTACCTTGTTGTGAGTCATGTTCTTGAGCAGTACGGTCTTAGTCCATTTGGTGAAGTAATCTGTTGCTATCAACACGAACCGATGCCCTTTTGAAGACAGAGGATGAATTTGGCCGATGAAGTCTAAGCTCGAACCTCGGAACGGCCATGGTTTGATGATAGGATTGAGCATCGATGCCGGTGCTAGATGAATATTGCCAAACTTTTGACAAGCTTCACACCCTCTATAGTATCTAATACAGTGTTCAGTCATAGTCGACCAATAAAAACCCGCTCTTTTGAGCATCCAACTCATCTTCGGGGCCAACTGATGAGTACTGCAAAGCCCTTCATGTACTTCACCTGCAACAACTCTAGCTTGATAGGAGTCCAAACACTTCAAAAGTACTCCATCAATAGTCCGGAGATACAACACATCGTCGAGCAAAACAAATTTGAAAGCCTGTCGCCGAACCTTCCGATCAACCTTTTGGCTTGGACTTCTCAAATATTGAACGATTGGGATCCTCCAATCATCCTCACTGATTAAAGGAGCAATGGACAAATTCCCACTAGGATTGGCCTCAAGATGTCTCATTTGGACCTACCCCCCGAGCGATAAACCTTCGTAACAACAGTCGATCGGACCAGCCATGTTGGCCCAATTCAACCGGCTATTGCCAGTCATCTGGCACGGTTCAGTCTGACCGTCCTGACATTGTCGGTCAGACCAGGAACGTAAGGGCGGTCTAACCATGCTTACAAGGACGGTCAGACCGACATCAGTACCCTCGGGTGCTACATCGTCTTCAAGCATCGGCTTTTCCCGTGTGCAGAATTTACCTCTCCTAATTTGTTAGCCTGATGCTTGTTGAGCCATGTCATTTGCAAGCGAGTTGGCCTCTCTAGACACATGAGTAATCTCAAAATCGTTAAAGGTAGCAATTAAGTCTAAACACTTATCCAAGTAGCTATTTAGTAAACCGTTACAACATTAAGCAAGCTTGGCTACTTGTTGCACGACTAATAAAGAATCACCATATGCATGAACATATTTCACACCCATGGAGTTTAACAACTCAAGACCTAGCAATAGGGCTTCATATTCGGCTTGATTATTAGTTGAATGAAATTCTAAATGGACCGAGGTTTCAAAGTGCATACCACTCGGTGATACGAGCACCACTCCAACACCTTGGCCATTTTTGCAAGCCGAACCATCGAAATAAAGTTTCCATGGTAATACTTCAATCAAAGCGACTTCATCGCCCCAATTGACATCTACATGGTGATCTACTATAAAATCAGCAATGACTTGGCCTTTCATAGCTCTCAACGGTTCATAAGCCAAATCATATTCAATTAACGCATATGCCCACTTGCCGATTCTACCACTTAGAATCGGCTTTTGCAACATGTACTTTATGACATCCGTTTGGCAAGTGACAACACATGTGCTAGGGAGAAGATAGTGACGCAATTTGGTACACGCATAATAGAGGGATAAACACAAACGCTCCACAAACACGTACCTTGTCTCGGCGTCCAGAAGTCGACGACTCAAGAAAGTGATGATGTACTCTCTTCCTTCAATGTCTTGAGTCAACACGACTCCAATCACACTCTCCTTCGCGGCAATATAAAGCCGAAATGGAATCCTGGCCTTCGGTGCCCTTACTACTGGCGGCGTCGATAAGAACTCTTTGATTTTCTCAAAGGAACATTGTTGGCTTGCCCCCTAAGTGAACTTGGCTTTATTTTTTAGCTGGACTATCGGGACGAAAGCATCAATTTTGCCAGACAAGTTAGATATAAAGCGTCGCAAATAATTGACCTTGCCTAGCAGTTTCTGCACATCTTTCTTACATGTGGGCGCTACACATCCTCTAATTTTCTCAAGCATCTTAGGATCGATTTCAATGCCTCTTTCATGAATCATGAATCCCAAGAACTTACCCGCCGACACGCCAAACACACACTTGAGCAGGTTCATTTTTAATCCATACTGGCACATTCTTTCGAAAGCAACTCTTAAATCAGTGAGGTGGTTCTCCATAGCATCCGATTTGACCACAACATCATATATATAAACCTATAACATAACTCCTAATAAGTCATGAAAGATTAAGTTCATGGCACGTTGGTATGTGGCGCCAGCATTCTTTAAACCAAACATCATTACTACCCACTCAAACAAACTGACAAAACCGGGGCAGCGAAAAGGCATTCTAAAAATGTCTTCTTCAGCCATAAAGATTTGATTATAACTAGCGTTGCCGTTAAGAAAATTTAGTACCTTGTGTCCCGAGGCATCATTGATCAACATGTCGGCTATTGGCATGGGGTACTCGTCTTTCGGAGTTGCTTTGTTCAAATCCCTACAGTCGATGCAGACACGGATCTTGCCACTCTCTTTCTTCTCGACAGGCACGATGTTAGCGACCCATTCTGTGTACCCGCATGGCCTAATAAAACCTGTCGCAAATAGACGTTCAACCTCCTCTTTAACTCGGTCATAGATGGCTGAATTGAAGCGGCGCAGTGACTGCTTATAAGGCCTAAACCCGGGTTTGATGGGGAGCCGATGCTCAACAAGCTCTCGGCTTAACCCAGTTATCTCGCTGTAGTCCCATGCGAAGCAATCAACATACGATCGAAGCAATTTTATTACTTCGACCTTTACATCATTATTTAAATTCTGATTTACAAACGTCGGTTTCGGAACACTACCATCTCCTATGTCTACTTTTTCTAAAGGGTCGGCCGACGAGAAGCCTTGACCTAATTTTTCTACCTCGCTAAAATCTTCAATGGCTTCGGCGATACCGTCTGGAGAAGACCGATATTGCTCCATGCGAGATTTTAGCAAATCAAGATTAGCGCTAGACATTCTACTATTTTAGAGACAACCGAGCCACACCGGCCGACTTTACAGAAATAGGAACGAACCTCCCCTATGATACACTGACAAAGTCATAATCCGAGAGGTCTCGTCTTGACAAGCATTCTATCTCATCATGGGTGGCGTCGCCGGACACATCAACCAAACTAACATGGGCCGATGTATCGGTATATACTATCTCAACTTCATCGCCATCCCATTGTATTAGGTGCTGGTGCAAGGTAGACAGCACACACTAGTTTGCGTGGATCCAATCATGCCCAAGAAGTACATTATAATTACCTTGCACGTCGACGACGAAGAAGGCGATGGGTAGCGTCTTGTTCCCCACTGTAAGTTCCAGGGACAGTACTCCTTTAGCTTCCGTCGTGTCGCCATTGAAGCTGTTGAGGGTGACATTGGTCTTCTTCAGGTCATCATCATCCTTGCCAAGCTTCCTCAGAAGGGAGTACGGCATTACGTTCACGGTGGCACCACCATCGACGAGCATCCTTGAGAAAGGCCTCCCGTCGATGTGCCCCCTTATGTAGAGAGGTCTCAGGTGACGGCTCGTGTCTCCGGGCTTGTAGAATACAGCGTCCCGCGGGCCAAGGTCTAGCTGTGCGATCCCGGCCTCCTCCTGCAGTGGAGCGAACTCGAAAGGTAACATGACGATGCCGATGTCCATCGCTTGAGGAGGGGTCCCTCGGAGACAGGAGTATAGTCGTCATCGAGCAAGTCGTCATCATCGGAGCTAACAACGGGGGCCGAGTCATCGACCATGACCGGCCTAGGTCTCCAGACTTTCTTCACCGTCATCCGATTGTGGATTTCCTCAAAAAATGTGTCTCGTGCCTCCTCGGCCTTCTCTACTCGTATTTCTTATGCCCGCAAGCACTGCAACCTCCTCTTTTGTGACTTCGACATCCCCGAGAGCGCCCACGATGGCTGAGGACAGGTGCCGGGCGCCACGGTCCTACTTCTAGCATTTTTGGCCGAAGGGGAATTGTCTGTGTCAGCCTCGGACATGCGCTTGCCATGAGAGGTCCCCTGCTCCTGGTCGGTCGGACCGGCCATAGTGGGCCGGTCGGACCGGTCTGTGCTGAAAACCATCGTAAGGCCGGTCAGACCGGCCACAGTAGGCCGATCAGACCGGGCTTCGGCTAGGTCTTTGCGCTGTCCCATTGGGGCACCCTTTGGGATTGGGACCTCCTAGGATCTCACCTTGAAGACTATAATCTCCAGGGCGTCTTCACGTCCATCCCGTCCGGTGCCATCTCATGGAGCCCGGTTCTGAGGTACTACGGACAGGTGGTGAATAATATTATCATCCTACAACCGGGGCCTAAACCTGCCACTCGGAAACACTAGAAGAAATGTGAGTGTTAGTAGCCGGACATTGCCCGGAGTTCTCCGACGGCGGAGGCCAAGTCGGAGCTATCGCCCAGCGGTAGGGTGGTGGCATCGGAGGCTCTAGCGGCCTCGCCCACTGAGTGCTGAACCCGTTGGCCTATTGGAAGCCCGACCACATCAACGGTACCTCGGGCCAGACCAGCAAAGGTTCCTGCCAAGCCGGAGGTAAACTAGCCCATGGCGGAGATGGGTCCGACCACTGGAGACTGAATCCATCCGGAGGCTGTAGCCCACTCGGAGGAGGTGGGTTCAGCCACTGAGGTCCGAATCCTCCCGGAGGTTGGAACCCCTTCGGAGGAGGTGGGTTCGGCCACTGAGGCCCAAAGCCTCCCGGAAACTAGGGCCAAGCCGGAGAAGGGTTCGACCATTGAGGTCCGAACCTTGCCGGAGGCTGGGACCAACCCGGAAGGGGGTTCGGCCACTGAGGTCTGAACCCTGCCGGAGGCTGCATCCACTCCGAAGAGGGGTTCGGGCCTTGAGGTCCGAACTCAACCGTCACGGGGCTCATTCTCCTAGGGGGTTTCGACCGTTCTGTAGCCCGTGGGTGAACACCTCTCCTCTCGGACCTTTGCTGGTGCTTGTCCAAAAGCATCTTGTAAGTCACCTTCGGCCTTCTGCGGTGCCTGGCCGAAGATGATGGCTTAATATTTCTTTCCACACTCCTACCTCCAGATTCTTTGGTACGAGTGTGCGCGTGCGATTGTCTCCTATGACGACTGCTTTCCCTTAAGCCGACTCGACCTGCTTTGGCCGAATCAACACCTTCTTTCCCTCGAGCTCAACATTGTTCATGGGAAAAGGGTCTCTATCTAATTTCATTTTTGGATTCGCTTCTATTTTCAATCGTCCTTCCTCTATGGCCGATTGTACCCGCCGACGAAAAACATTGCAATCGTTAGTGTAGTGAGAATGTGAATCATGCCACTTGCAGTAGGGACGCTTTTTTAATTCGTCAGTGGATGGCATGACTTGCCCTTTCAGAGGTCGCAGAAGCTGATTTTTAAGTAGAAAATTGAATATTTTATCGCATTTAGTTACATCGAACGAATATCTAACTTCGTTGGGCCGACTCTTAGAGGGAGATAGCCACAATTCAGAGCAGGTGACGGGCTTAGACTTCACGCTCCAAGTCCATTCGACCATGTATGTGTCGGCCGTATTTTCTTCATCTTTGGATTCTTCCTCATCATAGTGCTCCATAGTGTGAATTTCAGCCCTTGGCTTATTAAAAGTTTTAACGAATTTTCTATCTTTGGCCCAGCTTTCCTGGACTAGAGCCTATTGCAAGACTTGGCTAACGTACAAGACGTTTTGATTATCCATGCATTCTTTAATTTATGCCCGTAGGCCATTGAATGCTAGATCTGCCAGGTCTCTTTCCAATACGTTTAGGATAAAACATTTATTCCTGGTGTCTCTAAAGCATTTGACGTACTCAGAAACACTTTCACTAGATTTCTTCTTAATCGCCGTGAGGTGTGATAGCCTAAGCTCGGTCTCGCCTGTGTAGAAATAATCATGAAACTTCTGCTCTAGCTAAGCCCATGTCTGGACGGAGTTCGGCAGGAGCACCGAAAACCAAGTGAACACGGTGTCGGACAATGATAGGGAAAATAACCTGAGTTTTAATGCATCCGATCCGCTAGCTTCGCCACATTGTGCTAGAAATTGGCTAATGTGTTCTAATGTGGATTTACTACCCTCACCGTCGAATTTCGTGAAATCTGGGACTCTATAACCGCGAGGGTACGGAATGGTGTCAAAGTGGTCGGGATATGGTTTCCGATAAACCCTAGCTCTATCCCGAGGTGTAAAGCCACTGCATTCCCTAAATAGCGCGCGAATATGTTCCTCGATATCATCGTGGTCTAATGCTTGCGCGCGTCTTTCATGTGGTGGTGGGACGCGTGGCGGTATATCAGCATGCTCTGGCCTATGCTGCGGTGTGGGAGTGTGCAGTGCGAGTGGCGGCAGCAGAGCAGGTATGGGCGTAGGCGGCGGCACTTGATAAGCTGGGTTTGCCTGGCCATAAGCGTAACTATGTGTTTCGGCTGTGGATGATGTAGCCGGAAACATGATGGTTTTTCCAGTATTGCCGTCGGTTCTGCTATAAATATGTTGTGCTGGCAGAATACTAGTGATTCGTGTTGGTGAATCGGCTTCAGTAAAACCAAATCTTCTAAATACTGCTGCCACTTACGAGACAACTGTGGGTTCTAGTTTGTTGGCTAGCGAAGCGCTAACCGCCTGATCAACAGACGCAACTATCCTACGGTCGACTTGTGAGGCAGATAAAGGGGGTGATGACGGGCGTACCTGTGTTAGGTTGAGGTTGTAGTGCATGACGAAGCCCGAGCGTGTCTTTATGCAATCCTTGAGCATCAGTTCTTCGAGTTCCTTTTTCTTCACTTCAATCTTTGCTCGGTCTTCCTTAGATATGTCTACCACGGTGGGCGTTATAATGTTGCGGTCGTCGATATCCGTGCCCCCCCATAGTGTTCATCGGTGATGTAGTGGATGTAGACGTAGTAAAGGTGCCCGCTGCCGATGTAGAGGTAGTAGTCATGGTTGGCATTGTCCCCAGTGGAGTCGTCAAAAAGTGTGTTGACGCGGAAATGCGCCCCCGCACTTGGACCGGTTCGACGTCCAAAAGTATCGCAACAATACCGACGCCGCGTTCTGACTACCCTGGATAGTGACAAGGGATTTGGAGTCGCCAGGCAATTAGATAAATAATTGATATTTCAATCCAATTGGCCAAAAAGTACTAGTAATAATGTAAACAGTAACAAAAATGATAAAAATACATGGAATCGGCCAATAGGGAGGCCGATTCGGAGTTACAACGAAGATGGTCCAAAGGGTCCCTAGGGAACCTTCGGCCTCAAGCCTGGTCAGACCGGAGGTACAACCCCAGTCGGACCGGAGTACTGCGAAGGGGCTCCGGGCGAAGTTCCGAAGGTAGCTACGAGGTGGGCTCCGGCATGGTGCGGAGGGTCCCGGTCAGACCGGCGAAGCACTCCTGGTCAGACCAGCGAGGCAGGCTTCGACGCGTATGGGCCCCGGCACGGCGCAATGCGAAGGGGCTTCGAGCACAACCTCTAGACTTCTGGCGCAGCGTGGTGCAGAGGTCCCCGGTCGGACCGGCTAAGTGCGGTCGGTATGACTGGCTGTTGCCGACAACAGCGTGACAAGGCCCGATCAGACCGGTACCTCAATGCCGGTCGGACCGAAGTAACAGATCCGATCTGCTAAACCTCGGTAACCTTAGCAAATAATCTTCAATCGCCTCCGAACTTTGCAGAGACGTTTGAGAAGGCAATTGATCTGCAAACACCCAAAGATCAAATACAATTCGGCCAAGGGGCCGAATTACCAAGTATGGCGATAAAAACCGATAAAAGGATAGAAATCCATTACGTGGATTAACGGGAGGTTCACAAGCAAACCAGCAAGGGTTATCGTGATTACGGACGTGGTAGATGGAGGGATTTCATGCAAACCCACGAAGATGCAGAAATTAAAGGAAATAAATGTGATTCAAAGCTAGGGCTTTGGATTTTTGGATTGGAGAGAGGGCTTGAATCAGCCTTGCCCCTACTATTTATAGGGGGTGGGCCGGTTATCCCTGGCTAGAGATAGAGTAAGATTCGGCCAAAAATCTGTTAGGATAAGATTTGGGTACAAATAACTCGAATCCTCTTTGAATTCATATTCTGAACCCTGGCCAGTCTAACTGAACCCATGGGTCCGGTCTGACCGGACCTAGCCGGTTGGACCGGCCTATCATAGCCAGTTAGACCGACCCTTGCCAGGTTTGACATATTTTCGGTCAAAAAATACCATCTTTCAGTATTTGCCTAGTTTGACCATTAATGCCATTTTTTGCCATAAACAAGATCATAGATCGGTACCTTTTAGCACTTGACGTGCTAGGTGTAGCGGAAGAATAGGTTGATGAAGCGCATCAAGCCTATCCTCGCTTTGTCCCGATCGTTCCTCACCAATCCAATCGGTGAAGTAGTCATCTTCCTCGTGGTAACGGCCACGAGCGTCGCTTTTGGAGCAACGCTTCCACGGAGTCCACACGTACAGGGATGGAGTTCCTCCCATGGAAATGTGCTAGCACCACACGTGAGAGACGGTTATCCTCGACGTCAACGTTTGAGATCAAGAAAGGGAGGAGAGGAGTCTATGGTGGCTAGGTCCAATCTAGGCTTATTCCTTGTCCCAAGACCTCCTCCTCTCTTTATATAGGGCTGAAAGCCCCTTGGTCGTGCACATCTCAGAACCCACAAATTAGTTACAACTAATTCGTATTCGTAACAGATCCAATATGATACCCCACATCGCAACTTCTGACAGCTTATTTTAGGTCTTCCAATTCAGCACGATACGCAACAGATCCAATCTGTTTTTGCCCACCTCATAACTTCCGATCAGTACAATTCTCTCCGATTCCAAATCAGAACATCTGGCTCATCGGAACTTCCGATACCATATCAAAACTTTTGAAGAAACATTTGCTCTCTGACATGAGACCAGAAAATATTTGGAACTTCTAATACTACCTATCGGAACTTCCGATACACGGAATTTTCTTGGGCATATCCATCAATCTCCCACTTGCACAAATACTAATTCATTGCATGTTTCTCAATCCATCCCCTTAAGTGTGTGACCTGATAGGTTCATACACTAACAATCGTTCATCGGAAACCGTTTCCAACTCACTGATCAATAGTGGTACCTAGCAGCACATATTGACCCCAAAAGTTTACAAAATCAAATTTTCAATGAACCTTGATATAAGCACGCACCAGTCCCATTACCACACGCCGTCAGTCAAGCTCAAGGCGAGATACGTGCCATTCATGTTGGTTAGCTCAACATTTCACTCGATCAAGCATTGGATTCAAAACATGACTAACTCCATAGTCATAGTGGCATGGTCATGCACTTTTCCAATCCAATACCTCGAGGGGCCTAGAAACGACTCTCCCGTTATTAGGAGGGGTAAATTCCATCTTAACCGCTCACATCCCAAGACATGTTTCACAACACACCTAAAAACAACCCTTATTACTATCTAGTTACGGAATAGCGTTAGGAAGCATCTAAGTGTGTCACTACGTATTCTGGAATCAAATGACGATCTCAGGTCTAAGGACTCTATAGGTACACCATTGAGGTGACATCTGATGACACTTTATAATAAAAATCCCAGCAGTATCTCAAGTGGGTCTATCCAACACCATGTTCACCAACATGTGTCCATATCACTGATTTGACATCTCTATGTCTATGATCTGTGAAACATGATTATTAATCAGTCGGATGTGCTAATCCATGTATCGTCACTGTCCCGCATGATGACAAGATTAGGGACCCTTTTGAACAACATCGTAATAAAGCAAATAGTTTCACATAACAAGTCGTACTCATTAATTAAATGCAAACGACGTTTATTCAAGGAACAAGATAACAATTATCTCCTACATTAGCATAGACATCACTAGCATATCCCACATACACATGACTCATTCAAGTATCTAATACCCATGGAGCTCATATATGCCTCATGCTTGGGCTGTGGAAGAGGCTCTGTCAACAAATCCGCTATGTTCAAATCTATGTGCACCTTGCAAATCTTCCCATCACCTCTCTCAATGATCTCGCGGATCAGGTGATATCATCGAAGTATACGTTTGGACTTCTGGTGTTATCTAGACTCCTTGGCTTATGCAATGGCACCACTATTACCATAATAGAGGTCCACTGGATTGGACGCACTAGGAAAAACACTTAGCTCAGAAACAAATTTTTTGATCCAAACAGCCTCCTTCACAACATCCAAAGCTACAATATACTCAGGTACTATTGTAGAATCGTCCACCGCCTATCGCTTGGAACCTTTCCAACTCACTACGCCTCCATTGAGGCAGAACACAAACCTAGACTGCAATTGAGAATTATCTTTTATCGGTCCGAAGGCTAGCGTCGCCGTAACTCCTTACATCGAGCTCCTCTTCGCTACTGTGTCCTATGAACATAGCCTCAATCCTTCTCTAGTACATGAGGATCCTTTTTACGACTGCCTAGTGACTCTCACCTGGGTTTGACTAGTACTTGCACATTTGGGCGTGTAAATGGCACATATGATTGACCCGATCGTGGAGGCATATGGGATCGCACTCATATTCAACATTTTGAAATTGTTTCAAAACCTTGCCAATGTACTTTATTCTGGCCTAATCCAATTAGCCATTTCAATCAATCTCTACAGTTCTTTATTCCCAAAGTGCATGTTGTCTCTCCAAGGACCTTCATTGAGAAACCATTTTTCAATAAGGTCTTGATAGCATTCTACAAAGGAAAGCCATTTCCGATCAACAATATGTCATCCGTATGTAGAACCAGAAATACAAGTGTGCTCCCACTAGCCCTTTTGCAAACAAAAGGCTCATCTTTTTCTTGATGGAGTAAAACATTTTGACTACCTCATCAAAACAAAGATTCCAACTCTGAGAAACTTGCCATATCTCATAAACATAAAATGCGGCAATTGCTACAAAAATCAGAACAACCGTAAGCATAACGATGAGCGAAGACCATTTCATCATAATCAACACTTTGAATATTTTGAAATCATTCGTCTCCAATCATGCCTAATAGATGTGAATATTTCCATCAATGTCTATCTTTTTCTCGAAGATCCATTTACACTCAATAGTTTTGACACCATTGGGTGGATCAACCAAGTTCCAAACTTGGTTTTCTCGCATGGACTCCAACTCGGATCCAATGGCTCCAAGCCATTTCTTAGAATCTGGTGCCATCAATGCTTCTGCATAGGACTTGGGCTCGTTGTTGTCCAACAACAATACGTCGTGATGCCTAGTGGTCAAAAACATGAACCTGTCTGGCGCATGGACTACTCTCCTAGACCTTCGTGGGGCTGGCGCATCTATAACATGGTCTGCAACAGCTTGCGCCTCCCTATCTAGTTCAGTGGGATCTGGAACACTTTCCAGTGGCTCTCGAACCTCTTCGAGATGCACATTCCTCCCACTAACCTCTTTCGCGAGAAAATCTATCTCAAGAAATACGCTATTCCGAGCGACAAACACTTTGCCCTCTTCTCTATTATAGAAATAGTATCCTTTGGTTTCCCTAAGATACCCCACAAAGAAGCACTTGTGAGACTTAGGACTGAGCTTGTCAAACGTCAAACGTTTGACATAAGCCTCACATCCCCAAAACTTTAGAAAAGATAAACTAGGATGCCTCCCAGACCACATCTCATATGGCATCTTCTCTACTGACTTAGATGGAACTCTATTTATCATGAAAGCTGCGGTTTCTATAGTGTAACCCCAAAAGGATAATGTAAGATCACTGTGACTCATCATGGAACACACCATATCCAATAAAGTGTGGTTTCTCTACTCGGACACCCCATTCGATTGGGGAGTTTCGGGTGGAGTCAGCTGTGGGACAATTCCACACTTCTTCAGATGATCACTAAACTCATGGCTTAAATATTCTCCTCCACAATCAGATCGTAGAAATTTAATTACCTTGCCCGTATTATTTTGTACTTCATTCTAGAAATCCTTGAACTTTTCAAAGGATTCCCACTTATTCCTCGTCAAGTAGACATAGCCATATCTACTAAAGTCGTTGGTAAAAGTGATAAAGTACTGAAAACCATTCCTAGTCGTGTGACTCATTAGACCACACACATCAGTATGTACTATGGCCAATAGCTCACTCACCCTCTCACTCTGTCCAGTGAAAGGCGTCTTTGTCATTTTGTTAAGTAAGCAAGACTCGCATGTGTCATAAGATTCAAAATCAAATGACTCCAAAAGTCTATCACTATGGAGCTTCTGCACACGCTTCTCATTTATATGACTCAAACAACAATGCTAGACGTAGGTAGGATTCAAATCACTGAGTCGTTGTTTCTTAGTACTAATGTATAAACATGTCCATCCTCAAGACTTAGAATGTATAATCAATTCACCAATGAACAAACACCATAGAGCATACCATTCGATAATATTGAACAACATTTGTTCTTTATCATGAACTCATAACCTTATTCCTTCAAACATGAGGAAGAGATAATGTTTCTGCCCTATGCCGGAACATAATAACAATTATTCAATTTCAGAACTAATCCTGAGGGTAGTGACAAAGAATAAATGCCAACGGCCAACGCTGCAACCTTTGCACTATTGCCAACAAGAATATCCAGTTCACCTACTCAGTCCTTGCAATGATTTACAAGTGTGAATCATCGAACTGGTATCAAATACCCATGAATCACTTGGACGAGTTACAAGATTAATTTCAATAACATTTATACTTCTCTATCGCAAATTTTGTTTGGCACCAGAACTTCCGATCAACCATTGGAACTTCTAATCCGACAAATATCGGAACTTCCGATTAGGTATCGGAACTTCCGAAGTACTGCAAATAGAAACAGATCCAATTTGTTTTAATTCATCCAAGTGGGGCTTCTCTAGAACATTTTCCTCTTGCTTGAGAACAATTCTCAAGTGTCTAAACCAATCAATAAAACTTGTTCCAAAATAATCAATCGCAAAATAAGAGTAAAGTGTTCATAACAGTCGGTGCCATGATCTACAAAATATTAAATGCAAGGTTCAACACTATGCAATGTTTATCTTTATCCAATAAAAGATGTCCCACTATTTAAACTAATCAGTTTCCCTCTCATGACTAATAGTGGCTCAAGATCCATTGTCACGCTATCTCCTAGTGAGCTTTGGCATAACTACTAGAAGCTAGTTGACATAGGCAAGAAACTCTTTGCTAATCACATCGTATGTGACTCTTGTCATTGGAGAAGCGTCCAATGCTCGACCCCAACTCCTATGCTCCAAGGCCTAAAACCGTTTGATAGCCTTGTCAAGCGAACCAATACTATGCGTGCAGAAGTCCGACTTCTGACCAACTAGCCAAGATAAAAGATAGCACCATGTTTTGGCAGACCCACTATCAATGATTGAAAACCTTTGTGGGTGCAGCTATTGGGAAGAACAGAAACACTTATTTTTCTGAGGGAAAACTATTCTAGCACGGTAACGTCCCAAGAGCACACGAAACATGCAAGAATAGAATAACAGGAATATAAGAAAGCATCACAGACAATCATATTAACTGTGACATAGCAAGGCCTTCTTCACATGGCGATCTCCAACTCCATGGCTCCCGTCATTTAATGCGTGCTCCTGGCCTCCATGAAGAGTACTAGTCTATCTCGCATAGCCTATACTAATTACATGGGTCGAGGCTCCGTGGAAACGACATGCAAGCCGTAATAAATTTTACATGAGCCTTGGGCTATAAATAACCATGACACGCAGGTCGTATTTAATTTACATTCATCGCATGCATCTCATACATCACAATTTATCCAAGGCCATGCCAGTCACACCATTCTCTAGAAAACAAAGTTAGGCGAGCAATCTACAAATGAATGGATTCTCAATCTGAAAAACCCAGCTCAACAAGCTCAGAATTGTTGACACGAAAACGTGCCCCCGCACTTGGGTCAGTTCGACGATCCAAAGTGTGCGGATACTTAGAGACAAGCCCAAGCGTAACACAACACCGACATCATGTTCCGACTACCCTTGGCCGTGGTAAGGGGGGTGGAGTCGCCAGGCAACCAAATCACACAAAATAATCTAATTAGCCGAAAGAAATATATTAAACAAAATAAATCAGTAAACCGGTCGGACCCTGTCTACTTTGAAGTATGGTGCGAAGGGGTCGCCGAAGTGTACCTTCGGCGTCTGACGTGAAGTGTCCCGTCGAAGGGTACCTTGGGCGTTCGGACTGATCTGATCGAAGATGAACTCCGAACGGATCTGGACGCGATAGTCACCTCCGAACAGCGGGGTTAGGCGTGAAGTCTCTGACACAGCAAGATACAGAGTAATGACCCGAGTGCAGCACGTAAGCGTGACTTCGTCCGGAGCGGAGTACGAGCGTGGTGAAGCCCGTCGTGACGAAGTGTGCTGGCGAAACATGCGGTAGAAGCAACAGTCTCGCCGAAGGGTGTTCTGGCAACCTCCGAAATAGATCTCTTAGCCCCATACACCTCCGACGAAGTAGCTCCGAACATAGGTAACCTGCAACAGATAAGATTTGAAGTACTAACTCAGCCTGAGGGCCGAATTCTGCTAAGTGTTGCACTAGTAGCCAAGGTAGCTATCTGTTACGCAGATTAGCGGATACTTCACAGGCAAAGTAACAAGGTGATAGCATCTATTACATAGATTAACGGATACTTCACGAGCGAAGTAACAAGGATTACCTCCGTTCCGAAGTGGCCGTCAGAGGGCTTCTAGGCAAACCCACGAAGAGGTACAGAAAAGTAAAGATAAAATAAATGCGATCAAAGCTAGGGCTTTGTGTTTGATTTGTGTTGGGGGGCTGAACTGGCTTCGCCTCTCTATTTATAGGGGCTAAACCTCTGATCTAATCTGCTATAATTCGGCTGAATAGAGATAAAACTTAGCTAGAATCGTGTCCAACTCTATATCTGCTGAAGTGGCCTTCGTCCAGGCCCGTCGAAGCCTGCTTCTCGGGTCGAAGCTTCGGCGGCGTGGGCCTTCGAGGCTTCCTAGCCGAAGGTCGTGGGCTGGCCAGAAGCTCCCGGAGCCCATAGCCCAATGGTCCTTCGGCCCTATAGGGCTTCGGCCTAACTTGGGACATGTGTATTTTTAGCCCAAATTACCAAAATTGATATTTTGACAATCTTAACCATTGATGTCATTTTTTTGCCATCAACACATGCCCCACTGCCTTTTAGTGAACTAAGCGAACTAAAAGCACAACGAGCTCAGACGATACCTCCAATATCGTCCTTTCGACACCTTTTACGTGTTTGCCACACACTTGGGAAATACCTTTTCAAGTATCTACCATTCAAAGCCCTTCGAAACCGCTCTCCATGTAGAGATTCTAACACATACGCATTGTCGAGAGCGATTTCAGCTATCTTGAAAGGGCCTTCCCCAACTAGGTGACCATTAACCAAACTTGGGACTCTTAGTGCCTAAGGGTAAAATCGTCTTCCAAACCAAGTCTCCCACTTGAAACGATTTTGATTTAACCTTCTTATTGTAGGCTTTAGCTACTTTCCTCTTGTCTACTTCTATGGCTTCCAAAGCCTTCAATCTCTTATCGGTCACTTCTTCTAGGTTGTCTTTCAAGAGAGTCTCATACTCGTCGACCGATAAGACATCTTGCCTAACACTCTTAAAGAGCCAAGATCTATCTCTACAGGTAGAACGGCTTCTTGTCCATATGTCCAACTTATATGGACTGACTTTGGTAGCACCGTGCTTTGCAATTCTACAAGCCACAACGCCTCAGAGAGCACTTCATGCCACCTTTTGGGGAACTCTTCAATTTTCTTCTTAATGAGCTTAATCACGGTTTTATTACTAGACTCGGCCTGAGCATAGTAGGGTGAAGAGTTTTATCAACTTAATACCATAATATTCGGCGAAGTCCTTCACTTCTTTAGAAACAAATGAGCTACCTTGATCTGTAGTGAGAGTCTGAGAATGCCAAATCTATGTATGATGTGTTTCAAGATAAAGTCAAGTACCTCATGGTGAGTCATGCTCTTGAGAGGCACGGCCCTCGGTCCACTTGGTGAAGTAATCCGTCGCCATCAACACAAACCGATGCCCTTTTGAGGAAGGAGGGTGGATTTGGCCAATGAAGTCTAAACCCCAACCTCGGAACGGCCATGGCTTGACAACAGGGTTGAGTAATGAAGCAGGAGCTAACTGGACATTGCCAAACCTTTGACACGCTTCACACCCTCTATAATACTTAAAACAATCCTCAGTCATAGTCAGCTAGTAGAAACCCGCTCTTTGAGCATCCGACTCATTTTCTAGGTCGACTGATGAGTGCCACAAAGTCCTTCATGGACTCTCCTGTAGCCACCTAGGATCGTTCGTGGTCTAGACATTTCAACAGTATTCCGTCAATGGTTCGGCGATACAGGTGTGTCGTCTAGCAACAAAAATTTAAATGCTTGTCGCCAAACCTTTCGATCAACCCTTTGGCTAGGGTCTCTCAAATAATGGACGATTGGAATTCTCCAATCGCCCTTATGGGCTTCGGAGGGTTTCAGTAGCTCACCTCCCGAACAAGTGTCCAGGCTACTGATTTCGAGGTGCCCCCGAGCCCTCCACGCTTCTGCGAAGCTTGGCTGGATTGACCATGCGGAGTGTATCAGGCTGAAGCCCCCTGCCGGAGGGTCCGCGCTCCCGGAGGCATTCACTGTGAGGAGGACTTCGACTCATGGTCTTCGGTGCGCCAGACCCCTCGATGGGCAGAGCACTCCGGTCTTGGGACCTCGGCGCGCAGTAGCCTCCGACAGCGGAGGGGTCCGACCCAGAGGGTGCTCCTGTCGAAGTCACTAGCTTCGGCAGTGAGATCAAGCATCGGCTTCTCCCATACAGAAAACTTTCCTCTCCTCACTTGGTAACCAGGTAACCAGATGCTTGTTGGGCCAAATCATTTGCAATTGAATTGGCCTCTCTTGAACACATGAGAAATTTTGAAGTCATCAAAAGTAGCAACTATGTCCAAGCACTTATCCAAGTAGCTATTTAGCAAGCCATTAAAACATTGGCACTCTAGCCACTTGTTGTACTACTAGCAGGGAATCACCATGAACATGGACATGTTTAAACCCCATGGAATCTAACAACTCAAGCCCTAGCAGCAAAGCCTCATATTCAGCTTGGTTATTAGTAGAAGGAAACTCTAAATGGGCTGAGGTCTCAAAGTGCGCTCCACTAGGTGATATGAGAACCACACAAATACCTTGGACATTTTTGCAAGCTGAACCATCAAAGTAAAGTTTCCATGGCATTACCTCAATCAAAGCAACATTGTCACTCCAACAGACGTCTATGTGGTGGTCAACTATAAAGTTGGCTATGATCTGGCTTTTCATAGCTCTTAGGGGTTTATAGGCCAAATCATGCTCGATCAAAGCGTAAGCCCACTTTCCGATTCTTCTACTTAGAATCAGCTTTTGCAACATGTGTTTTATAACATCGGTTTTGACAAATAACAACACATGTAGTAGGGAGAAGATAGTGGCGTAATTTGGTGCACGAGTAGTAAAGTGACAAACACAAACGTTCCCAAATGTGTACCTGGTCTCGGTGTCCAGCAGGTGGCGGCTCAAGAACGTGATGATGTACTCCTTTCCTTCTACCTCCTGGGTTAGCACGGCCCTGATTGCACTATCTTCGGCAGTGATGTACAACCAAAACGGAATTCCGGCTTTGGGTGCTCGTACTACGGGCAGTGATGACAAGCACTCCTTGATTTTCTCAAAGACACTTTGCTGGCTTGCCCCTCAAGTGAACTCGGCCTCGTTCTTTAGCCGGAGTATGAGGACAAAGGCATCAATCTTGCCAGACAGTTAGATATAAAGCGACGCAAATATTTCATCTTGCCTAGCAACCATTACACATCTTTTTTGCATGTCGGCGCTGCAACGTTTCTAATTTTCTAAAGCCTCTTAGGATCAATCTCTAGCCTCTTTCATGAATCATGAAACCTAAGAACTTACCCACCGACACGCCAAAAGCACACTTGAGTGGGTTCATTTTCAAACCATACTGTTGCATCCTATCAAAAGCAACTTTCAAATTGGCTAAATGGTTTCCCATAGCGTCCGATTTGACTACAACATCATCAATGTAAACTTCTAACATAACTCCTAGCAAGTCATGAAATATTAAGTTCATAGCGCGCTGATACGTGGCGCCAGCATTCTTCAAACCAAAAGTCATAACGACCCACTAGAACAAACGACAAACCAGGGCATCAAAAAGCAGTCTTGTAGACGTCCTCTTTGGCCATAAAGATTTGATTATAACCAGCATTGCCATCAAGAAAACTTAGCACCGTGTGTCCTGAAGCATCATTGATTAGCATGTTGTCTATCGGCATAGGATACTTGTCCTTCAGAGTGGCTCTAGATGGCCTGTACATCGACGACAAAAAACTCTATTGGCAATGTCTTGTTGCCCACTGTCAACTCCATGGAGAGCACGCCCTTGGCCTCGAAACTCTCACCGTTGAAGCCGTTGAGCATCAAGTTAGTCTTCTTCAGATCATCCTCGTCCCTACCAAGTTTCTTCAATAACGAGTAAGGCATTAAGTAATAGTGGCGCCACCGTTAATGAGCATCCAGGAAATCGGCTTTCCGTCAATGTGACCTCTGACGTAGAGATGCTTCAGATGGCGAGCCGAGTCCTCAGGCTTCTCAAAAATAGCATTGCGTGGGCCGAGGTTCAATGAGCGACCTCGGCCCTCGTCATGTGGCAGGGCAAACTCGGTAGGCAGCATGACGATGTGATGTCCATCGCCTGGGGTGCAGGCCCCTCGGAGACAGGCGAGTAGAGTCGTCGTCAAGCATGTCGTCGTCACTCGAACTAGGAGTCGGGTTGGTCGTCTCAACCGGCTTTTATCCTCCATACCTGTTTTGTGGTTGGTCGAGGGTGGATTTCTTCAAAGATAGCGTTTGCGCTCATCCTCGGCTTTATTCTCGTGCATACTCCTATGCCCGTAGTCATTGCAGACGTCTCTTTTGTGATTTGGACATGCTTGGAGGTGCCCATGCTGGTTGTGGCTTGGTGTTAGGTGCTACTGCCTGGTTCCTGTCAACTCTAGCCGAAGTGGTATTGCCCCCTTCGGCCTCGTGCATTCTGTATTCGGAGGGGCCTTCGCTGCGGACCCCGGCAATCAGACAGGGCCTTGTTCGACCGATCGAACTAGGCTTCGGCGCGGGATCGCCGAAGTAAGGGACTCACCTCCGTTAGACTTCAGCGATAAGGCCTTCGGCATTGGGACTTCCTGAGACCCTACTCTGACTGTAATCGCTTCAGACTCCATGTTTTCATCCTCTTCGCGCCAGTACTCTTCAACTTCGCTCTGCACGGGCCGATTCGGAGGTACCACGGATAGCCTATGGATGATGCCTCCCTCCGCTGCGTCTGTTTGTCCCTGCCATTCATAACACTCCAAAGGAAAACAAGGTTATAGCGTTAAGTTGCGGAGGGTACTGACTGTGATACATATAGAGCCATGAAGTTCCTGCCCAGTGTACAGGAGGCATCGGCGGCTCCAATGGCCTCGCCCACTGCGAGCCGAACCCATTACCCAGAGGGGGTTTCGGTAGGGTCGACGGTGTCTCAAACCATATTAGCGAGGGGTCCTACCAGGCCGGAGGTACGCTCGGCCAGTGCGGGATGAAGCCTCCTATCGGAGGGTTCGTCTAGAGTGGTGCGGGGTTCGGACATTGGGGTCTGAAGCTACTGTACTGGGGTTTGGCCATTGAGGTTTGAAGCCACCGTACGGAGTGTCAGGCCACTGTGGCCTGAAGTCATCACGAGGAAGGCTTGGCCACTGTGGTCCAAGCCACAGTCCGAACACCTTGGGCCCTTGGGTGTGGCTTAGTTTTTTAGCGCGGGGACCTGCTCCTTGGCTTTTCTTTGATGTTTTGTTCAATAGCAATATTGTACATTATCTCTGGCCTCTTGTGAGCTTTACCGAAGGGATGTTAATGTTTTGTTTTCCACACTCCCACTAGGGGTTCTTTGGTATGAGTGTGCATGTGCGCGGCTCTCAAACAATTACATCCTTCCCTATAGTCGACTCGGCCGTCTGGCCAATTAATACCTTCTTCTCGCCAGGTCGACCGGTGTTGACGGGAAAAGGATCTTGTCCAGCTTCATCTTGTGTGTTGTGGTCATTTTCAATTGTCCTTCTTCTATGGCTGATTGAACCCGCCGTTGAAAAACATTGCAATGTTAGTATTATGTGAATGCGGGTCATGCACTTACAGTATGGATGTTTCTTCAACTCATGGCAGATGGATGACTGACCTTTAGCAACCTGAGAAGCTTGTCTTTAAGCGAAAATCAAATATTTTATCACACTTAGTTATATGAATGAGTACTTGACCTCACTAGGCCGATTCTTTATGGGAGACAGCCGTAATTTAGAGCAAGTGATAGGTTTACTCTTAGCGTTCCAAACCCATCTGCCGCGTACATGTCGGCCAAATCCTCCTCTTCTGATTCCTCCTCGTCGGAGTGTTCCATGATGTGGATTTCAGCCCTAGGCTTGTTAAACGTTTTAATAAATTTTTATCTTTGGTTCGGCTTCTTGGACTAGAGTCTGCTGCAAAACTTGGCTAACTTCTAAAAAGTTCTAGTTATCTAATCTTTTTTCATCTCGGAACGCAACCCATTAAATCTAGTTCCGCCAAGTCCCTTTCCGAAATGTTAAGGCTAAACATGGTTTCTAGTATCCCTAAAATGCTTGATGTACTCAGAGGCGTTCTCGTTAGTTTCTGTCTAACCGATCAAGTGTGAAAGCCTAAGTTCCATCTCACTGTGTAAAAGTAATCATGGAATTTTCATTCTAAATCATCCCACGTCTGAACGGAGTTCGGCGGGAGCGCCGAAAACCAGTGAAAGCGATGCCAGACAGCGAGAGAGAATAGTCTAACTTTTAGAGCGTCTATCCCACAGCTTCTCCACACTGTGCCAAAATTGACTAACGTGCTCTAATGTGGTTTTGCTACCCTCGCCGTCGAATTTAGTGAATTTAGGGATTCTATAGCCGGGGGGTATGGTATTGTATCGAGATGGTTGGGATATGGCTTACGGTAAACCCTAACCCGACCCTTAGGCACGAAGCCGGCACACTCCCTAAAATAGGCGCGGATTCGCTCCTCTAGGTATCTTGGCCTGCTGCCTACGCATGTCTCGTGCGGAGGTGCGACCACGCGACGGGATGTCGGCCATGGACCTCCTCCCTACGCGCTAGTTGTACAACGTGCTCGAACCCAGGTGCCTGTGCATGTGGTGCATGCAGCATGGGCAGGGCTGGTACTGGCGTAGGTGGTGGTGGTGCGTGGTACGTAGTGCTAGTTTGGCCGTAAGCATAATGACTAGTCTCGGCCATGGGTGTTGGGGCCGGAAGACGTAATGGTCTTGTCAGTGTCATCGTTAGTTCTGATGTACACATGATTTACCGGAGGTACACTAGCAATAGGAACTGGTGGTATGGCCTCGTAAAGCCGAACCTTCTAAGAGTCGCCTCTATTTGGGAGATAACTTCCGAATCTAGACGATTGGCTAGCGAAGCACTAACGGCCTAATCTACTGATGTGGCTATTTCTGCTCAATCTCTAAAGAAAGACAATCGAGGCGATACGGGTGTTACCTGGA
>JAAALK010000285.1:17935838-18103283 GCA_019279435.1 Zizania palustris | reverse complement strand
TTGTGCTCTAGACTTTGGCGGAATGTGGACAAGCTTACCTTGATGCAGAGTTCTCCTACACACAGCTATCCAAGCAGCCTCAATGTCCCCGTTCGAAGCACTCTATGGGCGTAAGTGCAGAACGCCGTTGCTCTGGATCAACCGGAGAGTCCAACTGTTTGGGACAGATTTATTGAGAGAAGCCGAAGAGAAAGTTAAGATCATAAGAGACCGACTGAGCAGCCCAATCCAGACAAAAGAGCTACGCCGATAACCGTCGAAGAGATCTAGCCTTTGAGGAGGGCGATTATTTCTACCCCGAGTCACTCCCCTCCGTGGCACTCAAAGTTCAACATGAAAGCAAACTAGCACCCCGCTACTCGGACCTTTCCAGATCCTCCGTCGACAAGGAGAAGTGGCATATCAACTTGAACTGCCCCCCTTGGCAGGCGTTCATGATGTGTTCCATGTCTCGCAGCTGAAGAAGTGTCTCCGTGTGCCCACCCGAGCAAGCCACTTCAGCAGCTCAACGTCCAAGACGACTTGACCTACATAGAGAGACCCGTCAATATCTTAGACCAAGAAGAGTAACCAGAAGTCGCGTCGTCCGCTTCTGCAAAGTCCAATGGAACACCATCCCGCAGAAGAAGCCACTGGGAAAAAGAAGACGAGCTGAAAGCCCAATACCCCCGCTATTCGAGTAGCTTTCCAATCTCGATGACGAGATTCTTGTAAGGGGAAGGTTTGTAACACCTCAATTTTTCAAAACAATAAAAACATTATTAATTCAATTTCTTGGAATTATTATTTCAAAAATACTTTTAAATCCCTTTTATACCCTTCTGACTACAACATAGAGTAGATGACCAAATTAGGAGGTGAACTTTTTGTATATGATCCTAAGCCAAAAGATAATTGTGAGAATTTTTATAGATTTTTACCAACCTTGGAAGTACCCTAATCTTTTAATCTATTTTCTGGATTATTTTTATTCAGAAAAGCATTAGAACAGTGATGGGCTCCTCCCCCTCCCTTCTCTCTCTCCCGCCTCCCAGCCCGTTACCGCACGTCCCCTCTGGCTGACAAACCCGGTCCCACCTGTCGCGCCGAATCCCTCCCCTCGCGCGCGCGAACCCGACACCACCCCGGCCCCACCCGTCATACGCCACCCTCGCCCGTTCGCGGCTCGCTGTTCAGTGGCCCCCGCGTGTCAGATCGTCTTCAACCCCGCGCCGTCGCCCCCAAATCCCGCCGGCCGACGACCTCAGCCCTCGGATTGCCTCCTCGCCGACGCGTCCCCCATTAATGGCCGCCATAACTCGTCCCCCGCGTCGCGCCGACCCTTCTTCCCCGCTTTAACCCCTCGCGTTTATGCCACGGGATTCGCCGCTCCCGCGTGCATGGCCGAGCCACTCGCCGGCGAGTAAAGGCCCTCTGGCCGGTTTCCTTGCATGCTACCCCCGCGGTGACCCTATTTAACCCCCCTGCCTCCGCCGCGTTCGACCCCCCGCTCAATCGCCTCGAGAACGAACAGAGCGCCCCTACTTCGCCTTTGAGCATTTTCCCCCTGCTTCGCCTCCGGCCGCCCCTCGCCGTCGCCTCAGACCACCCCGGCCCTCGCCTCCGCCACCGTCGTGACCGCCAGGACGTCCCCTACCTCGGCCACGTCCCCGCCGGTCAAGAGATCGCCGGAACCCCATCGCCGACGAGGAACCCGAAGTGCTTTCGCCGTCTACCCTCGCCGCCGACCACTTCCCTCGACCCCTCGCCTCGCCTAAGGTACCGTCATGACCGCCGTAGTGTCCTCTTTCCATTCTAGGCTTAGCTAGGACCGCCGTCGCTCGCCGTGGCCGTTGGCCCGCTCGCCGTCGTCGGAGAAGACGACCGGCACGGGTCGAGTACCCGTGCCGTGTCGGATCTGATCCCGGCCGTGCGATCGCGATCGGACGACGCGTGAGTCCACGTACGCGATCTAATCCGCACCGTCGGATCTGGTCAAAGCGGTACGTTTTTAATCTCGCGCGTTGGTTTTCATTTAAACCCGTCGGGCGATCTCGTGCGTCCACGTGGTACCCCCCTTCGCACGTTCTAATCCTGGCCGTCCGTTATCACTTAACCCTCCCGCCTCGCTCTCGCGCGTTGGATCTGGATCCAACGGTCCAGATCGACCCGGCGCACGCGCACAGTGCGCGGGTTCACCGTGGGCCTGGCTCACCGTGGACCCGAGAGGTTTAAAATTTGAAAATAAAATTTCAGAAATGCTTTTAAATTTGTAAAATTCATATCTAATGCATTTGGACTCTAAAAATTGCCATTTCAATTTTAGAAAATTCATAAAATTATTCTCTACATATTTATGCAATAAAAACAGTAGGCTTATTTGGACATTTTCATGTTTATTTAATAAGTATTCAAATGCCCTTAGGATTAAATGTGAATTTCATATTTAAATTCCAGAAAAATTGTATAATTGTCCTTTACTGTTAAACACTAAAACCACTAGGTTTCCTATAAATCAATTGGACTAAATTGGTTAGAAAACCCAATGTAGGGTTATGCCCACTTAAATACTCTTTTATGAAAAACAAGATTTATTTAGATTCACTTTAAATTAATGGAGGAATAAATTTCAGAACTTAATATCTGAATTTTTTTATTTTTAATCCAACCAACCTTAACTTATATGCTTGCAATGTAATGTTATATGGTTTGATTGAATGTGGTACTCTTTTTATTTGACTTTATATTAAAAAGACTACACGTCGCCGAGGAGCCGGAGTACTTCCCGGAAGTTCCTCCCTCCCCATTCGCTGAACAAGGCAAGTCACCGAACCATCTTTGAGCATATTGAACCCATGTTTGATTAAACTATCGTTAAAACACATAGGTTATATATGCATTAGTCAATGAACCCTTACAATATATTTATTTAGGATCCCCCGACCTGATGTGCAACCCAAGCCATGCTCTCTAGCCTAAACTCCTTGTCACCATATGATATGTGTTATTAGCTAGTGTCCAATGTATCGACACGATCGCTATAGGATAAAAATGAGTCGTAGTACTTGGTTTCTACTATATGATCCCCATGGTTTCTTATCTATGGAATTCTGTCGGTGTTGGAGTTATGGTTGTGAGTGAATGCATGGTGGGTTCCGGGTGCAAGCTAGGGCATTGGTCGGTAGCACCCGGGCACTATAAGGACCGGTCTGAGGGATCCGTTGCAATACACTTCCGTACTAACCACAAGTCTAGTGGGTAAGTCCTAACTAAGGTATGGGTTGTTCCAAACCGAGGCCACCACTTGGATGGGTCAAGTTGCACCTGCGGGTGACTTGTACCAATGTGGCGCAAAAGGGGGTGCGACGTTAGCCGGGATACGGCCCGGCGCGCCGGCGAAACCTAGAGCGGGTGGTTATCGCTTGGAGCATCTCATATTGAGGTTTTGGCACGAGTTCCCGTGAAATGGGTCATCTCGTTGGGATGAGTGCGTGCCTTGTGGGTACAGTAGTACATCTCTGATCAGAGTCCTAAATCTTTTCGAAAAGCCGAGCCCACGGTCAAGGGCGGGTTGCGTGACATCCCACAGTTAGTCTACTTTGAAAATGTATGTGCATGTTGAATTGTCATGTAAGGACTGTTGTGCGAGGAGGTAAAACGTACTCCTCGAGTTAGTGGATGTTGTTGATGTTCATGTCTACTTTTCCGCATAATTAAAATGTGATTACATTAAATGCAATAACTGTAAATGTACTTTTCCGCACTTTGAGCCATTTCCCTTCCTTGTTTATTACCTTGCATTATTATTTGCATTTGCGGTGGCTTGTTGAGTACTTTTGTACTCATACCCGTTGGACCCCACAGAGGATACCTACTATGAAGACGGTCTGGAGTAGCGACCCAGTCGAGAAGAAAGATCCTGAAGAAGGAGTTCGTCATGCCATTTTCTAAAATATTTTATTTGTTGCTTTTACTAAAGACAATGATGTAATAATTATGGCTGCTGCCATGAATACTGTATGATGTACGTATGTCGCATGATGAACCTCTTGGATTATTGTTTTTTATGAAATTCAATAATGTCTCGATTTGATAAATCGGGCGTGACAGTTGGCCCCCTCATGTTTCATTCTAGCTTGCCCCATAAACATATTTCAATTTTGTTGAACTTATTGCAGGATAATTCAGAAGGCCGAAACAGAGGAAGACATCTTTTGATAAGAAGCTTCACAAAGTGAGTGACAAGCTACAGTCCTCAATGAGAAAATCGATGCATTGAGTGATAAGCTACATGTCCTCACTGACAAAATTGATGCAGTGGTTGGACAAGCTCATCAGGAAGTGATGGATGTAGAAAACCATTGGGTAGCAACCTTTTGGGCATCAACCATGGAGCTATCATACATAGTTAGTTTAGTACCTACTTATTATGTCACTACTACATATATGGCTATGTATGGCTAAGACTTGATGCAATGTAAAGATTCTAAAGTTTTGGAATGTGAAATGGAGTTTCTAGATTCTGAAATGGATTGCAATTGGATTGAATGCATACTATAATGGAAAGTCCAGATTCTGAAGTTTTGGAATATGAAATGGGAAATGGAGTTTCCATATTCTGAAATTTTGAACATTGAAATGGATTGCAATTGGATTGAATTAATTAATATAGCGGATGCTATAAAATAGAAATGTGCACAAGTTCTAGGTTGCTGAGTTGCTGAAATGAGCACAAAACAGGTGGATATGTACATGTCATTGCATAGCATTAAAAAATATAGTGAACACTAATTTTTATTTATACAAAAAATCATCATCATAGGCAGGTGCAACAACTCCATCAACAAAATCATCATCATCATCAACATCATCATCTTCATCTCCCAAGTCCTCATCCCTCGGTTTTGTTATAGTTTTAGCCATCACCTTCTCAATGACAGATGCATCACCACTAATGCCTTCAATGTCTGCCCTTACCTAATTTGTCAATTCTCCTCCCTAAACATTCATAGCTTCCACACCAACATTATGTGAGTCTATATCAATTTCTTCATCATTTTGAAGACCTGCAAAAAGATTTCTGGGTTTCATCCTAACAAAATTGCACCAATTTGGTTTTTTTACATTCTTCACATAAAACACCTGCTCCTCTTGTGTTGCCAAGATGTAAGGATCATCTAAATAACAAAAAATGAGAACACTTGCTCTACTTGTGTTGCCAAGATGTAAGGATCATCCCATATGATCCCTATTGTAACCTCTGCCCTTGCTCATAGTGCTTGCAGGTACATTAAACCAGTCACACTGAAAGAGCACCAATTCCTTCTCATCTGCAAAATCTACAGAGATTATCTTCTTAATCACACCATACCAATCCATATTACATGTGCTATCATCGCCCTTAACAATAACTCCACTATTTTGAGTAGTTAATTTCTTCTCCATGGCAGTCGTCCGGAATATAAACCCATCTATGTAGCATCTATTGTAGACTTGTGCCGATGGTCTAGCCTACGCGAGAGGGCATATATCAACTCACTAGTTTTTCCTTGTGGATGTATAATGTGGATCTGCATTGCGAACAACAAATAAAAATACCAGTTAATAAAATGATTCCAAAACCAAGAACAACCAAGAACTATGGATTTCTTTTCAGAAACTTACTTTACGCTGAAACCATTCAACAAATTGGTCCTTATGACGTTTTTCAACATGTGGATTTATTCTCCTGAGTTCATCCAAATGCTCACCACAAAGAATTATTTTTTCCTTCTTGTGCATGAATAAAGTATGAAAACATTTAATTAATAAAACGACGATGATAGATATTGAAAGGCTAACAACAGTACTTACTTCATCTATGGCTTCACCTCATCACAATTTGTTAGTATGTAGTGCCTCATCCGCTTCAACTCATTTGGATCAACTATCTCCACGGTACATCCTTTCCTATTGTAGTTAATGCTCCCAAATACAGTAAGCCCAGATGGTGGCTCTATAACGGTAGCGCTTTCATGACGCTCTGGTCTATTAAGCTTGGTCTTAACATATTCAAAGAAGCGAGAGCAAAATGTCAGACACTCCTTTGATATGTATCCCTCGACTATTGAACCTTTAGGGTACGCTTTGTTCCTCATGTAGCCTTTAAGCATACGTAGGTACCTCTCAACTGGATACATCCATGTATAGCACACAGGGCTTCCAAGTCTAGTCTCTTCAGCAAGATGCACAGGCAAATGCATCATTATGTCAAAAAATGCAGGTGGGAATATCATCTCAAGTCGACAAAGAGTCTCTCTAATCATGTTGTCCAAGTTCTCAGTGTCTTTTTTCTGCAACTCCTTTGAACATATTGTGTTGAAGAATTTGCTAAGCTGAATCAATGCAATCACTACATCTTCAGGCAATATGTTGTGTACCACTAAAGGCAATAGTTTCTGCAGAACAACATGGTAGTTGTGAGTTTTCATTCCGCACAAATTACACCCCTTAACGTCCACACATCTCTTGATATTGGAGGCATATCCATCAGTCATTTTCACTCCTTAAAAAAATTTGAGTCGAGTTGTCTTCTCATCCTTTCCTAAAGTGTACAACGCTGGTGGCAAAGTATACATACCATTCTCCACAAAAGGATGTTGATCCTTCCTTATACCTAAATGCACAATGTCAAGTCAAGCGTTTTCACTGTCCTTACATTTACCTTCCTTGTCAAGCAAAGTCCCTAGTAAATCGACGCAATTCGACGATGCATGGTAACGAATGACAACGAATAATAGACAATTAGTGATGATCATCAATAAACATCGCAAGGACAACTACTGAATATCAATCAAATCATAATCAATAGATAGATCAAATAAAGGAGATAGAGGCAACATTCATCCATGATGAATGATGATGAATGACGATGGATATTATCTCTGGTGTAAGAAATGGATTGACGACGAAGAATGCCTCATGAAAAATATGACCTCTGAGATGGAACAAAAAGGAACGAAGACACAAAGAAACGAAGTGGAACACCGGATTAGCAAGGATAATGCTAGGTTAATAGATTGGAATCGATAGATGATAAATAATGAGGACAAATCAATATGAATTAGATTATGGATAACGATGAGACAAATTAGATCGGAACGGAACCACCGGGTTAGTATATCGAAATGGGATCACCAGATTAATAGATCGGAATGGGATCACCGAGTTTCGACAATGACAAATTGAGATTAAATCAACAGAAGATGATTGATCTAATCTAGATGAAAAAATACCACTAGAATAATAGATTGGATTCAAACGATGAACCGATTAATCTACAACATATATTTCACGGATTGAAACAAACAGGAAATAATTGAGTTCTCACCGAGGGAAGATGTTGTTTTGGATTAGAGTAGAAGATTGAAACACTAGAGGGAGAGATAGGGGCTGCCATCTTCTCTAGTCTTTTTTCTAATTTTCCTCTCTGAATGGAAGGCTAGGCAGCAGGGATGGTGGCATGCTGGCGTGGTGGAGCAGGAGGTGGCATAGGAGAATTCAGTAGGGGTGGCATGGTGGTGAGCAACTGCCACACCATGAAGGCACGACAGTGCTCGGATGCAGAGGGCAGGGCGGTGGCGCTTGGCTCAGGTGGTGGCATTGCGATGACTCACGGTGAAGGGTGTAGCGGCGTGGTGGACAAGGGAGAGGGCGGGCTGGTTTTTATAGAGGTGGAGGAGTAGGAGATAAGGACGCTAGAGGAGTCCGGGGGCAGCACGAGATGGGGGCGCCAGATTTTTCGGGAGGAGGTTGGGGGTGGCATAGTAGGGGAGGTGTGGGCTAGGACGGAGGTGGGCTAAGGCGGGCTGAGGCCCGGGTTGAGGCGGAGGGGAGGAGGCATGGGAGAGGAAGGGGAGGGTACCCATCGAGGAGAGGGCAGTGGGGAGAAGAGAAATGGAGAGAGAGCTGGAAAGGGAAAGATTGGGAAAAATGATTTTATGAAAAATCAAATTTAGATTTTTGAAAAAAGTGAAAAGTTTTTGGAAAGTTTGGAATTTAAAAAATATTTAGAAATTTTTGATTTCAAAGAAATAACACGCAAATATTTTAAAGAATAAATGGCGGTTTAGAAAATCAATAAATTTTGTATTCGCGTCGAAATTAGAAATTCTGAACATGAATGCAAAACCAAGGATTGAATTTATTTTAGGGAAAATAAAGAAAAGATTTCAAAAAGGATTTTTCACGGAATTCACACCATGCACTTAAAATGGGATTTTAACTTCACGAATAAAAATAGAATATTGATTCCGCCGGATTTACGATGGGAAAAGAGAGAGATGGTTGAGGATGAAAATTTTAAACTCGACTGTAAAGAAATAGGAATTTAATTTCTTTTCGATTTAAAGTTATTATTGAAATATTATCGATTACTATTCTAGTTGAAAAACCCTTAATTAAAACCTAAATTGATTTTAGGCGGGAGAAGTTTACAAGAAATTCCTCTAGCCAAGTTCGATTGATTTTACATTATTTTTAATTGAAATAATTTACCATATATTTTATTCACGCAACATTCCTGTTGAGATATGTTTTATTAATTAACGTTAGAGTTTTGCGATGAAATGATATTAATTATATCTTAATTAATTCATTTGTGCCAAAAATTCCGTAAAGTTCTTGGGACGCAATTTAGAGCAAGGAGAATTTTGGGAAAAATACTATAGAATCGATTTATTTTTAAATGAAATTTTTAAACCCATATTTTAGCTTTCTTATTTATCGCTTTACACTAAACAATTTTCTTGAAATTCATTTATTATTTATTTTATTTTATTTTTAACGCCTGACGAAATCATCACGTTACAACTTTAACACCCTTAACAAGAATCTCGCCGCGAGATTTGGAAACGCTAGAAATGGAAGGTTATGGATGTTGGCGAATAGGGGATCTACGCTAGATGGCAAATTCAAAATTTCCGCCCTAAGCCCAAGACCCATGCGCGTGCGATATCATTGATCGTTACCTTCTAGCACGAGACACGCTAGGTGCAGCGGAAGAAGATGTCGAAGAACTGCATCAAGCATATCCTCGCTTCATCCCGGCCGTTCCTCGCCGATCTGATCGGTGAAGACGATGTAGTTGTTAACATGAAGAAGTCCACGAGCGTCGCTATTGAAGCAATGCCTCCATGGTGTCCACACGTATAGGGATGGAGTTCCTCTAACGGCAGCATGCTAGCACCGCACGTGAGAGACAGGAAATCCTTGACCTCAACAATTGAGATCAAGAAAGGGAGGAGAGGAGTCTATGGTGGCTAGGTCTAATCTATGCTTAAGCTTGTCTACCAAGACCTCCTCCTCTTTATATAGGGCTGAGAGCCCCTAGTCATCCACATCTCAAAACCCACAAATCGGTTACAACGATTTGTGTTAACATATTCAATCTATTTTCCCACATCGGAACTTCCGATCCTGGATTTGAACTTCCGAAAGGGTATTTTGTTTCTCAATTCAGACCGATACCGTAATAGATCCAATCTATTTTCGCCCACCTCGGAACTTCCGATACTCATATCAAAAAATCCAATTAGTACATTTTCCCCGATTCCAAAATCGGAACTTCCGGCTCATCGGAACTTCCGGCTCGTCAGAACTTCCGATACTACCTACCAGAACTTCCAATGCACAAAATTTTCTTGGGCATATCCATCAATCTCCCACTTGCACAAGAATCAATTCTTTCCATGTTTTTAATCCATCCCCTTAAGTGTGTGACCTGATAGGTTTATACACTAGCGGTACTTAGCAGCACATATTGACCCTCGAAAGCATACAAAATCGATTTTCACTGAACTTTGATATACGCAAGCACCAGTCCCTTTACCACACATCGTCAGTCAAGCTCAAGGCGAGATATGTTCTACCCTTGTTGGTTAGCTTGACATTTCACTTGATCAAGTATCAGATTCAAATCATGACTAACTTCTTAGTCATATTGTGCATGGACATGCACTTTTCCAATCCAATACCTCGAGGGGTCCAGAGATGACTCTCCCGTTATTAGGAGGCGTAAATTCCATCTTGACTGCTCACATCCCAATACATGTTTCACAACACACCTAAAAACAACCCTTATTACTACCCTGTTACGGAATAACGTTATAAAGCATCTAAGTGTGTCATTATGCATTCTAGAATCATATGACGATCTCAGGTCCAAGGACTTTGCAGGTACACCATTTGAGATGACAACTGATGGCACATTACAACAACAATCCCAGCAGTATCTTAAGTGGGTCTATCCAATACCATGTTCACCAACATGTGTCCACATCACTGATTTGACATCTCTATATCTATGATCTGTGAAACGTGATCATCAATCAGTGAGATGTGCTATTCTCTGTGTCATCACTATCCCACATGATGACAAGATCAGGGATCCCTTTTGAACAATATCGTATAACATAAATAGTTTCACATAACAAGTCATCAACTCATTAATCAAATGTAAACGACATTTATTCAAGGAACAAGATAACAATTATCCTCACACATTAGCATAGACTCTACTAGCATCTTCCACATACACATGACTCACTCATGCAAATATCTAATACCCATGGAGCTCAGGTGCGCCTCATGCTTGTGCTGTGGAAGAGGCTTCATCAATGGATCTTCCATATTCAAATCTGTGTGCACCTTGCAAATATTCACATCACCTCTCTCAATGATCTTGTGGATCAGGTGATATCGTCGAAGTATATGTTTGGACTTCTGGTGTGATCTAGGCTCCTTAGCCTACGCAATGGCACCACTATTATCACAATAGAGGTCCACTAGACTAGACGCACTAGGAACAACACCTAGCTCAGAAACAAACTTTCTGATCCAAACGGCCTACTTCGCAGCTTCTGAAGCGGTGATATACTTAGCTTCTATTATAGAATCGACCACCGTCTCTTGCATGGAACTCTTCCAACTCATTGTGCCTCCATTGAGGAAGAACACAAAACAAGATTACGATCGAGAATCATCTTTATAGGTCGAAAAGATAGCATCGGTGTAACCACTTACAACGAGCTCCTCTTCACCACCATACACTAGGAATATTTCCTTAGTCCTTCTCAAGTACTTGAGGATACTCTTTACTACATCCCAGTGACTTTAACCCGGGTTAGATTGATACTTGCTCATAATACTTAGAGCATATGACACATCTAGGTGTGTGCACACCATGGCATACATGATTGATCCAATTGCGGAGGCATCCGAGATCGCACTCATCTTCTCTAGCTCATCAGGTGTCGTAGCACACTGACTCTTACTAAGAGAAATACCATGTGACATTGGTAGAAAACCCTTCTTAGAATTCTGTATTTTGAACTATTTCAAAACCATGTCAATGTACATACTCTGGCTAATTCCAATTAGCCGCTTTGATCTATCTCAAAAAATATTTTTTCCAGTGAAGTCTTGACAACATTCAATAAAGGAATATCATTTCCGATCAATAATATGTCATCCACATATAAGACTAGAAACACAAGTGAGCTCCCACTAGCCTTCTTGTAAACACAAGGCTCTTCTTCGTTCTTGATGAAGGCAAACCCTTTGACTACCTCATCAAAGCGAAGATTCCAACTCCAAGAAGCTTGCTTCAGTCCATAAATGGACTTCTGCAACTTACAAACTTTCCCAACACTTTCTAGATAGTCAAGACCTTCAGCATGTGTCATGTAAACATCCTCACTTAGGTTTCCATACAAGAAAGCCATCATGACATCCATTTGTCATATCTCATAATCATAAAATACGGCAATTCCTATGATGATCTGAAAAGACTTAAGCATGGCGACGGGCGAAAATGTTTCATCACAATCAACACCTTGAATCTATTTGAAACCTTTTGCCACCTATCATGCCTTATATATGTGAACATTTCCATCAACGTCTATCTTTTTCTTGAAGATCCATTTACACTAAATAGTTTTTACACCATCGGGTGGATCAACCAAGTTCCAAACTTGGTTTTCTTGCATGGACTCCAACTCGGATCTAATGGCTCCAAGCCATTTCTTAGAGTCTGGTCCCATCACTGCTTTTGCATAGGTCTTAGGCTCGTTGTTGTCCAACAACAACACGTCGCGATGCCCGGTGGTAAAAAACATAAACCTCTTCAGTGCATGACTAACCCTTTTAGACCTCCGTGGAGCTGGCGCATGCACAATAGGACCGCAACACTTTGCACATCCTGTTGTTGCTCAATTGGATTTGGAACACTTTCCAACGGCTCTCGAGCCTCTTTGAGATAAACCACCCTCCCACTAACTCCTTTTGAGAGAAACTCTTACTCAAGGAATACACCATTTCGAGTGACAACGGTTTGTCCTCTTCTCTATTATAGAAATAGTATCCTTTGGTTTCCTATGATACCCCACAAAGAAGAACTTGTCAGACTTAGAACTGAGCTTATCAGGCGTCATACGTTTGACATATGCCTCACATACCCAAATATTTAGAAAAGACAAACTGGGACACCTCTCAAACCACATCTCATATGGCGTATTCTCTACTGACTTAGATGGAACTATGTTTATCGTGAAAGCCGCAGTTTCTAGAGTGAGTCCCCAAAAGGATAATGGAAGATCAGTGTGACTCATCATGGGCCGAACCATGTCCAATAAGGTGTGGTTCCTCCGCTCGGACACTCCATTCCACTCGGGCGTGCCGAGTGGATTTAGCTGTGGAACAATTCCACACTGCTTCAGATGATAACTAAACTCATGAATCAAATATTCACCTCCACGATTAGACTGTAGAAATTTAATTGTCTTTCCCGTATGATTTTGTACTTAATTTTGGAACTCCTTGAACTTTTCAAAGGATTCCCACTTATGCCTCATCAAGTAGACATAGCCATATCTACTAAAGTCGTCGGTAAAAGTGATAAAGTACTAAAAACCATTCCTAACTGTGTGACTCATTGGACAACACACATTAGTATGTACTATGGCCAATAGCTCACTCGCCCTGTAACTCTGTTCGGTGAAAGGCGTCTTTGTCAATTTGCCATCTAAGCAAGACTCGCATGTGTCACATGATTCAAAATCAAATGACTCCAAAAGTCCATCACTATGGAGCTTTTACATGCGCTTCTCATCTATATGACCCAAACGATAATGTCAGACGTAGGTAAGATTCAAATCATTGAGTCGTTATTTCGTAGTAATAATGGTATAAACGTGTGCATCTTCAAGACTCAGAATATATAATCCATTTCCTAATGGAAAAACATCATAGAGTATGTCATTCGAAAATATTGAACAACTCTTGTTCTTTATTATGAATTAAAAACCATCTTCCTCTAAACATGAAGAAGAGATAATGTTTCTGCCTAAGGCGGGAATGAAATAACAATTTTTCAACTCCAAAACTAGTCCTGACAGTAGTAACAATGAAAAAAACGTCGACGGCCAACACTGCAACCTTTGCACCATTCCTAACGCGGACATCCGGCTCGCCACTTGCACACTTTCTTACTCTACTCAGCCCCTACAATGATTTGCAAGTATTAATCATCGATCCGGTATCAAATACCCATGAATCATGTGGACGAGTAGCAAGATTAATTTCAATAACATTAATACCTGAAGTGGAAGTGACACTTCCCTTCTTGTTGTTCTGCTCTTCCAGGTACACCTTGCAATTGCGCTTCCAATGCCCAGGCTTGTGATAGTGGTGGAACACATCGGAGCCAGTAGTACCCGACTTGGACTTTCCAGCCGGTTTAGACTACGCACTAGAGATCAAATCTGTAGTCTTAGCCTTGCCCTTCCTCTTTATCTTTTTGCCCTCCTTCTAAACCATCATCACTTGATTAGGAGACTTCCTGATACTCTCCTCGGTAGTTTTAAGCATCCCATGCAACTCTGATAGTAATTCATGATGAACGTCTCAAATCTCAGTGGGAGCGACTGGAGAATGACATCAATAGCTAGGTATGGATCCAGTGGTGTGGGATCGGATTGGGCGACTAGAGGGGGATGAATAGGCGCCTCAACAATTTTTTGTGAATAAGATGGCCTGTTCAGAACACCTAATGCTCCTCTAAAATTTTAGAAGCAAGAATGAGACTTACAATTCAAAACCAGAACTGAAATCAAATCAAATTTGAAACTTGTTCTAAATCGGAGTTTGACTTGCCGATATCTACTCTGTCGGTATTTGGTTCTACGAACTAGAGCTTCTATTTCGGCACATGAATTTCCGACAGAAGGCTGTCGACCGATGGATCTCCGACAGGGTTCATAATTTCAAAAAACAAACTGCTTCAGTATAAATTTAGTTAAAATTTCAAAATACCAAAAACCATGTTTCAGAAATTAAAGAATTCTATCAAATCATATTTGAGCAGATGATTTCTATCTTGCAATAGTACAAGATATTCTGATGATGAACAATGATGAAATCTTGCCATGTTGGTACTGGATGCAGCAGCAAACAACAATTCAAAACCAGATTAAACACCTAAATAGTTTGATGAAGCTGATGGTCTAAGTTGTAGCCAGTCAGTAAACTTTCACATAGAGAGGAAGCAATGTACTGAGTGAAGAATACCTACACAGCCTTGATGAAACTCTACAGGATCAAGAACAGTTGAAAATAACAAGCTATACTACTCAATTGACAAATCACAGAGAAAAGGATGAAATGAATACTGAGTTCCAATCTCAATTATCACAACAAGAATGATTGTTCAATACACCTTGTGCTTGACATGTGATGAAGAATAAATGAGCTTACTGTATCAACAACACATTAGCTATGATAGCAAAGAACAGAAGAAGCAATATTCAAATAATTCAAGTTGCAAATAGCAGAGGCACATAGAGGGATACTAAACTCTGATAGTGCCCTCAGATCAATTAAAACAGAAATACCGCTGAATGCAACTGAAAATCAAAAGATTTAATACTTTCAGAACAAAGCAAATAGACATATTTTCAGTGCTTAACTGAATCATTAAATCATTAAAACAATAATGTTTGATATTTCTTATGCATTGTAGCAAAAAAGATTGCAATTGCTAAAAACTACTCATAGGCAAAAGAACATATCAGACATGAATACTATTCTTTACAGCAGAGTTTTCAGGACTTGAACCATAAATAGATCACTGTTCACTAGATCAATTTAGTGATGAGTAATCACACATGGTAACAATAAATCAAATCTGATGGTGAGCAGTATAGATCACAGATAGCCAGAACATTCAATAGTTTCTCACATGAAAACCAGTACACATTCAGAACCTATGACACAGATTGATACTTCTAAAAATTATCCGATCCTGACAGCACTATTCATTGTATAGAACAAAGACAAGAATTCCTTGTGCAGTAGATGAAACAGCAGAGTAAATCAGCATTCAACTCAACCGAGAATCATCTCAAAATAGCAAGAATAGGATGCTAGCAGGTGATAACTTGTGATGAAGCAATTTTGACAAAAAGCATCCACTACCGTAGCAGTTCAGGAATAGGTTTGTATTACTATAGAAAGTACACTGAGTTACTTTGGATTTTCAGTCAAACAACTCAACACAGTACTTGTTACTGAGGATGATCAGTACAAGGTACAAAATATGTTGATGAACAAGATAAACTTGACAAGAATATGAGCAGCAGATCAAGGTATCAGTACCCATTATTGGCTCAAAAGCAGATTCTGTTCAGTTTTAGACTAAAATTTTTGTAGCACCACCAACACTTAGCAGAATACTAAAAACTAACTTCCAGAAGATTTAATCTCAAGGAGCACAGTTATAAGACTTCACCAGTCCAAGAATAAGACTATAGAAGTGCGTTTCAGTAGAGAACTAAATCCATCAATCACAGAAATCCAAGTGAGTTTCAATTGAATCTGATGAAACAATCTCAAGGAACAACAGCCAAATGTTCCATTGTCAACAAAAACAAAGCACTAACTCAGGAAATTAATCATCAAATCAGTACCTAAAATCAGAGAAGTTTCCTACGCCAAAAACAAAGAGAAACACTGTTGTCGCTGCACTGTTCCAGAACTAGAAATATGAACAGTGTGCCAGATCAGGAATAGTAACTCAAGTAATTGAAATGAATTCACAGCAAAATATAAATCTGGAGTTTGTGGTTGGTAGCCTCAAAAATGACAGCCCAAAGTCTCTCTAACCCTAGGGCATGGAGTCCTTTATATAGGCAAGCCCATTAAGGAAATCTCCAAAATGCCATTAAGGTTAAAGTTTTATGTATTTACCAAAATGCCATAATGTATTTTTAGAATTATGAATTCTAAAAATACATTAATGTATACTTCTAATTTATTACAACATTGACCCTATTCTTTTAATATTTTTCAGAATTTGAAAATTCCAAAAAATACTAAAAGATTACACTTAATCTAGACTACTAAACAGAAAAATAAACTCCTAATTACTGGAATTAAAAACATTTTCTGATCTGACGGTTTTCAGCAAAATCCGACAAAGCCTCCTCGATCACCGACATGTGATGCCAATTCACGAACTCGACCACCAACAAGTCTCTCCCGCTCTCGATCCCCTCGAGCCGCCTGATCACTTGCACTGGCCTCCCTTTCGCTGACTTGACCGTCACACTGTCTCGACCATCTGTCGTCCATGTCTTGCTCTATCTCCTCGTGCACTCCTAATATCATCTCTAAATTCACATGACATCCTTGATCCTATGGCATCAAGCTCCCTGCTTGACCCTAGATCACCCACCGTTGACAGTTGGTTAGCATCTGCACCCTGCACACATGAGACAAGCCAAAACATGAAACACGACGCACACCGATCCCCTCGGTATACACTCTTGATAACCACACATCGATCCCATCGATGCAATCAAGCTATCACTCACTCATCACTCAACCTTGTCAATCACTCATCATAAAGACAAAAACCACAGTGCGACCTCACTTGGTTTCACAAGTAGGGTACCCAGTCTCTCTAGAGTCTCAATGTAACCAATTATCCTGATCACATGAGGACTCACTGGGCTCCCTTTAGCCAGCCTACTCCCAAACAAGGACTTATACACATTGTATCTCTCCGCCCTTGCCTGGTTCTGAAACATGCCCTTAAGACCTACGATCATATCGTAAGCATCACGTTCCTCATATTGTTTCTAAAACTCAGAGGACATGCATGCAAGCATCAGACAACTAACATCCATGGAATCGCTAGCATGCTTCTCATAAGCACGCTTGTCTTCTACAGAAGAATCCTCTCCTGGTTCATCGGGGTGAGGTTCCTCTAGAACATAATCCTTTTTCTCTTGTTTAAGAATGATTCTCAAATTTCGATACAAGTTTGTTCTAGATAATTTCTCACATTCAAGTAGAGATCACAAATTAAAAATTGGAGTGCTCTTATCTGAAGAAGTAGTAGGTGCCATGATCTACAAAAGATTAAATGCAAGGTTCAACACGATGCAATGTTTATCTTCTATCTAATAAAAGATGTTCCACTATTTTTAAACTAGTCACTTTCCCCCTAATGACTAAAAGTGGCGCAAGATCCTGTTGGGGAATAGAGGAGCTACGCTAGCCATCAAATTCAAAATTTCTACCCTAAGCCCAACATCCATGCACATGTGAGATCTGTTGACGCGGAAATACGCCCCCGCACTTGGGCCGGTTCGATGTCCAAAAGTATCGCAACGATACCGATGCCGCTTTTTGACTACCCTGGATAGTGACAAGGGATTTGGAGTCACCAGACAATCAGATAAATAATTGATATTTCAATCCAATTGGCCGAAAAGTACTAGTAATAATGTAAACAATAACAAAAATGATAAAAATACCTGGAATCGGCCAATTTGGAGGCCGATTCAGAGTTACAACGAAGATGGTCCGAAGGGTCCCTAGGGAACCTTTGGCCTCAAGCCCAGTCAGACCGGACGTACAACCCCAGTCAGACCGGAGGACTGCAAAGGGGCTTTGGGCGAAGTCCTGAAGGTAGCTACGAGGTGGGCTCCGATGTGGTGCGGAGGGTCCCAGTCAAACCGGCGAAGCACTCCCGATTGGACCGGTGAGGCAAGCTTCGACGCGTACGGGCCCTGGCGCGGCGCAATGCGAAGGGGCTTTGAGTGCAACCTCCGGACTCCGGCGCAGCGTGGTGCAGAGGTCCCCGGTCGGACCGGCTAAGTGCCGTCGGTCTGACCGGCTGTTGCCAACAATAGCGTGACAAGGCTCGGTCAGACCGGTACCTCAACGTCGGTCGGACCGAAGTAACAGATCTGATCTGCTAAACCTCGGTAACCTTAGCAAATAATCTTCAATCGCCTCCGAACTTTGCAGAGACGTTTGAGAAGGCAATTGATCTGAAAACACCCAAAGATCAAATACAATTTGGCTAAGGGGCCTAATTACCAAGTATGGCGATAAAAACCAATAAAAGGATAACAATCCGTTACGTGGATTAACGGGAGGTTCACAAGCGAACCAGCAAGGGTTACTGTGATTATGAATGTGGCAGATGGAGGGCTTTCAAGCAAACCCACGAAGATGCGGAAAGTAAAGGAAATAAACGCGATTCAAAGCTAGGGCTTTGGATTTTTGGATTGGAGAGAGGGCTTGAATCGGCCTTGCCCCTACTATTTATAGGGGGTGGGCTGGTTATCCCTGGCTAGAGATAGAGTAAGATTCGGCCAAAAATCTGTTAGGATAAGATTTGGGTACAAATAGCTCGAATCCTCCTTGGATTCATATTCTGAACCCTAGCCGGTCTGACCGAGCCCATGGGTCCGGTCTGACCAGACCTGGTCAGTTGGACCAGCCTATCATAGTCGGTCAGACCGGCCCTTGCCAGGTTTGACATATTTTCGGTCAAAAAGAAATACCATTTTTCAGTATTTGCCTAGTTTGACCATTAATGCCATTTTTTGCCATAAACACATGCCCCCTGCCTTTTAGCAAACTTAGTGAGATAAAAGCATGATGGGCCTTGGGCGATACTTTCAATATTGACCTTTTAACACTTCAAGCATTTTGCCAAACACTGGGAAGTAATTTTTAAAATATCTACCATTCAAGCCTTTCGAAATCGCTCTCCTTGTAAAGACTCCAGGACATATGCATTGCCTGGAGTAATTTCGACTACCTTAAAAGGTCCTTCCCAACTAGGTGACTATTACCAAATTTTGAACTCTAGCGCCTAATGGCAAATCGTCTTCCACACCAAGTCGTTGATTTGAAACGATTTTGCCTTGACCTTCTTGTTGTAGGCCCTAGCTACTCTTCTTTTATCTTTCTCTATTGCCTCTAGAGCCTTCAACCTCTTATTGGTCACTTATTCTAAATTATCCTTTAGAAGTTTCTCATATTCGTCGACCGATAAGCCATCTTTCTTAAGAATCTAAGTGAACCAAGATCCACCTCTATCGGTAGAATGGCTTCTTGTCCATATACTAGCTCATATGGACTGACTTTAGTGGCACCATGCCTTGCAACTCTACTAGCCCATAGAGCTTCAGAAAGTACCTCATGCCACCTCTTTGGAAACTCCTCAATCTTCTTCTTGATTAGTTTAATCACAGTTTTGTTACTAGACTCGGCCTGACCATTGGCTTGAGCATAATATGGGGAGGAGTTTACCAATTTGATCCCATAGTATTCGGCAAAGTCCCTCACTTCTTTAGCAACAAACGAAGTACTTGGGTCTGTAGTGAGAGTTGTGAGTCATGTTCTTGAGCAGTACGGTCTTAGTCCATTTGGTGAAGTAATCTGTTGCCATCAACACGAACCGATGCCCTTTTGAAGACAGAGGATGAATTTGGCCGATGAAGTCTAAGCTCGAACCTCGGAACGGCCATGGTTTGATGATAGGATTGAGCATCGATGCCGGTGCTAGATGAATATTGCCAAACTTTTGACAAGCTTCACACCCTCTATAGTATCTAATACAGTCTTCAGTCATAGTCGACCAATAAAAACCCGCTCTTTTGAGCATCCAACTCATCTTCGGGGCCAACTGATGAGTACTGCAAAGCCCTTCATGTACTTCACCTGCAGCAACTCTAGCTTGATAGGAGTCCAAACACTTCAAAAGTACTCCATCAATACTCCGGAGATACAACACATCGTCGAGCAAAACAAATTTGAAAGCCTGTCGCCGAACCTTCCGATCAACCTTTTGGCTTGGACTTCTCAAATATTGAATGATTGGGATCCTCCAATCATCCTCACTGATTAAAGGAGCAATGGACAAATTCCCACTAGGATTGGCCTCAAGATGTCTCATTTGGACCTGCCCCTCGGGCGATAAACCTTCCTGACAACAGTCGATCGGACCGGCCATGTTGGCCCGGTTCAACCGGCTATTGCTAGTCATCTGGCACGGTTCAGTCTGACCGTCCTGACATTGTCGGTCAGACCAGAAACGTAAGGGCGGTCTGACCATGCTTACAAGGACGGTCAGACCGACATCAGTACCCTCGGGTGCTACATCGTCTTCAAGCATCGGCTTTTCCCGTGTGCAGAATTTACCTCTCCTAATTTGTTAGCCTGATGCTTGTTGAGCCATGTCATTTACAAGCGAGTTGGCCTCTCTAGACACATGAGTAATCTCAAAATCGTTAAAGGTAGCAATTAAGTCTAAACACTTATCCAAGTAGCTATTTAGTAAACCGTTACAACATTAAGCAAGCTTGGCTACTTGTTGCACGACTAATAAAGAATCACCATATGCATGAACATATTTCACACCCATGGAGTTTAACAACTCAAGACCTAGCAATAGGGCTTCATATTCGGCTTGATTATTAGTTGAATGAAATTCTAAATGGACCGAGGTTTCAAAGTGCATACCACTCGGTGATACGAGCACCACTCCAACACCTTGGCCATTTTTGCAAGCCAAACCATCGAAATAAAGTTTCCATGGTAATACTTCAATCAAAGCGACTTCATCGCCCCAATTGACATCTACATGGTGATCTACTATAAAATCAGCAATGACTTGGCCTTTCATAGCTCTCAACGGTTCATAAGCCAAATCATATTCAATTAACGCATATGCCCACTTGCCGATTCTACCACTTAGAATCGGCTTTTGCAACATGTACTTTATGACATCCGTTTGGCAAGTGACAACACATGTGCTAGGGAGAAGATAGTGACGCAATTTGGTACACGCATAATAGAGGGATAAACACAAACGCTCCACAAACACGTACCTTGTCTCGGCGTCCAGAAGTCGACGACTCAAGAAAGTGATGATGTACTCTCTTCCTTCAATGTCTTGAGTCAACACGACTCCAATCACACTCTCCTTCGCGGTAATATAAAGCCGAAATGGAATCCTGGCCTTCGGTGCCCTTACTACTGGCGGCGTCGATAAGCACTCTTTGATTTTCTCAAAGGCGCATTGCTGGCTTGCCCCCTAAGTGAACTTGGCTTTATTTTTTAGCTGGACTATCGGGATGAAAGCATCAATTTTGCCAGACAAGTTAGATATAAAGCGTCGCAAATAATTGACCTTGCCTAGCAGTTTCTGCACATCTTTCTTACATGTGGGCGCTACACATCCTCTAATTTTCTCAAGCATCTTAGGATCGATTTCAATGCCTCTTTCACGAATCATGAATCCCAAGAACTTACCCGCCGACACGCCAAACACACACTTGAGCAGCTTCATTTTTAATCCATACTGGCACATTCTTTCGAAAGCAACTCTTAAATCAGTGAGGTGGTTCTCCATAGCGTCCGATTTGACCACAACATCATATATATAAACCTATAACATAACTCCTAATAAGTCATGAAAGATTAAGTTCATGGCACATTGGTATGTGGCGCCAGCATTCTTTAAACCAAACGTCATTACTACCCACTCAAACAAACCGACAAAACCGGGGCAGCGAAAAGACATTCTAAAAACGTCTTCTTCGGCCATAAAGATTTGATTATAACCAGCATTGCCGTTAAGAAAACTTAGTACCTTGTGTCCAGAGGCATCGTTGATCAACATGTCGGCTATTGGCATGGGGTACTCGTCTTTCGGAGTTGCTTTGTTCAAATCCCTACAGTCGATGCAGACACGGATCTTGCCACTCTCTTTCTTCTTGACAGGCACGATGTTAGTGACCCATTCCGCGTACCCGCATGGCCTAATAAAACCTGCCGCAAATAGACGTTCAACCTCCTCTTTAACTCGGTCATAGATGGCTGAATTGAAGCGGCGCGGTGACTGCTTATAAGGCCTAAACCCGGGTTTGATGGGGAGCCGATGCTCAACAAGCTCTCGGCTTAACCCGGTTATCTCGCTGTAGTCCCATGCGAAGCAATCAACATACGATCGAATCCATTTTATTACTTCGACCTTTACATCATTATTTAAATTCTGATTTACAACGTCGGTTTCGGAACACTACCATCTCCTATGTCTACTTGTTCTAAAAGGGTCGGCCGACGAGAAGCCTTGACCTAATTTTTCTACCTCGCTAAAATCTTCAATGGCTTCGGCGATACCGTCTGGAGAAGACCGATATTGCTCCATGCGAGATTTTAGCCAATCAAGATTAGCGCTAGACATTCTACTATTTTAGAGACAACCGAGCCACACCGGCCGACTTTACAGAAATAGGAACGAACCTCCCCTATGATACACTGACAAAGTCGTAATCCGAGAGGTCTCGTCCTGACAAGAATTCTATCTCATCATGGGTGGCGTCGCCGGACACATCAACCAAACTAACATGGGCCGATGTATCGGTGTATACTATCTCAACTTCATCGCCATCCCATTGTATTAGGTGCTGGTGCAAGGTAGACAGCACACACTGGTTTGCGTGGATCCAATCATGCCCAAGAAGTACATTATAATTACCTTGCACGTCGACGACGAAGAAGGCGGTGGGTAGCGTCTTGTTCCCCACTATCAGTTCCAGGGACAATACTCCTTTAGCTTCCGTCGTGTCGCCATTGAAGCTGTTGAGGGTGACATTGGTCTTCTTCAGGTCATCATCATCCTTGCCGAGCTTCCTCAGAAGGGAGTACGGCATTAGGTTCACGGTGGCACCGCCATCGACGAGCATCCTTGAGATAGGCCTCCCGTCGATGTGCCCCCTTATGTAGAGAGGTCTCAGGTGACGGCTCGTGTCTTCGGGCTTGTAGAATACAGCGTCCCGCAGGCCAAGGTCTAGCTGTGCGATCCCGGCCTCCTCCTGCAGTGGAGCGAACTCAAAAGGTAACATGACGATGCCAATGTCCATCGCTTGAGGAGGGGGTCCCTCGGAGACAGGAGTGTAGTCGTCATCGAGCAAGTCGTCATCATCAGAGCTAACAACGGGGGCCGAGTCATCGACCATGACCGGCCTAGGTCTCCAGACTTTCTTCACCGTCGTCCGATTGTGGATTTCCTCAAAAAATGTGTCTCGTGCCTCCTCGGCCTTCTCTACTCGTATTTCTTATGCCCGCAAGCACTGCAACCTCCTCTTTTGTGACTTCGACATCCCCGAGAGCGCCCACGATGGCTGAGGACAGGTGCCAGGCGCCACGGTCCTACTTCTAGCATTTTTGGCCGAAGGGGAATTGTCTGTGTCAGCCTCGGACATGCGCTTGCCATGAGAGGTCCCCTGCTCCTGGTCGGTCGGACCGGCCATAGTGGGCCGGTCGGACCGGTCTGTGCTGAAAACCATCATAAGGCCGGTCAGACCAGCCACAGTAGGCCGATCAGACCGGGCTTCGGCTAGGTCTTTGCGCTGTCCCATTACGGCACCCTTTGGGATTGGGACCTCCTAGGATCCCACCTTGAAGACTATAATCTCTCGGGCGTCTTCACGTCCATCCCGTCCGGTGCCATCTCATGGAGCCCGGTTCTGAGGTACTACGGACAGGTGGTGAATAATATTATCATCCTGCACCGGGCCCCGAACCTGCCACTCGGAAACACTAGAAGAAATGTGAGTGTTAGTAGCCGGACATTGCCCGGAGTTCTCCGACGATGGAGGCCAAGTCGGAGCTATCGCCCAGCGTAGGGTGGTGGCATCGGAGGCTCTAGCGGCCTCGCCCACTGAGTGCTGAACCCGTTGGCCTATTGGAAGCCCGACCACGTCAACGGTACCTCGGGCCAGACCAGCAAAGGTTCCTGCCAAGCCGGAGGTAAACTAGCCCATGGCGGAGACGGGTCCGACCACTGGAGACTGAATCCATCCGGAGGCTGTAGCCCACTCGGAGGAGGTGGGTTCGGCCACTGAGGTCCGAATCCTCCCGGAGGTTGGAACCCCTCCGGAGGAGGTGGGTTCGGCCACTGAGGCCCAAAGCCTCCCGGAAACTAGGGCCAAGCCGGAGAAGGGTTCGGCCATTGAGGTCCGAACCTTGCTGGAGGCTGGGACCAACCCGGAAGGGGTTCGGCCACTGAGGTCCGAACCCCGCCGGAGGCTGCATCCACTCCAAAGAGGGGTTCGGGCCTTGAGGTCCGAACTCAACCCTCACGGGGCTCGTTCTCCTAGGGGGTTTCGACCATTCCGGAGCCCGTGGGTGAACACCTCTCCTCTCGGACCTTCGCTGGTGCTTGTCCAAAAGCATCTTGTAAGTCACCTTCGGCCTTCTGCGGTGCCTGGCCGAAGATGATGGCTTAATATTTCTTTCCACACTCCTACCTCCAGATTCTTTGGTACGAGTGTGCGCGTGCGATTGTCTCCTATGACGACTGCTTTCCCTTTAGCCGACTCGACCTGCTTTGGCCGAATCAACACCTTCTTTCCCTCGAGCTCAACATTGTTCATGGGAAAAGGGTCTCTATCTAATTTCATTTTTGGATTCGCTTCTATTTTCAATCGTCCTTCCTCTATGGCCGATTGTACCTGCCGATGAAAAACATTGCAATCGTTAGTGTAGTGAGAATGTGAATCATGCCACTTGCAGTAGGGACGCTTTTTTAATTCGTCAGTGGATGGCATGACTTGCCCTTTCAGCGGTCGCAGAAGCTGATTTTAAGTAGAAAATTGAATATTTTATCGCATTTAGTTACATCGAACGAATATCTAACTTCGTTGGGCCGACTCTTAGAGGGAGATAGCCACAATTCAGAGCAGGTGATGGGCTTAGACTTCACGCTCCAAGTCCATTCGGCCATGTATGTGTCGGCCGTATTTTCTTCGTCTTCGGATTCTTCCTCATCATAGTGCTCCATAGTGTGAATTTCAGCCCTTGGCTTATTAAAAGTTTTAACGAATGTTCTATCTTTGGCCCGACTTTCCTGGACTAGAGCCTATTGCAAGACTTGGCTAACGTACAAGAGGTTTTGATTATCCATGCGTTCTTTAATTTCTGCCCGTAGGCCATTGAATGCTAGATCTGCCATGTCTCTTTCCAATACATTTAGGCTAAAACATTTATTCCTGGTGTCTCTAAAGCATTTGACGTACTCAAAAATACTTTCACTAGATTCTTCTTAATCGCCGTGAGGTGTGATAGCCTAAGCTCGGTCTCGCCTGTGTAGAAATAATCAGGGAACTTCTGCTCTAGCTAAGCCCATGTCTGGACGGAGTTCGGCAGGAGCACCGAAAACCAAGTGAACACGGTGTCGGACAATGATAGGGAAAATAACCTGAGTTTTAATGCATCCGATCCGCTAGCTTCACCACATTGTGCTAGAAATTGGCTAATGTGTTCTAATGTGGATTTACTACCCTCGCCGTCGAATTTCGTGAAATCTGGGACTCTATAACCGCGAGGGTACGGAATGGTGTCAAAGTGGTCGGGATATGGTTTCCGATAAACCCTAGCTCTATCCCGAGGTGTAAAGCCAGTGCATTCCCTAAATAGCGCGCGAATACGTTCCTCGATATCATTGTGGTCTAATGCTTGCGCGCGTCTTTCATGTGGTGGTGGGACGCGTGGCGGTATATCAGCATGCTCTGGCCTATGCTGCGGTGTGGGAGTGTGCAGTGCGAGTGGCGGCAGCAGAGCAGGTATGGGTGTAGGCGGCGGCACTTGATAAGCTGGGTTTGCCTGGCCATAAGCGTAACTATGTGTTTCGGCTGTGGATGATGTAGCCGGAAACATGATGGTTTTTCCAGTATTGCCGTCGGTTCTGCTATAAATATGTTGTGCTGGCAGAATACTAGTGATTGGTGTTGGTGAATCGGCTTCAGTAAAACCAAATCTTCTAAATACTGCTGCCACTTGCGAGACAACTGTGGGTTCTAGTTTGTTGGCTAGCGAAGCGCTAACCGCCTGATCAACAGACGCAACTATCGTACGGTCAACTTGTGAGGCAGATAAAGGGGGTGATGACGGGCGTACCTGTGTTAGGTTGAGGTTGTAGTGCATGACGAAGCCCGAGCGTGTCTTTATGCAATCCTTGAGCATCAGTTCTTCGAGTTCCTTTTTCTTCACTTCAATCTTGCTCGGTCTTCCTTAGATATGTCTACCATGGTGGGCGTTATAATGTTGCGGTCGTCGATATCCGTGCCCCCCCATAGTGTTCATTGGTGATGTAGTGGATGTAGATGTAGTAGAGGTGCCCGCTGCCGATGTAGAGGTAGTAGTCATGGTTGGTGTTGTCCCCAGCGGAGTCGTCAAAAAGTGCGTTGACGCGGAAATGCGCCCCCGCACTTGGGCCGGTTCGACGTCCAAAAGTATCGCAACAATACCGACGCCGCGTTCTGACTACCCTGGATAGTGACAAGGGATTTGGAGTCGCCAGGCAATTAGATAAATAATTGATATTTCAATCCAATTGGCCAAAAAGTACTAGTAATAATGTAAACAGTAACAAAAATGATAAAAATACATGGAATCGGCCAATAGGGAGGCCGATTCAGAGTTACAACGAAGATGGTCCAAAGGGTCCCTAGGGAACCTTCGGCCTCAAGCCTGGTCAGACCGGAGGTACAACCCCAGTCGGACCAGAGTACTGCGAAGGGGCTCCGGGCGAAGTTCCGAAGGTAGCTGCGAGGTGGGCTCCGGCATGGTGCGGAGGGTCCCGGTCAGACCGGCGAAGCACTCCTGGTCAGACCAGCGAGGCAGGCTTCGACGCGTATGGGCCCCGGCACGGCGCAATGCGAAGGGGCTTCGAGCACAACCTCCAGACTTCTAGCGCAGCGTGGTGCAGAGGTCCCCGGTCGGACCGGCTAAGTGCGGTCGGTATGACTGGCTGTTGCCGACAACAGCGTGACAAGGCCCGATCAGACCGGTACCTCATTGCCGGTCAGACCAAAGTAACAGATCCGATCTGCTAAACCTCGGTAACCTTAGCAAATAATCTTCAATCGCCTCCGAACTTTGCAGAGACGTTTGAGAAGGCAATTGATCTGCAAAACACCCAAAGATCAAATACAATTCGGCCAAGGGGCCGAATTACCAAGTATGGCGATAAAAACCGATAAAAGGATAGAAATCCATTACGTGGATTAACGGGAGGTTCACAAGCAAACCAGCAAGGGTTATCGTGATTACGGACGTGGTAGATGGAGGGATTTCATGCAAACCCACGAAGATGCAGAAATTAAAGGAAATAAATGTGATTCAAAGCTAGGGCTTTGGATTTTTGGATTGGAGAGAGGGCTTGAATCAGCCTTGCCCCTACTATTTATAGGGGGTGGGCCGGTTATCCCTGGCTAGAGATAGAGTAAGATTCGGCCAAAAATCTGTTAGGATAAGATTTGGGTACAAATAACTCAAATCCTCTTTGAATTCATATTCTGAACCCTGGCCAGTCTAACCGAACCCATGGGTCTGGTCTGACCGGACCTAGCCGGTTGGACCGGCCTATCATAGCCGGTTAGACCGACCCTTGCCAGGTTTGACATATTTTCGGTCAAAAAATACCATCTTTCAGTATTTGCCTAGTTTGACCATTAATGCCATTTTTTTGCCATAAACAAGATCATAGATCGGTACCTTTTAGCACTTGACGTGCTAGGTGTAGCGGAAGAATAGGTTGATGAAGCGCATCAAGCCTATCCTCGCTTTGTCCCGATCATTCCTCACCAATCCAATCGGTGAAGTAGTCATCTTCCTCGTGGTAACAGCCACGAGCGTCGCTTTTGGAGCAACGCTTCCACGGAGTCCACACGTACAGGGATGGAGTTCCTCCCATGGAAATGTGCTAGCACCACACGTGAGAGAAGGGAAATCCTCGACGTCAATGTTTGAGATCAAGAAAGGGAGGAGAGGACTCTATGGTGGCTAGGTCCAATCTAGGCTTATTCCTTGTCCCAAGACCACCTCCTCTCTTTATATAGGGCTGAAAGCCCCCTGGTGTGCACATCTCAGAACCCACAAATTAGTTACAACTAATTCGTATTCGTAACAGATCCAATATGATACCCCACATCGCAACTTCTGACAGCTTATTTTAGGTCTTCCAATTCAGCACGATACGCAACAGATCCAATCTGTTTTGCCCACCTCATAACTTCCGATCAGTACAATTCTCTCTGATTCAAAATCGAACTTCTGGCTCATCGGAACTTCCGATACCATATCAAAACTTTTGAAGAAACATTTGCTCTCTGACTTGAGACCAGAAAATATTCGGAACTTCTAATACTACCTATCGGAACTTCCGATACACGGAATTTTCTTGGGCATATCCATCAATCTCCCACTTGCACAAATACTAATTCATTGCATGTTTCTCAATCCATCCCCTTAAGTGTGTGACCTGATAGGTTCATACACTAACAATCGTTCATCGGAAACCGTTTCCAACTAACTGATCAATAGTGGTACCTAGCAGCACATATTGACCCCAAAAGTTTACAAAATCAAATTTTCAATGAACCTTGATATAAGCACGCACCAGTCCCATTACCACACGCCGTCAGTCAAGCTCAAGGCGAGATACGTGCCATTCATGTTGGTTAGCTCAACATTTCACTCGATCAAGCATTGGATTCAAAACATGACTAACTCCATAGTCATAGTGGCATGGTCATGCACTTTTCCAATCCAATACCTCGAGGGGCCTAGAAACGACTCTCCCGTTATTAGGAGGGGTAAATTCCATCTTAACCGCTCACATCCCAAGACATGTTTCACAACACACCTAAAAACAACCCTTATTACTATCTAGTTACGGAATAGCGTTAGGAAGCATCTAAGTGTGTCACTACGTATTCTGGAATCAAATGACGATATCAGGTCTAAGGACTCTATAGGTACACCATTGAGGTGACATCTGATGACACTTTACAATAAAAATCCCAGCAGTATCTCAAGTGGGTCTATCCAACACCATGTTCACCAACATGTGTCCATATCACTGATTTGACATCTCTATGTCTATGATCTGTGAAACATGATTATTAATCAGTCGGATGTGCTAATCCATGTATCGTCACTGTCCCGCATGATGACAAGATTAGGGACCCTTTTGAACAACATCGTAATAAAGAAAATAGTTTCACATAACAAGTCGTACTCATTAATTAAATGCAAACGACGTTTATTCAAGGAACAAGATAACAATTATCTCCTACATTAGCATAGACATCACTAGCATATCCCACATACACATGACTCATTCAAGTATCTAATACCCATGGAGCTCATATATGCCTCATGCTTGGGCTGTGGAAGAGGCTCTGTCAACGGATCCGCTATGTTCAAATCTATGTGCACCTTGCAAATCTTCCCATCACCTCTCTCAATGATCTCGCGGATCAGGTGATATCATCGAAGTATACGTTTGGACTTCTGGTGTTATCTAGACTCCTTGGCTTATGCAATGGCATCACTATTACCATAATAGAGGTCCACTGGATTGGACGCACTAGGAAAAACACTTAGCTCAGAAACAAATTTTTTGATCCAAACAGCCTCCTTCACAACATCCAAAGCTACAATATACTCAGGTACTATTGTAGAATCGTCCACCGCCTATCGCTTGGAACCTTTCCAACTCACTACGCCTCCATTGAGGCAGAACACAAACCTATACTGCAATTGAGAATTATCTTTTATCGGTCCGAAGGCTAGCGTCGGTGTAACTCCTTACATCGAGCTCCTCTTCGCTACTGTGTCCTATGAACATAGCCTCAATCCTTCTCTAGTACATGAGGATCCTTTTTACGACTGCCTAGTGACTCTCACCTGGGTTTGACTAGTACTTGCACATTTGGGCGTGTAAATGGCACATATGATTGACCCGATCGTGGAGGCATATGGGATCGCACTCATATTCAACATTTTGAAATTGTTTCAAAACCTTGCCAATGTACTTTATTCTGGCCTAATCCAATTAGCCATTTCGATCAATCTCTACAGTTCTTTATTCCCAAAGTGCATGTTGTCTCTCCAAGGACCTTCATTGAGAAACCATTTTTCAATAAGGTCTTGATAGCATTCTACAAAGGAAAGTCATTTCCGATCAACAATATGTCATCCATATGTAGAACCAGAAATACAAGTGTGCTCCCACTAGCCCTTTTGCAAACAAAAGGCTCATCATTTTCTTGATGGAGTAAAACATTTTGACTACCTCATCAAAACAAAGATTCCAACTCTGAGAAACTTGTCGTATCTCATAAACATAAAATGCGGCAATTGCTACAAAAATCAGAACAACCGTAAGCATAACAATGAGCGAAGACCATTTCATCATAATCAACACTTTGAATATTTTGAAACCATTCGTCTCCAATCATGCCTAATAGATGTGAATATTTCCATCAACGTCTATCTTTTTCTCAAAGATCCATTTACACTCAATAGTTTCGACACCATTGGGTGGATCAACCAAGTTCCAAACTTGGTTTTCTCGCATGGACTCCAACTCGGATCCAATGGCTCCAAGCCATTTCTTAGAATCTGGTGCCATCAATGCTTCCGCATAGGACTTGGGCTCGTTGTTGTCCAACAATAATATGTCGCGATGCCTAGTGGTCAAAAACATGAACCTGTCTGGCGCATGGACTACTCTCCTAGACCTTCGTGGGGCTGGCGCATCTATAACATGGTCTGCAACAGCTTGCGCCTCCCTATCTGGTTCAGTGGGATCTGGAACACTTTCCAGTGGCTCTCGAACCTCTTCGAGATGCAGAGTCCTCCCACTAACCTCTTTCGCGAGAAACTCTATCTCAAGAAATACGCCATTCCGAGCGACAAACACTTTGCCCTCTTCTCTATTATAGAAATAGTATCCTTTGGTTTCCCTAAGATACCCCACAAAGAAGCACTTGTGAGACTTAGGACTGAGCTTGTCAAACGTCAAACGTTTGACATAAGCCTCACATCCCCAAAACTTTAGAAAAAACAAACTAGGATGCCTCCCAGACCACATCTCATATGGCATCTTCTCTACTGACTTAGATGGAACTCTATTTATCGTGAAAGCTGCGGTTTCTATAGTGTAACCCCAAAAGGATAATGTAAGATCACTGTGACTCATCATGGAACACACCATATCCAATAAAGTGTGGTTTCTCTACTCGGACACCCCATTCGATTGGGGAGTTTCGGGTGGAGTCAGCTGTGGGACACTTCCACACTGCTTCAGATGATCACTAAACTCATGGCTTAAATATTCTCCTCCACAATTAGATCGTAGAAATTTAATTGCCTTGCCCGTATTATTTTGTACTTCATTCTAGAAATCCTTGAACTTTTCAAAGGATTCCCACTTATTCCTCGTCAAGTAGACATAGCCATATCTACTAAAGTCGTTGGTAAAAGTGATAAAGTACTGAAAACCATTCCTAGTCGTGTGACTCATTGGACCACACACATCAGTATGTACTATGGCCAATAGCTCACTCACCCTCTCACTCTGTCCAGTGAAAGGCGTCTTTGTCATTTTGTTAAGTAAGCAAGACTCGCATGTGTCATAAGATTCAAAATCAAATGACTCCAAAAGTCTATCACTATGGAGCTTCTGCACACGCTTCTCATTTATATGACTCAAACAACAATGCTAGATGTAGGTAGGATTCAAATCACTGAGTCGTTGTTTCTTAGTACTAATGTTATAAACATGTCCATCCTCAAGACTTAGAATGTATAATCAATTCACCAATGAACAAACACCATAGAGCATACTATTCGATAATATTGAACAACATTTGTTCTTTATCATGAACTCATAACCTTCTTCCTTCAAACATGAGGAAGAGATAATGTTTCTGCACTATGCCGGAACATAATAACAATTATTCAGTTTCAGAACTAATCCTGAGGGTAGTGACAAAGAATAAATGCCAACGGCCAACGCTGCAACCTTTGCACCATTGCCAACAAGAATATCCATTCACCTACTCAGTCCTTGAAACGATTTACAAGTGTGAATCATCGAACTGGTATCAAATACCCATGAATCACTTGGACGAGTTACAAGATTAATTTCAATAACATTTATACTTCTCTGTCGCAAATTTTGTTTGGCACCAGAACTTCCGATCAACCATTGGAACTTCTAATCCGACAAATATCGGAACTTCCAATTAGGTATCGGAACTTCCGAAGTACTGCAAATAGAAACAGATCCAATTTGTTTTAATTCATCCAAGTGGGGCTTCTCTAGAACATTTTCCTCTTGCTTGAGAACAATTCTCAAGTGTCTAAACCAATCAATAAAACTTGTTCCAAAAATAATCAATCGCAAAATAAAGAGTAAAGTGTTCATAACAGTCGGTGCCATGATCTACAAAAGATTAAATGCAAGGTTCAACACTATGCAATGTTTATCTTTTATCCAATAAAAGATGTCCCACTATTTAAACTAATCAGTTTCCCTCTCATGACTAATAGTGGCTCAAGATCCATTGTCACACTATCTCCTAGTGAGCTTTGGCATAACTACTAGAAGCTAGTTGACATAGGCAAGCAACTATTTGCTAATCACATCGTATGTGACTCTTGTCATTGGAGAAGCATCCAATGCTCGACCCCAACTCCTATGCTCCAAGGCCTAAAACCGTTTTGATAGCCTTGTCAAGCGAACCAATACTATGCGTGCAGAAGTCCGACTTCTGACCAACTAGCCAAGATAAAAGATAGCACCATGTTTTGGCAGACCCACTATCAATGATTGAAAACCTTTGTGGGTGCAGCTATTGGGAAGAACAGAAACACTTATTTTTCTGAGGGAAAACTATTCTAGCACAGTAACGTCCCAAGAGCACACGAAACATGCAAGAATAGAATAACAGGAATATAAGAAAGCATCACAGACAATCATATTAACTGTGACATAGCAAGGCCTTCTTCACATGGCGATCTCCAACTCCATGGCTCCCGTCATTTAATGCGTGCTCCTGGCCTCCATGAAGAGTACTAGTCTATCTCACATAGCCTATACTAATTACATGGGTCGAGGCTCCGTGGAAACAACATGCAAGCCGTAATAAATTTTACATGAGCCTTGGGCTATAAATAACCATGACACGCAGGTCGTATTTAATTTACATTCATCGCATGCATCTCATACATCACAATTTATCCAAGGCCATGCCAGTCACACCATTCTTAGAAAACAAAGTTAGGCGAGCAATCTACAAATCAATGTATTCTCGATCTGAAAAACCTAGCTCAACAAGCTCAGAATTATTGACACGAAAACGCGCCCCCGCACTTGGGTCAGTTCGACGATCCAAAAGTGTGCGGATACTTAGAGACAAGCCCAAGCGTAACACAACACCGACATCACGTTCCGACTACCCTTGGCCATGGTAAGGGGGGTGGAGTTGCCAGGCAACCAAATCACACAAAATAATCTAATTAGCCGAAAGAAATATATTAAACAGAATAAATCAGTAAACCGGTCGGACCCTGTCTGCTTTGAAGTATGGTGCGAAGGGGTCGCCGAAGTGTACCTTCGGCGTCTGACGTGAAGTGTCCCGCGAAGGGTACCTTGGGCGTTCGGACTGATCTGATCGAAGATGAACTCCGAACGGATCTGGACACGATAGTCACCTCCGAACAGCGGGGTTAGGCATGAAGTCTCTGACACAGCAAGATACAGAGTAATGACCCGAGTGCAGCACGTAAGCGTGACTTCGTCCGGAGCGGAGTACGAGCGTGGTGAAGCCTGTCGTGACGAAGTGTGCTGGCGAAACAGTGCGGTAGAAGCAACAGTCTCGCCGAAGGGTGTTCTGGCAACCTCTGAAATAGATCTCTTAGCCCCGGACACCTCCGACGAAGTAGCTCCGAACGTAGGTAACCTGCAACAGATAAGATTCGAAGTACTAACTTAGCCGAGGGCCGAATTCTGCTAAGTGTTGCACTAGTAGCGAAGGTAGCTATCTGTTACGCAGATTAGCGGATACTTCACAGGCAAAGTAACAAGGTGATAGCAATCTATTACATAGATTAACAGATACTTCACGAGCGAAGTAACAAGGATTACCACCGTTCCGAAGTGGACAGTCAGGAGGGCTTCTAGGCAAACCCACGAAGAGGTACAGAAAAGTAAAGATAAAATAAATGCGATCAAAGCTAGGGCTTTGTGTTTGATTTGTGTTGGGGGGCTGAACTGGCTTCGCCTCTCTATTTATAGGGGCTAAACCTCTGATCTAATCTGCTATAATTCGGCTGAATAGAGATAAAACTTAGCCAGAATCGTGCCCAACTCTATATCTGCTGAAGTGGGCCTTCGGCCAGGCCCGTCGAAGCCTGCTCCTCGGGTCCGAAGCTTCGGCGGCGTGGGCCTTCGAAGGCTTCCTAGCCGAAGGTCGTGGGCTGGCCAGAAAGCTCCCGGAGCCCATAGCCCAATGGTCCTTCGGCCCTATAGGGCTTCGGCCTAACTTGGGACATGTGTATTTTTAGGCCCAAATTACCAAAATTGATATTTTGACAATCTTAACCATTGATGTCATTTTTTGCCATCAACACATGCCCCACTGCCTTTTAGTGAACTAAGCGAACTAAAAGCACAACGAGCTCAAGACGATACCTCCAATATCGTCCTTTCGACACCTTTTACGTTGTTTGCCACACACTTGGGAAATACCTTTTCAAGTATCTACCATTCAAAGCCCTTCGAAACCGCTCTCCATGTAGAGATTCTAACACATACGCATTGTCGAGAGCGATTTCAGCTATCTTGAAAGGGCCTTCCCAACTAGGTGACCATTAACCAAACTTGGGACTCTTAGTGCCTAAGGGTAAAATCGTCTTCCAAACCAAGTCTCCCACTTGAAACGATTTTGATTTAACCTTCTTATTGTAGGCTTTAGCTACTTCCTCTTGTCTACTTCTATGGCTTCCAAAGCCTTCAATCTCTTATCGGTCACTTCTTCTAGGTTGTCTTTCAAGAGAGTCTCATACTCGTCGACCGATAAGACATCTTGCCTTAACACTCTTAAAGAGCCAAGATCTATCTCTACAGGTAGAACGGCTTCTTGTCCACATGTCAACTTATATGGACTGACTTTGGTAGCACCGTGCTTTGCAATTCTACAAGCCCACAACGCCTCAGAGAGCACTTCATGCCACCTTTTGGGGAACTCTTCAATTTTCTTCTTAATGAGCTTAATCACGGTTTTATTACTAGACTCGGCCTGAGCATAGTAGGGTGAAGAGTTTATCAACTTAATACCATAATATTCGGTGAAGTCCTTCACTTCTTTAGAAACAAATGAGCTACCTTGATCTGTAGTGAGAGTCTGAGGAACGCCAAATCTATGTATGATGTGTTTCAAGATAAAGTCAAGTACCTCAGTGGTGAGTCATGCTCTTGAGAGGCACGGCCTCGGTCCACTTGGTGAAGTAATCCATCGCCATCAACACAAACCGATGCCCTTTTGAGGAAGGAGGGTGGATTTGGCCAATGAAGTCTAAACCCCAACCTCGGAACGGCCATGGCTTGACAACAGGGTTGAGTAATGAAGCAGGAGCTAACTGGACATTGCCAAACCTTTGACACTGCTTCACACCCTCTATAATACTTAAAACAATCCTCAGTCATAGTCAGCTAGTAGAAACCCGCTCTTTTGAGCATCCGACTCATTTTCTAGGTCGACTGATGAGTGCCACAAAGTCCTTCATGGACTTCTCCTGTAGCCACCTAGGATCGTTCGTGGTCTAGACATTTCAACAGTATTCCTGTCAATGGTTCGGCGATACAGTGTGTCGTCTAGCAACAAAAATTTAAATGCTTGTCGCCAAACCTTTCGATCAACCCTTTGGCTAGGGTCTCTCAAATAATGGACGATTGGAATTCTCCAATCGCCCTTATGGGCTTCGGAGGGTTTAACTAGCTCACCTCCCGAACAAGTGTCCAGGCTACTGATTTCGAGGTGCCCCCCGAGCCCTCCACGCTTCTGCCGAAGCTTGGCTGGATTGACCATGCAGAGTGTATCAGGCTGAAGCCCCCTGCCGGAGGGTCCGCGCTCCCGGAGGCATTCACTGTGAGGAGGACTTCGACTCATGGTATTCGGTGTGCCAGACCCCTCGATGGGCAGAGCACTCCGGTCTTGGGACCTCGGCGCGCAGTAGCCTCCGACAGCCGGAGGGGTCCGACCCAGAGGGTGCTCCTGTCCGAAGTCACCGGCTTCGGCAGTGAGATCAAGCATCGGCTTCTCCCATACAGAAAACTTTCCTCTCCTCACTTGGTAACCAGGTAACCAGATGCTTGTTGGGCCAAATCATTTGCAATCGAATTGGCCTCTCTTGACACATGAGAAATTTTGAAGTCATCAAAAGTAGCAACTATGTCCAAGCACTTATCCAAGTAGCTATTTAGCAAGCCATTAAAACATTGAGCACTCTTAGCCACTTGTTGTACTACTAGCAGGGAATCACCATGAACATGGACATGTTTAACACCCATGGAATCTAACAACTCAAGCCCTAGCAGCAAAGCCTCATATTCAGCTTGGTTATTAGTAGAAGGAAACTCTAAATGGGCCGAGGTCTCAAAGTGCGCTCCACTAGGTGATATGAGAACCACACAAATACCTTGGACATTTTTGCAAGCTGAACCATCAAAGTAAAGTTTCCATGGCATTACCTCAATCAAAGCAACATTGTCACTCCAACAGACGTCTATGTGGTGGTCAACTATAAAGTTGGCTATGATCTGGCTTTTCATAGCTCTTAGGGTTTATAGGCCAAATCATAGCTCGATCAAAGCGTAAGCCCACTTTCCGATTCTTCTACTTAGAATCAGCTTTTGCAACATGTGTTTTATAACATCGGTTTGACAAATAACAACACATGTAGTAGGGAGAAGATAGTGGCGTAATTTGGTGCACGGGTAGTAAAGTGACAAACACAAACGTTCCACAAATGTGTACCTGGTCTCGGTGTCCAGCAGGTGGCGGCTCAAGAACGTGATGATGTACTCCTTTCCTTCTACCTCCTGGGTTAGCATGGCCCTGATTGCACTATCTTCGGCAGTGATGTATAACCAAAACGGAATTCCGGCTTTGGGTGCTCGTACTACGGGCAGTGATGACAAGCACTCCTTGATTTTCTCAAAGACACTTTGCTGGCTTGCCCCTCAAGTGAACTCGGCCTCGTTCTTTAGCCGGAGTATGAGGACAAAGGCATCAATCTTGCCAGACAAGTTAGATATAAAGCGACGCAAATATTTCATCTTGCCTAGCAACCTATTACACATCTTTTTTGCATGTCGGCGCTGCAACGTTTCTAATTTTCTAAAGCCTCTTAGGATCAATCTCTATGCCTCTTTCATGAATCATGAAACCTAAGAACTTACCCACCGACACGCCAAAAGCACACTTGAGTGGGTTCATTTTCAAACCATACTATTGCATCCTATCAAAAGCAACTTTCAAATCGGCTAAATGGTTTCCCATAGCGTCCGATTTGACTACAACATCATCAATATAAACTTCTAACATAACTCCTAGCAAGTCATGAAATATTAAGTTCATAGCGCGCTGATACGTGGCGCCAGCATTCTTCAAACCAAAAGTCATAACGACCCACTAGAACAAATCGACAAAACCAGGGCATCGAAAAGCAGTCTTGTAGACGTCCTCTTTGGCCATAAAGATTTTATTATAACCAGCATTGCCATCAAGAAAACTTAGCACCGTGTGTCCTGAAGCATCATTGATTAGCATGTTGTCTATCGGCATTGGTTACTTGTCCTTCAGAGTGGCTCTAGATGGCCTTGTACATCGACGACGAAAAACTCTATTGGCAATGTCTTGTTGCCCACTGTCAACTCCATGGAGAGCATGCCCTTGGCCTCGGAACTCTCACCGTTGAAGCCGTTGAGCATCAAGTTAGTCTTCTTCAGATCATCCTCGTCCCTACCAAGTTTCTTCAATAACGAGTAAGGCATTAAGTTAATAGTGGCGCCACCATTAACGAGCATCTAGGAAATCGGCTTTCCGTCAATGTGACCTCTGACGTAGAGATGCTTCAGATGGCGAGCCGAGTCCTCAGGCTTCTCAAAAATAGCATTGCGTGGGCCGAGGTTCAATTGAGCGACCTCGGCCTCGTCATGTGGCAGGGCGAAACTCGGTAGGCAGCATGACGATGTTGATGTCCATCGCCTGGGGTGCAGGCCCCTCGGAGACAGGCGAGTAGTCGTCGTCGAGCATGGTCGTCGTCACTCGAACTAGGAGTCGGGTTGGTCGTCTCAACCGGCTTTATCATCCATACCTATTTTGTGGTTGGTCGAGGGTGGATTTCTTCAAAGATAGCTGTTGCGCTCATCCTCGGCTTTATTCTCGTGCATCTCCTATGCCCGTAGTCATTGCAGACGCCTCTTTTGTGATTTGGACATGCTTGGAGGTGCCCATGCTGGTTGTGGCTTGGTGTTAGGTGCTACTGCCTGGTTCCTGTCAACTCTAGCCGAAGTGGTATTGCCCCCTTCGGCCTCGTGCATTCTGTATTCGGAGGGGCCTTCGCTGCGGACCCCGGCAATCAGACAGGCCTTGTTCGACCGATCGAACTAGGCTTCGGCGCGGGATCCGACCGAAGTAAGGGACTCACCTCCGTCAGACTTCAGCGATAAGGCCTTCGGCATTGGGACTTCCTGAGACCCTACTCTGACTGTAATCACTTCAGACTCCATGTTTTCGTCCTCTTCGCGCCAGTACTCTTCAACTTCGCTCTGCACGGGCCGATTCGGAGGTACCACGGATAGCCTATGGATGATGCCTCCCTCCGCTGCGTCTGTTTGTCCCTGCCATTCATAACACTCCAAAGGAAAACAAGGTATAGCGTTAAGTTGCGGAGGGTACTCTGACTGTGATACATATAGAGCTCATGAAGTTCCTGCCCAGTTGTACAGCGGAGGCATCGGCGGCTCCAATGGCCTCGCCCACTGCGAGCCGAACCCATTACCCGAGGGGGTTTCGGTAGGGTCGACGGTGTCTCAAACCATATTAGCGAGGGGTCCTACCAGGCCGGAGGTACGCTCGGCCAGTGCGGGACGAAGCCTCCGATCGGAGGGTTCGTCTAGAGTGGTGCGGGGTTCGGACATTGGGGTCTGAAGCTACTGTACTGGGGGTTTGGCCATTGAGGTTTGAAGCCACCGTACGGAGTGTCAGGCCACTGTGGCCTGAAGTCATCACGAGGAAGGCTTGGCCACTGTGGTCCAGAGCCACAGTCCGAACACCTTGGGCCCTTCGGGTGGCTTAGTTTTTTAGCGCGGGGACCTGCTTCCTTGGCTTTTCTTTGATGTTTGTTCAATAGCATATTGTACATTATCTTTGGCCTCTTGTGAGCTTTAACCGAAGGGATGTTAATGTTTTGTTTTCACACTCCCACCTCGGGGTTCTTTGGTATGAGTGTGCATGTGCGCGGCTCTCAAACAATTACATCCTTCCCTATAGTCGACTCGGCCTGTTCTGGCCGAATTAATACCTTCTTCTCGCCAAGGTCGACGGTGTTGACAGGGAAAAGGATCTTTGTCCAGCTTCATCTTTGTGTTGTGGTCTATTTTCAATTGTCCTTCTTCTATGGCTGATTGAACCCGCCGTTGAAAAACATTGCAATTGTTAGTATTATGTGAATGCGGGTCATGCCACTTACAGTATGGATGTTTCTTCAACTCATTGGCAGATGGAATGACTTGACCTTTAGGCAACCTGAGAAGCTTGTTCTTTAAGAGAAAATCAAATATTTTATCACACTTAGTTATATTGAATGAGTACTTGACCTCACTAGGCCGATTCTTTATGGGAGACAGCCGTAATTTAGAGCAAGTGATAGGTTTACTCTTAGCGTTCCAAACCCATTCTGTCGCGTACATGTCGGCCAAATCCTCCTCTTCTGATTCCTCCTCGTCGGAGTGTTCCATGATGTGGATTTCAGCCCTAGGCTTGTTAAACGTTTTAATAAACTTTTTATCTTTGGTTCGGCCTTCTTGGACTAGAGTCTGCTGCAAAACTTGGCTAACTTCTAAAAAGTTCTAGTTATCTAATCTTTTTTTAATCTCGGAACGCAACCCATTAAAATCTAGTTCCGCCAAGTCCCTTTCCGAAATGTTAAGGCTAAAACATCGGTTTCTAGTATCCCTAAAATGCTTGATGTACTCAGAGGCGTTCTCGTTAGGTTTCTGTCTAACCGATGCCAAGTGTGAAAGCCTAAGTTCCGTCTCACCTTGTGTAAAAGTAATCATGGAATTTTCATTCTAAATCATCCCACGTCTGAACGGAGTTCGGCGGGAGCGCCGAAAACCAAGTGAAAGCGATGCCAGACAGCGAGAGAGAAAATAGTCTAACTTTTAGAGCGTCTATCCCACCAGCTTCTCCACACTGTGCCAAAAATTGACTAACGTGCTCTAATGTGGTTTTGCTACCCTCGCCGTCGAATTTAGTGAATTTAGGGATTCTATAGCCACGGGGGTATGGTATTGTATCGAGATGGTTGGGATATGGCTTACGGTAAACCCTAACCCGACCCTTAGGCACGAAGCCGGCACACTCCCTAAATAGTGCGCGGATTCGCTCCTCTAGGTTATCTTGGCCTGCTGCCTACGCATGTCTCTCGTGCGGAGGTGCGACACAGCGACGGGATGTCGGCCATGGACCTCCTCCCTACGCGCTAGTTGTACAACGTGCTCGAACCCAGGTGCCTGTGCATGTGGTGCATGCAGCATGGGCAGGGCTGGTACTGGCGTAGGTGGTGGTGGTGCGTGGTACGCTAGTGCTAGTTTGGCCGTAAGCATAATGACTAGTCTCGGCCATGGGTGTTGGGGCCGGAAGACGTAATGGTCTTGTCAGTGTCATCGTTAGTTCTGATGTACACATGATTTACCGGAGGTACACTAGCAATAGGAACTGGTGGTATGGCCTCGGTAAAGCCGAACCTTCTAAGAGTCGCCTCTATTTGGGAGATAACTTCCGAATCTAGACGATTGGCTAGCGAAGCACTAACGGCCTAATCTACTGATGTGGCTATTTTCTGCTCAATCTCTAAAGAAGACAATCGAGGCGATACGGGTGTTACCTGGATTTGAGCAAGGTCGGGGGCAATGATGTCGCGCTTGATGAAGCCTGCACGTGTCTTGACGTATCCCCCAAGCATCATGTCTTGGAGCGCCTTCAACTTTGCCTCGATCTCTGCTCGGTCTTCCGCGGGAATATCCTCAAGAGTAGGTGTTAAGATGTTATGGTTGTCAATATCCACGCCTCCTATGGTGCCCCATCGGCGGTGTAGTAGTCGTTGTAGATGTACTGGTGGCCGACCTAGATGTACCCATCATGTTGGCGTAGCTTCTCCCCAGCGGAGTTGCCAAAAAGTGTATTGACACAAAAACAGTGCCGCCGCACTTGGGTCAGTTCGACGATCCAAAAGTGTGCGGATACTTAGGGACAAGCCTAAGCGTAACACAGCACTGACGTCCGCAGTTCCGACTACCCTTAGCCGTGGTAAGGGGGTGGAGTCGCCAGGCAACCAGATTACACAAAATAATCCAATTAGCCAAAAGAAATATATTAAACATAATAAATCAGCAAATCGGTCGGATCCTGTCTGCTTTGAAGTATGGTGCGAAGGGGTCGGTGAAGTGTACCTTCGGCGTTTGATGCGAAGTGTCCCGCTAAAGGGTACCTTCGGCGTTCGGACTGATCTGATCGAAGATGAACTCCAAACGGATCTGGATGCGACAAGTCACCTCCGAACAGCGGGGTTAGGCATGAAGTCTCTGACACAGCAAGATATAGAGTAATGACCTGAGCGCAACGCGCAAGCATCACTTCGTCTGGAGTAGAGTACGAGCATGGAGAAGCCTGTCGTGACGAAGTGTGCTAGCGAAGCATGCGGTAGAAGCAGCAGTCTCGCTGAAGGGTGTTCTGGCAACCTCCGAAACCAATCTCTCAGCCCAAGCAAACCCACGAAGAGGTACAGAAAAGTAAAGATAAAATAAATGCGATCAAAGCTAGGGCTTTGTGTTTGATTTATGTTGGGGGGCCTCTGAACTGGCTTCGCCTCTCTATTTATAGGGGCTAAACCTCTGATCTAATCTGCTATAATTCAGCTGAATAGAGATAAAACTTAGTCAGAATCATGCCCAACTCTATCTCTACCGAAGTGGGCCTTCGGCCAGGCCCGTCGAAGCCTGCTCCTCGGGCCGAAGCTTCGGCGGCGTGGGCCTTCGAAGGCTTCCTAGACGAAGGTCATGGGCTGGCCGAAAGCTCCCAGAGCCCATAGCCCAATGGTCCTACGGCCCTATAGGGCTTCGGCCTGACTTGGGACATGTGTATTTTCGGCCCAAATTACCAAAATTGATATTTTGATAATCTTAACCATTGATGCCATTTTTTGCCATCAACAAGATTTTCAAATTCGGTTGGGTCGGAACTTTCGATCAATATCGGAATCCCAGACAGCCTCCAATTTCTTTCTATATAGAATCATTATTCGATATCGGAACATCTGATCACAATCGTAACTTCGATCAGCCATCAGAACTTCCGATCAATATCAAATCTTCTGATTTTCCGTGGACAGAAATTGATCTAATATGTTTTTCCACCATGCATCTCCATACATGAGGGATCTAGATCGAACACTACTGGACGTAGGCTCTGATACCACTGTTGGGGAATAGGGGAGCTACGCTAGCCGAAAAATTCAAATTTTCCGCCGTAAGCCCAAGATCCATGCACGTGTGAGATCATAGATTGGTACCTTCTAGCACTTGATGCGCCAGGTGCAGCGGAAGAAAGGTTGATGAAGAGCATCAAGCCTATCCTCTCTATGTCCCGGCCGTTCCTCGCCAATCCAATCGGTGAAGAAGTCACCTTCCTCGTGGTACCAGCCACGAATGTCTCTTTTGGTGCAACACCTCCACGGAGTCCACACGTACAGGGATGGAGTACGGAAGCGTTCTAGTACCGCACGTGAGAGATGGGAAATCCTTGGCCTCAACGTTTGAGATCCAGAAAGAGAGGAGAGGAGTCTATGGTGGCTAGGTCCAATCTAGGCTTATTCCTTGTCCCAAGACCTCCTCCTCTCTTTATATAGGGCTAAAAGCACCCTGGTCGTTCACATCTCAAAACTCACAAATTAGTTACAACTAATTCGCATTCGTAACAGATCCAATCTGATACCCCACATTGGAACTTCTGATCCTGGATCAGAACTTCTGACAGGGTATTTTAGGTCTCCTAATTCAGCACGATATGCAACAGATCAAATCTATTTTCATCCACCTCGGAACTTCCGATACCATATCGGAACTTCCGATCAGTACAATTCTCTCTAATTCCAAATCGAAACTTCTAGCTTGTCGGAATTTCCAATATCATATCAGAACTTCTGAAGCAACATTTGCTCTCTAACTCGAGACTAGAAAATAATCGTCACTTCTGATACTACCTATCGGAACTTCCGATACATGGAATTTTCTTGGGCATATCCATCATATCCGTATTCATTCTAACTCCTAGTGAGCTTTAGCATCACTGCTAGAATCTATGTGACATAGATTAGAAACACTTTGTTAATCACATCGTATGTGACTCTTGTCATTGGAGAAGCATCATATGCTCTACACCAACTCTATGCTCCAAGGCTCAAAACCATTTTGATAGACCCGTTAAGCACACCAATACTATGCATGCAGAAATCCGACTTCCGCCCTAACTAGGTCAAGATAAAAGGTAGCACCCTGCTTTGGCAGACCCACTATCGATGAGCAATAACCTTGGTGGGTGCAGCTATTGGAAAGATCAACAATACTTAATTTTCTGAGGGAAAACTATTCTAGCATAGTAACATACCTAGCGCACACGAAACATGCAAGAATAGTATAACAGGAACATAAGAAAGCATCATAGGCAATCATATTAACTATGACATAGAATGACCCTCTTCACATGCGATCTCCATCTCCAATGCTCCTGTCATTAAGTGCGTGCTCCCGGCCCCCATGAAGAGTACTAGTCTATCTCTCATAGCCTATACTAATTACATAGGCCGAAGCACCGCGGAAACGACATGCAAGTCATAATAACTTTACATCAGCCTTGGGCTGTAAATAACCATGACACCCAGGTCATATTTAATTTACATTCATTTCATGCATCTCATACATCACTTTATCAAAGGCCATGCAAGTCACATCCTTATTTGCAAAACAAAGTTAGGAGAGCAATCTACAAGTGATTGGATTCTGGATCTGAAAAACTCAGCTCAATAGGCTCGGAATTTCAAATTCGGGTTGGTCGAAACTTCCGATCTGGCATTGAAACTTCCAATCCGCTAGAACTTCTGATCTAGCATCAGAACTTCCGATCCACCGGAACTTCGATCAATATCGGAATCCCTAGCAGCAACAATTGCTTTCTGTATCAAATCATTATTCGATATCGGAACTTTCAATCTGCCATCGGAACTTTCGATCAGTACCGGAACTTCCGATTTGACGCGGACATAAACATATCTAATCCATTTTTAACCATGTATCTCCATACATGAGGGATCCAGATCGAACACTACGCACGTAGGCTCAGATACCACTGTTTGAGAATAGGGGAGCTACGCTAGCCGGCAAATTAAAAATGTCTGCCCTAGACCCAAGACCCATGCATGTGCGAGATCATAGGTCATTACTTTCTAGCAAGAGATCCTCTAGGTGCAATGGAAGAAAATGTCAAAGAAGCGCGTCAAGCTTATCCTCGCTTTGTCTTGGCCATTCCTCGCTAATCCGATCGGTGAAAATGACGTAGTTCACGTGAAGAAGTCCATGAGCGTTGCTATTAGAGAAAGCACCACCATAGTGTCCACATGTATAGGGATGGAGTTCCTCCCACGGCAGCGTGCTAGCACCGCACATGAGAGACGGTTATCCTTGACCTCAACAATTGAGATCAAGAAAGGGAGGAGAGGAGTCTATGGTGGCTAGGTCTAAATCTATGCTTGAGCTTGTCTACCAAGACCTCCTCCTCTCTTTATATAGGGATGAGAGCCCCTAGTTGTCCACATCTCGAAACCCACAAATCAGTTACAACTGATTTGTGTTGTAATAGATCCAATCTGTTTGCCCATGTCAGAACTTCCGATCTTGGATCAGAAATTCTGACAGGTATTTTATTTCTCGATTTAGTCCGATACTGTAACAGATCCAATTTTTTTCGCCCACCTCGGAACTTCCGATCAGTACATTTTTCCCTTATTCCAAAATCGGAACTTCTGGCTCATCGGAAGTTCCAATACAATATCGAAACTTCCGAAGCAACTTTTGCTCTCTGACTCGAGACCAAAAAATAATCAGAACTTCCGATACTACCTATCAGAACTTCCGATGCACGGAATTTTCTTCGGCATATCCATCAATGGATAGGCTTCAACTTTTCTTGTATTACTTCTTCAAACTAATGGCTTCAATACCTTTGCTAGAACAACTTTAGTTGTATGGTTCACTACTATTTCCCAAAGAACACTTCTGAATGATTGGACCTTGGACACCTAAGCTGCTGGTTTGTGCATTCACCACTGGTATAGAATAAGTATCGATCCTTCTAGTCCTTTGCTTCTGCTGTCGCAGTTGGAGTTGATCTTGCAGAACGACAATGAGAGAACTATGTTGAGTTCAAGCTTGTGGTAGATTCTCTTCTTTAGATTGATACTGAGGGGCAGCACTGCCACTTTGAACCATGGCATCAAACTTTAAGCAGGAACTTTTGGTGACCGTTCGTATTTTTGAAACAGACATCCGATAGGTTCATAGGAAAGAGGGAAATGAAGAATAGGAAAGAGTAAGATCAGATCTATAGATAGGACCTTAACCAACTTTATTTACTGATTTGATGTGTGTAGTGGTCAATCATTCTAATTCAAGCAAACAACTTAGTATGATTGCATCATAAGAGGAGATGTAAACCATACGCTACACTCAAAACAAACAAGCAAATTGTTATGAAACTAACGATATCTAGGGACTTCTACACTTGACGAACTCCACGAACGACATTGAGGACTGCTTCTTGGCATGCCTTATGAAATCCATCTTGAAACTCTAGTCCTTGTGAAAAGTTGAGGAACATGGTCAAACTACAGAGCTCTTCAATGAATCCTTGTTACTCTCGGCAAAATTGCACTCCAAAATTGGCATCTATTTTTTAAAAAGACCTCGAGAAAATGAAGTTGGATGGAGTCAAGGTGTTGGTGTCTTTTTTGGTCACACGTGTGGCCTAGGAGATCTGCTTGACTCTAGTGCAAGTCCTACAATATTAAAAAAAGGTTTTGAGCGTGCCAATCAGTTTAGCCCTACAACTAATAAGGAATTAGAGAAAATAACATTAGTAGCAATGTCGATCAACTATCGAGCCGATGACTGTGGTGAGAATAAAATAGATAGGAATAAATGTGTCGATCGGCCATAGGGCCGATGACCATGCCCATGCTTATCGGGTTGAGCACGCTATCATCCGATAGGGTGAGGTCCTTGTGCATAAAGGCCTATACGTGTCATCTTGGGGAAGAGGGGAGCTACGTGTCACGCCCAGATTTAATAAATTCGGACCTTTATTGAAATTCCATAGAAAATCAATAAATCAAGACGTTCATCACATGACCATGTACAATACGACAATCATTCATGGTTCGTAGACCATATTAGTACAAAAGTGAATAAGGTGAAGTGAAACTAATAAAACAAAGGTCCTAGATGAACGCCTTCTTCCAGTTTCGCCTTGACTGGGTCGCTACTCCAGACCTTCATCCTCCTCATAGTAGATGGGCTCTGGTGGTGGAAGTCAACGGGGGTGAGTACAAACGTACTTAGTAAGCCACCGGATGCAAATATAATGCAGAGTAATAACAAGGGAGATAGTGGCTAATTTTGCGGAAAAAGCATATTGTAAAGCATTTAAGCGAGATCAAGTTATTATTACAGAAATGTAAACATGAGTATGCATCATCATCTTCTAACTCGAGGGGTATAGTCAGCCACACCTCGCTCAACAGTCCTTACATGCCATGAATAACTCATCCATTCAAACAATAGTAAACTAACTGCGAGAAGTCACACAACCCGCCCTTGACTGTGGTCTCGGCTTTTCAAAAAGATTGAATACTCTGATCAGAGGTGTACCACTGTACCCACAAGGCACGCACTCATCACATACACCAAAGTGTAACGAGATGATCCATACCACGGGAACTCATGCCAAAACCTTTCATATGGTTCTCCTCGACCCGACATCACCCTCTTATGGGTTTCATATGGTGCCCCGACGCGTCAAGCCACACCATACCCCCCTTGAGCCACATCGGTACAAGTCACCCGCAGGTTGCCCCTTGCCCCCTCCACTATGGTGCATTGAGTCGGATTGTTCCATACTTCCAGTTAGGACTTGCCCATTAGACTTGTGGTTAGTACGGAAGTGCTTTGCAACAGATCCCGCAGACCGGTCCTTATAGTGCCCCGGGTGCGACCAACCAATGCCCTAGCTTGCACCCGGAACCCACCATACTTATAACATAGCCAACTCCAACAGAGTCCAGAGATGAGAATAACAGGGAAATACTTATAGTAGAATCCAAGCTACCTATGACTCATTCTTTTTATCCTATAGCAGTTATGTCGATACATTGGACACTAGCTAATATAATATTTGTAGAGTGACAAGGAGTGTATGCTCAATAAGCATGGCTTGGGTTTGAACACAAGGACGGGGATCTAATAAATATAAGTGTAGGGCTTGAGATTAGACTAATGCAATATTATCCTATGAGTTATAGCGATAATTTATTAAAACATGGGCTCAATGATGATCAAAATGGGGGTTGTGACTTGCCTTGATTAGCAAATGGTGATGGAGGAATCTCGGGGTAAAACTCCGGCTCCTCGACGTACTCGTAGTCTTCTCGATACGGAAAAATAAACATAGCATTCAATAAACAGATAAAACATCACAAAATAATAAACATACATGTTGGGGGTTTTAATATGTGAAATAAAGTTTTATATCTCTGAAGTTATGTGAAAAGCATTAAAGGTTAGTTTTTAAGGCATTTCCCAATTCATTTATGAATTAATAATGCTGTCCCTAAGGGGTTTTTTATTTATTTAATTAATAAGAATATTTTGGGCAACAGTAACATAATGTTTCTATGGCATTAATATGTAGAGAATAAAATGCTGAATTTAATAAAATTTGGATGGTGAAATTTGGAGTTAAAATGAGCAAGTTATGAATTTTCAAAGTTTAAACATTTTCCTGGAATTTTATTTAAACAGAAAATGGGCTTTAGTCCACGGTGAGCCAGGCCCACGGTGGACTGGGTCACTATGCACGTGGACCGGATCAACTAGAGACATTGGATCTGGATCTGGCGATCGGGTGCGAGGCGGGAAGGCTTAAGTGGCGATCGACGGCTGTGATCGCCCGATACCCCTTCGGTTTGATCGACGGCCGGGATTAAATCCCACGGGAATTTAATCTTTATCGCCCGATCTTGATCGAACGGCCAGAACACCATCCGGCACGACACGTGGTGCCGAGGGTATTTTACCCTTCGTCTTCGACGACGGCGGGCTCGGGTGCGGTGGCGACGGCGACGGCGAGGGGGCTAGGCCCTAGGTCTCAACGGAAATGGAACGAGGGGAAGACGGCGGTCTCGACCATATGTTTGGCGGCGACGATGGGCGACGGACGGCGACCGGCGGCGAGGGTAGACGGGGAGGACTTCTCGGGTGCTCGACGGCGATGGTGATCCGGTGGTCTTTTTGGCCAACAGAGGCGTGGCCGAGGACGGGCGGTCGACGACGGTCACGACTGTGGCAGTGGCATGGACGGAGGGGGCCGGAGTCGACGGCGAACGGCGACCGGAGGGGAAGCAGGAGCGAAAGCCAGGAGGGGGGTGGCGGCGCTCTGGATTGCTTCGGCTCGGGCTACGGCGGTGTGAGCGAAGTGCGGCGATGGGGAGGGGTATTTATAGAGGCTCGTCGGCATAAGGAGGGAAGGGAACCAAGGGTTCCCGTGAACTCCAGCGAGGGTTTCCAACCTTCGGCCAGGCTCCCTTAAGCGTGAAACCACGTCGGCTAAGGATGGAAAGAGGGCGCCGGTGCTCCGAGGAAGGTGATCCGAGGTGGATCCGGGCGAATCGAGGCGGACCGATGGCAAGAATGGAAGGTGGGGGTTGCCAGGCATGGAAGGGGGGGTCCCCTTCAATCGGAGACGAAGCATCCGATAGGTGGCCCCCCACCTGTCGGCGGGCGAATGGAAAAGGAAAGGCCGACAAGCAGGGCCCTTGGCGACCAGAGAGAGAGGGACGCGCTGGTGAGGCTGTCAGGTGGGGCCAAGCGGGGCATGGGCGGGAGAGAGAGGCGGGAGGCGGCACCGACAAGTAGGTCCCGCTTGTCAGTGGCTCAAGGCTGGACTGGGTCCGGGCTCGGGGTAGATTGCGGGTTGAGGCCCACTAGGATTTTAAATTGTTTTCTGATTTAAAATAAATCCAGTAATTCATTTATTTGATTAAGGGTTGAATCACTATTGATAAAAATTTGTAAAAATTCATAAAATTATATCTTGGCCTCTAGATTCTATCATAAATTTTCCATGTCGAAATTCTGATTATTTCTCCCTGTTTGGCTTTAATAGGGCTCTTTTGGGATTTTCTTTTAATAAATAATTCCTGAAATTCTTTGAATAATATATTTCCTTTATTTTATTTATTTTGAAATCTTGGGTGTTACAATCCTATCCCCCTTATAGAGAATCTCGTCCTCGAGATTCGGATCAATCCTCGAATAGCTCAGGATGTTGTGCCTTGAGTTCTTCTTATTTTTCCCATGTAGCTTCCTCTACGGGCTGATTGCTCCACTGAACCTTACAAAAGCGGATGACTTGACTCCTGGTGGTCCTTTCCTTGACTTCCAAGATCTTGACGGGCTTTTCCACATATGTCAGATCTTCTTGAACGTCCAACTACTGAAGGTCTACTTGCTCTATCGGGACTCGGAGACACTTCTTTAGTTACAACACATGGAATACGTCATGTACCCCAGCCACTGAGGATGGTAGCTCCAACCGATAAGCGACTTCACCTTGGCGTTGAACAATAGGAAAAGGTCCAACATATCGAGGTGCCAACTTTCCTCTCATGTTAAATCGTTGAGTGCCACGGAGAGGGGTAACTCGAAGGTAGACGTGGTCTCCCTCTTCAAAGGCCAGATCTCGACGACGATTGTCCGCATAGCTCTTCTGTCGAGATTGGGCTTTCTTGAGTCGGTCTCTAATAATCCGTACCTTCTCTTCAGCTTCTCGAAGGATATATGTTCCAAACACTTGGGATTCACCGGTTTGATCCCAGAGTAGAGGCGTCCTGCACTTTCGTCCATATAGGGCTTCGAACGGGGACATCTGAAGGCTAGCTTGATAACTATTGTTGTACAAAACTCGGCGTACGGTAAGCTCTTGTCCCAAGTTCCTCCAAAATCCAAGACGCATGCCCGAAGCATATCCTCTAATATCTGATTCACCCTTTCAGTTTGTCCATCTGTTTGGGGGTGATATGCGGTGCTAAAATTTAGTCTCGTTCCCATCTCCTCTTGAAGGTTTTTCCAGAATCGGGACGTAAACTGACTCCCTCTATCGGAGACTATCTTCTTGGACACTCCATGAAGGCACACGATGCGGGCCATATACAACTCGGCTAGTTTACGACCACTGAAGGTCGTCTTGACGGCTATGAAGTGAGCTACCTTTGTTAGCCGATCAATGATTACCCATATGGAATCATATCTGTCGCGCCCGATTTATTAAATCAGGACCTTTATTGAAATTCCAAAGAAAATCAATAAACCAAGACAGTTCATCAAGCGACCACGTACAATACGGGCAATCATTCACAGTTCGTAGACCACATTATTACAAAAGTGAATAAAGGTGAAGAGAAGCTAATAAAATAAGGGTCCTAGATGAACGCCTCCTTCCAGTCTCGCCTTGACTGGGTCGCTACTCCAGACCTGCATCCTCCTCGTAGTAGACGGGCTCTGATGGTGTAAGTCAACGGGGTGAGTACAGGAGTACTCAGCAAGCCACCGAATGCAAATATAATGCTAAGATAATAACAAGGGAGATAGTGGCTAATTTTTGCGGAAGCGCGTAATTGTAGAGCATTAAATGTGATCAATTTATTAGTACTGAAATGTAAACATGTGTATGCATCATCATCTTCTAACTCGAGGGGTACAGTCAGCCCCACCTCGCTCAACAGTCCTTACATGCCATGAATAACTCAATCATTCAAACAATAGTAAACTAACTGCGAGTAGTCACACAACCCGCCCTTGACCGTGGGCTCGGCTTTTCGAAAAGATTAAATTACTCTGATCAGAGATGTACCACTATACCCACAAGGCACGCACTCACCACTTACACCAAAGTGTAACGAGATGACCCATTCCACGGAAACTCGTGCCAAAACCTTCCATATGGTCCTCCTCGACTCAACAAGCACCCTCTTATAGGTTTCATATGGTGTCCCGACGCGTCGGAGCCCCACCAAACCCCCCCTTGAGCCTCGTCGGTACAAGTCGCCCGCAGGCTTGCCCCATTGCCCCCTCCACTATGGTGCATCGAGTCGGAGTATTTCATTACTTCCAGTTAGGACTTACCCATTAGACTTGTGGTTGGTACGGAAGTGCTTTGCAACAGATCCCGCATACCGGTCCTTATAGTGCCCCGGGTGCGACAAACCAATGCCCGAGCTTGCACCCGAAACCCACCATACTTATAACTTAGCCAACTCCAACAGAGTCCAGAGACGAGAATAACGGGGAAATTCATATATCAGAATCCAGCTATCTACGACTCTTTCTTTTTTTATCCTATTGCAGTTGTGCCGGTACATTGGGCACTAGCTAATAATTTTATAGTAGAGTGACAAGGAGTTAAGGCTCAATAAGCATGGCTTGGGTTTGCACACAAGGACGGGGATCTAATAAATATAAGTGTAAGGTTTGATATTAGACTAATGCAATATTAACCTATGAGTTATAGCGATAATTTATTAAAACATGGGCTCAATAATGATCAACTGTTTCCACAGGGCTGGTCGATGACTTGCCTTGCTCAGCAAAGGGTGAAGGTGGAACCTCGGGATAGAACTCCGGCTCCTCGACGAACTCATAGTCTTCTCGATACGGAAAAATAAACAGTACATTCAATAAACAGATAAAAATCCACCAAATAATAAACATACATTTTTGTGGGTTTTATTATGTGTCATAGGGTCTTAATATTCTGAAATTTAGTTAAAAACAGTAAACTTGCATTTTTAGGATTTTCTTAATTTAATTTCTGAATTAATATTTTTAACCTTAAGGGGTTTTTATTCATTTATTTATTAAGAATATTTTGGGTAATAGTAACCTACTGTTTTTATGGCATTAATGTGTAGAGAATAATATACTGAATTTAACAAAATTCGGGGCCTCCGTCCGCCTTCCAAGAAGAAAATCCCCTAAAGCTTCCTTATTGGCCAATCTGTGAGCACCGCCGAGTCCATTGAAGAGGCTGTGGAAGGGAAGTTGGGCGCCGGATTGCGGACTCGGGTCCCTGGATCAGAATCAACTCCAAGGCCACGAAGTGGAGAGGTGGTAGTCTTCGAAGCATTCTTTGAAGCAGGCTTGGGGCTTCCAGCCATAGACTTCTTGATGGAGGTGCTGGACTTGTTCCACATTACTTTACCTCAACTATCTCCCAACGCCGTCGCCCGCCTGGCTATCTTCGAATGGGCACTCCAGGCTAAAGGGTGCGAAGGACGCTCAGAGGTCTTCGCCGCGACCCACGAAGCCATCTGCCAGCCGAAGCCGCAGGACGGCCCAGGGGATTCTAAGGTGACAATAGCCTTCAGCAGCGTCAACTTCCAGCTGCGAAGGGAGCACGCTCTTCACTTCCTTGCAAAGGCCATCAACGACAGATGGTACACCAACTGGATTCTTCGGTGGTTTTACGCCGAAGTCGGAGAGGACTCCCCCCTCGCAGGTCCTCTCCAGGAGATTTGGTTTTGGAAGGAGGCGGAGATCTCCCCGAACCCTAGCCTGCTCTCCACGAGACTAGGGCTGTTGACTTCGGTGGCCCGCCATATGAGCATGCGTGACCTGGCCGAAGAGTTTATTGCCCTTCGGATCCCTCCCCTCGGAGCTAACTGGCCGATCGTGTTTCAAGAGGCCTCGGAGGGAGATCTCCGAACCCTAGGTAAGACTTCATTTCCTGCGATATTGTATTGGATGAAGGAAACAATTATACTTATGATACCATACCCTTTTATTTCAGCGGCTCCTTTGGCGTTGGCTCCGGAGGACATAGCTCGAGCCACCGAATGAGTTCTCGGAGCCCCTTCGGTGGCTGAAAAACAAAGGAGGCTAGAGCTAGTGGGAAGTTGGGAGCGTTCCAACAGAGTGTGGGAAGCTCTCGAGATGGAGCCCCCTCCTCTTCCCGACTTCAACTCGACCGGAGCTGCCGCTCGAAAACGGAAGGTCGCTGCTGAGCCGTCCAATAAAGCCAGCAAGACGCCGTCCAAGAAGAAGAAAACAGCGAAGCTCCCTCCGCAGCTGGCCCCGACTTCGTCGGCTTCGTCGCTGGATGCTCGGAGCTCAGCCTCCGAGGAGTTGGAGGACTCAGACGCCCAGATAGCGTCGACCTTCGAGAACTACCTCCTAGGTGACGACGAAGACCTAGGGGAGGTCCCTACTGGAACTTCTGATAGGGAGGTAGCAAAAGAAGTCCCGACGGTTCCTCCTGCGCCCGTCATTGTACACTTGGAGTCGAGCTCCCCCACTCCCGACTCGCCCACACCCGGGGTGGTTATGGCGGAAGTCATGGTTCCGGGAGGAAATGCGGAGGAGAGGGCCTCGGGAGATGACTTCACTGACATCCTCCAGATGTACGAAGTCCTGGAGGATCCGGCGATCCTGCCCCACGAGGCCTCCGAAGGTACTCCTTGAAGCTCCTGCTTTGGCTAATACCTGCAACTTTTCCTTGTAATATGCTTACTAATTTTGTTTGACAAATAGGTACCTCTAAGGGCGTCGATGCTCTGGCAGCGCCTGAAGCCCCATCGTCTTCGGGGGTCGCGGCCCGGGTGGACCCCCCTGCTCCTTCGGATGCTCTGTGCATGGCAGCGGCGAATGCGCCCGTCGGAGCGGATTTGGCGAAGAAGGTTGCTCCTACGGTGGCGGCTCTGATAGTTGAGGTTGCCTCTGCTACCGCGGCTCTGGTCGAAGGGGTATCCGCTGACGATCGGGGTACTCCTGCTTAACCTGCCGCGCCTGCCTTCGTGTCGGGGAGAGGCAAGAGCCTATCTAGCCTCGGCCTTCTTCCTGGCCTTGCGACAACCTCCGTTGGAAATTCGAAGGATGAGGCCATAGCAGATGACCATCAAGCCTTATCCTGGCTTCCTCTGCTGGTTCCATTCTTGGAGCAGCGGGAAGGCCTCCAAAGGCTAATGGAGCCCCTAGCAGAGAAGAACCAGGATATCGCCAATTCGGACTTGGTCTCCGTCTTGAGCGAGGCTGGGGCTCCGATGCTCAACACAGCCCTCGAAAGGGCTGCCCTTCAGGTATGAAAAAAGAAACACCATAGCTACATCGAATTGGTGATCATAAATACTTCGGTACTTACTTGCTCTTTTTGCAGCAATTTGTCCTTGCTAGAGCGGCAGCGACTTCCAATGAGGTCGAGATTAACCGACTCAAGAGGAAGGTTACCACCCTCCAGACCGCTCTTAACGACTCCAACGGGAGATCCATTAGGTTGGAGGAAGAAAAACTAGTGGAACAGAGTGCTAGGGCAGCGGCTGACGAAGCTCTTCGGGCGGCAAGACAAGACAACGACGCGCTCCACTCCTCAGCCCAAGAGGTCGAAGCTGAGCGTGTCGTCCTTCGGGCGGAGGTCGAAAGGCTCCGTCAAGTGGCGGCCGCTTCGAGTGCTCAGCTGGTGGAGCTCCAACGAGCTCTTAGCCAGGCGATGGCCCAAAAGAGCTCCTTAATACTCCAGGTGGCCGAGGTATCTGCAACTGCTGCGGGGCTGGAAGCAGCGCAGAAGAAGAACACTAGTATGGCGGAGCGTACCTTGGAAGCCCTTCAGGGTACCTTGGAGTACTTTGGCACTATGTGCCCCTCGTCTTCTATTGCGACCCACGAGCCTCTCGACCGGAAGCTGAAAAGGATCCAAGTGGCCTCATCATTGATGATGAACTCTGGCGTCCGATACGGAGAAATCTCCGGGCAGTGCGCTGGCATCGGGGTTCTTCGTCACCTCGAGTCTCTTCAGATCCCCCTCGGCTCAGTCGGGGGTTCGACCCCTGGAAGCTTCGCCTCCGATGACTTGCTGCGCCCATCTTCGGACGTAGCCTTGGCCTGGGAAGCCTTCCGATCAACTTGGAAGACTGACCACAAGGTTGTGGCCAAATCTTGGATTGACGAGGCCTGCCGGCAGAAGCAGGCGCAAGCAAGGCCACCACTTCCTGCCTCGCCAGCTCCGGTCATTCCTGCTCCACCAACCAACCTGCAGGTCTAGCTTTTTAGGGTTATTATGTACACAAAGTCCTATAAAGCCTCTTTTATTAATGGAAAAGCTATAAACAAGAAGCTTGTTTTGGGTGTTCTGCTCTTTTTAGGTTTTGTCGTGCCCTTCGAGCCCTGACCTCAAAATACTGGAAATTACCGACGAGCTCCGAAAGGAGTGGGCAAGCCTCGAGAGCTTAAGGCCCTACCGCCGCTCTCGCTTCTCTGTTTCTCGTGGAGATTGAGGGGAGATAACCCTTGAAATTTATCAAGAGGTCTTAGCTTATATTAAAGAAGAGAAGGAGAAGGCATCCTCGTCTTCTAAACATATGAACTGGTCCGACTCGGAGTACCAGACTAAAGATCCTGCGGAGGCTAACTTCGAAAGGCTCCTGACGTGGGCCGAGCTTCAAGAAGAGCGAAAGAAACTACGAGCCTCTAAGAAGAAGAGAAGCGTTCGAACGAAGAGGACCAAGCCGACATCTTCGAGCTCCGACGGACCGAGTAGCCGGAGGGGTCTTTGATTTTTCCTAGGCTTGGACCAAAACTTTTCTTGATGTAAAAGTATGATGACTTAATGTGAAATGCTTGAAAAGTATCTTGCGTGGTTCCTATCCTCCTACCCCTCCTTGTGGGTGGTGGATCCTTTATTGTGGAAAAGGGTTCGCCAGGCACAATGATGTGCTGAACAACCAGATGCTTTGAATTGCACTTACCACCCATACTTTGGTATCACTACCTCGCGACTCCTCGAAACATTTTTTTTGAAGTGCTTAGACTCTTGTATGGATCTTACGAAGCCGAAGCCTGAAATCCGTAGGGTGGCCACCTTCGGCTCTTTTATAGATACATCGTACCCGGAGGCCGAAAATCTGTTTCTTTTTAAAGTCCTTAGACTCTTCTATGGATCCTAACAAGCCGGAGCCTGGAATCCGTAGGGTGGCCACCTTCGGCTCTTTTACAGATACTTCGTACCCGGAGGCCAAAAATCTGTTTCTTTTTAAAGTCCTTAGACTCTTCTACGGATCCTAACAAGCCGGAGCCTGGAATCCGTAGGGTGGCCACCTTCGACTCTTTTACAGATACTTCGTACCCGGAGGCCGAAAATCTGTTTCTTTTTAAAGTCCTTAGACTCTTCTACGAATCCTAACAAACCGGAGCCTAGAATCCGTAGGGTGGCCACCTTCGGCTCTTTTACAGATACTTCATACCCGGAGGCCGAAAATCTGTTTCTTTTTAAAGTCCTTAGACTCTTCTATGGATCCTAACAAGCCAGAGCCTGGAATCCGTAGGGTGGCCACCTTCGGCTCTTTACAGATACTTCGTACCCGGAGGCCGAAAATCTGTTTCTTTTTAAAGTCCTTAGACTCTTCTATGGATCCTAACAAGCCGGAGCCTGGAATCCGTAGGGTGGCCACCTTCGGCTCTTTTACAGATACTTCGTACCCGGAGGCCGAAAATCTGTTTCTTTTTAAAGTCCTTAGACTCTTCTACGGATCCTAACAAGCCGGAGCCTGGAATCCGTAGGGTGGCCACCTTCGACTCTTTTACAGATACTTCGTACCCGGAGGCCGAAAATCTGTTTCTTTTTAAAGTCCTTAGACTCTTCTACGGATCCTAACAAGCCAGAGCCTAGAATCCGTAGGGTGGCCACCTTCGGCTCTTTTACAGATACTTCATACCCGGAGGCCGAAAATCTGTTTCTTTTTAAAGTCCTTAGACTCTTCTATGGATCCTAACAAGCCGGAGCCTGGAATCCGTAGGGTGGCCACCTTCGGCTCTTTTACAGATACTTCGTACCCAGAGGCCAAAAATCTGTTTCTTTTTAAAGTCCTTAGACTCTTCTACGGATCCTAACAAGCCAGAGCCTGGAATCCATAGGGTGGCAGCGTAGCCCCTGAACCGAGGGTTCGCAGGCGGCTGCCTGGGTCTTGGGAAAAATGCCTGACTCTGCAAGCATCTCCATCCTCCCGATGCGTCCATCAGGAGTAAGGGATATTCGAAGAGCAAACAAAATTCGACCCCTCTCTTTATTTCATAGAAATGGAATTTTTACAAGCGATTACAAGGAGCCCCTAAGCGTAATAACGCTTAAGGTGCTCCGCATGCCACGCATGCTTCAACTCTTCCCCTTCTAAATTGACTAATTTAAACGATCCGGGACGCCCTGAGCGTAAGATAACATATGGTCCTTCCCATTTGTTTCTTAGCTTACCCGGAGCTACTACACTTCGCAACACAAGGTGACCGGGGTGAAGCTCATTTAGCTTTATCTTCGGGTCATACCATGTCTTTGTTTGGCTTTGGTACTTGGTCAGGTTGGCGACAGCTCGAAGCCTCGTCTCTTCTGACAAGTCTAGTGAAGCGCTCCTTTCGTCTTCATCTCCGGGTTGAAGTACACGAAGGGACCCTCCTCTGAGCTCCGTGGGAGTCATGGCCTCGTCTCCGAATAACAGTCTAAATGGGGTAAAACATGTGGACCTGGTTGGAGTGGTTCGAATGGACCACAAGATTTTAGGGAGCTCTTCGACCCACAACCCCTTGGCTAGGCCAACGATTCGCCGATTTAGCCCGGAGAGAATGTTCCCTTTGGCTCGCTCAACAGCTCCATTGGATTGTGGATGGTGTACCGTAGCAAAGCACAACTTAATGCCCATATCTTCGCAAAATGTTTGAAAAGTGTCAGCTTCGAACTGGGTTCCGTTATCCACCGTCACATCCCTTGGCACTCCAAACCTGCATATAATGTTCTGCCAGAAAATTTTTTGGACATTCCTCGAGGTAATAGCAGTCAATGGCTCTGCTTCAACCTATTTTGAAAAATATTCGATTGCTACTACCGCAAACTTCAAGCCACCTTTTGCCATTGGAAAAGGGCCTATTAGGTCCATGCCCCATCGAGCCATTGGCCATACTAGGGCGATGACTTGAAGCTGGACTGGCGGACGGTGGCTTCGTCTGCCCATCCACTAACAGCCTTGGCCAGTAAAGTCCTTGCCGAAGTGTTTTGCCAGCTAGTGCACGAGGGGCTAGGTGACTTCCACACAACCCTTCGTGAATGTCTCGAAGTATGTCTTGACCCTCTGGCTGGGAGATGCATCGAAGTAGAGGTGAACACATGCCAGCTTTGTATAATACTCCGTTGACAAGCTTGTAATTCCGGGCTCTTGCCCGCAACCTTCGGGTTTCTGGACCTTCTGAAGGATCTATGCCAGTTTGCAATGTGTTCATAATCGGAGCCCGCCAATCTACGACTGAAATGCACAGTACTTCCGAAGAGGGTAACTGAACAACTGCGGGCTGCCCTAGCTCTTCGTAGAAAGCACCCTCCGAGAGTTCCACCGCTCCTGCTGCAGCTTTTGCGAGATTATCTGCGATTTGATTCTCTGATCGAGGGATACTCTGAACTGTAAATCCTCTGAATGCTGCTTCAGCCTTGTGGATTTCTTCAAGGTATTGTGCTAGATGTGGATTCTTTGCTTGAAAGCTTTTATCAACTTGCCCTGTGATGACTTGGGAATCTGTCTTAATCATTATCCTTGCAGCTCCAAGTGCTTTAGCTTTTCGGAGGCCTAGCAGGATTCCTTCGTATTCTGCGATGTTATTGGTGGTTCTAAAGTTGAGCCTCGCAGAATACATGGCCTTCTGTCCCGATGGCGATATGATGACGGCCCCTGCTCCGGCACCGGATGCTTGATAAGCTCCATCAGAAAATATTGTCCATAAACCTTCGGAGGGTTCTTCTAGAGCCCAAATAGCAGATGGAGTCCACTATGCTACGAAATCGGCTATAATTTGGGATTTAATAGTTTTTCTCGCCGTGAAGGAGATTCCGAAGGGTGCTAGCTCGACCGCCCATTTTCCAATCCTGTCCGTAGAGTCTTTGTTTCGCAGCATATCTCCAAGAGGATATGATGTAGGAACGATCAGGTTATGCGCCAAGAAATAATGCCTTAGCTTTCGCGAGGCCATTACTAGGGCATATGAAAATTTCTCGAGCTCGGACTATCTGATTTTAGCTCCGGACAAAGCCTCTGAGACAAAATAAACTGGGTTATGTACCAGCTTCCCCTTAAGGTCAACTTCCCGGACTAATACTGCACTTACTGCGGAGCCTGTCGCTGCAAGATATAGGAGCAGTGTCTCTTCTGGAAGGGGTACCGTAAGTGTTGATAATCTTCCGAGGTATGCTTTTATATCATCGAAGCTCTTCTAGCACTCCGGTGTCCAGCTGAAGCTTTCGGACCCCTTTAGTGCTTTGAAAATTGGGAGGCTTCATTCTGCTGACCTGGCCAGGAACCTGCTAAGGGCTGCGAGCCTTCCTGCTAGCTTCTGCACTTGCTTCAAATTCTCTGGCGGAGCCATTCTTTGCAATGCACTTATCTGCGTTGGGCTAGCTTCGATTCCTCTGCTCGAAACTAAATACCCTAGCAGCTTCCCTGCTTGTGCTCCGAATATACATTTTTTCGGGTTGAGGCGTACTCCACATGCTCGGAGGCTCTCAAATGTTTCAGCTAGGTCTAGGCTATGCTGGTGCTTTTGGGCACTTTTTATTACAATATCATCCATATAGGCTTCGACGTTTCGGCCTATTTGATGACCTAGAGCCTTAGCTATTAAACGTGAAAAGGTGGCTCCAGCATTCCGCAAGCCAAAAGGCATTCTTACATAACAAAATACTCCGGAAGGAGTTATAAAACTTGTCTTGGCTTCGTCTTCACGTTTCAGCCAGACTTGATGATACCCGGAATAAGCATCGAGGAAGCTTAGCAATTCGGAGCCTGTTGTGGAACACACCAGTTGATCTATTTGGGGCATCGGGTAGGGGTCTCGTGGGCATGCTTTATTTAATGAGGTAAAGTCAATACACATGCGCCATTTGTTCGAGTCCTTCTTCCTTACAAAAACAGGGTTAGACAACCACTCGGTATGGGCTACCTCCCTGATGATGCCGGCTTTTAATAATTTTTCTACTTCGGCTTTGGCGAGGCTTGCTCTTTCCGCTGACAGCTTGCGGAGCCCCTAGCGTACTGGCCTGGCCTTCGGGTTGACGAGCAGGCTATGCTCGATGATGCTTCGATCAACCCCGGTGATGTCTTCATCGGTCCAAGCAAAGACATCCAGATTTTGCTTGACGACTTCTTCCAACGAGGCGGCTATCTCCGGGGATAGCCCTTTGCCGAACTGCACTAGATACTCTTTACCATCTTTTGAAATTATCCTTGACTAAACATCACCTTCCGGGCTTGGCTTGAGAGAGGGCCCCTTCGAAGGGTTCGAGGCCTCTGGCACTTCTTCGGTGCTTTTCGCCACGTTGTGCACTTATCGGGGATCCAATGGCTGTCCATGGCCATACTCCATCCTCCGGGCTACAGCTTGGTCTCCTGAAATAGTAAGCACTCCACCTTGCGTGGGCATTTTGAGAGAAAGGTAATTGTGGTGTGCTATAGCCCCGAACTGATTCAACATCCCTCGGCCGAAGATTGCATTGTAAGCATATGGGGCGTCAACAACGTCGAAGATCACTTCTTCTATCCTGGCCAGAGGCCCCTCTCCGAAGGCAACCTCGAGGCCTATCTGGCCGAGGGCATCGAGAGGTGGTCCTGAGAACCCTTGAAGTGGCCGGGCCATTGGAAGCAGATGCTTCCGGGGTATGCACATCTGATCGAAGGCCTGGACGAAGAGTATGTCTGCAGAGCTTCCGCCATCTACCAGGATCCTTCGGACCTCCACCCCTGCTATGTCGGCAGAAATGACCAAGGGGTTAGCATGGGGGAACTTCACCCCCGCGGCATCGCTGGCAGTGAACAAGATGGGCACATGGGACCATTCTGGCATCCTTTCGGCAGAACTCAAGGTCCCAATGCACCCGACCTCGTGGACGTACTCACGCCGCTGCCTTTTGGCATGTTCCCGAGGGTCCCCCCTCCGGAGATGGGTAGGACCACCCGCTTGCCGCGGTCTTGTGGGTCTTCCTGCTTCGGTGGTGGCATAATGTTGGCCACCGGAAGCCTCGTGAGTGCCTATGGGACACCGGATCGGGCCACGACATGCACAGGCTCCGATCGTGCCGCTGGGGGGGCTCGATCCGAAGCACCCCTCCCAGTACTTCGCCCAAGGTAGTAGCCCCGAAGAGCCAATACCGCCTTGCAATCCTTCGTGTCATGGCTCCTATTGTTGCCATGCACGCAACAGAAAAAACCCTGGCATCTGCCAGGTGCCCTTTCTTGAGGCTTTGGTGGCCTGGCCTTGAAGTTTTGCGCCTGCTGAAAATGGGCAGGTGCCTTCGGAACAGAAGGTGCAATGTTTAGTACCTCCGAATGAAAATGCTTCTTCCCCTGCTTGTGCTCGTTGAAGTGATTGTCTTGAGGTTGCATAGGAGCCATGGCTTCGGGCTTCCTCTTAAATTCTTGGAGGGTGGGCGATGGCGCTTCAGCTCGTCGAAGACAACCTTCTTCTGCCTTGGCGTACTGCTCGAAGTAAGCCATCAACTGTGCTACAGATGTTACTAGCTTCCGGTGGAGTTTGCTGAGGAGGTCAGGGTTAAACACTCCTTCTCAGGCGGCGTCGACAACCGAGGAGGTGGACAGGCCCTTAATCTGCGATTTGGTGTGGGCGAAGCGCGTGAAGTACTCCCGGAGTGTTTCTCCCGCCCGCTGTTTTACTTGGAACAAACTTCCTGTGGACATCGGGGCCACAAAGGTACCCTGGAAGTTACTTACAAACTTCTTCTTTAGCTGCTCCCAGGAGCTGATCGACCCTGGCTTCAAGGACCAGAACCATCGGAGCGCCACGCCTTCGAGAGCGAGGGGGAAGCATTTTGCCATGGTGCTTCGCACTCCTCCACTTGCTTCTATCGCCAGGGCATACGATCGGGCGAACTCTCCGGGGTCTGACCCACCGGAGTATTTGTGCAACTTCGAAGCTTTGAACCTCGGATCGAAGGGCACCCTTTGTAAGTCTGAATGCAGCGGAGACTCATCATCGAAGGAAGCGTTTTCGGCCTCCTCCAGGATTTGGATTGCTTCTGGGGGATTGTGAACACCACCGTCTTGAGGTCCTTCTAGAGTCCCGGTGGAGGCTTGGGTGCGGAGGCGATCGGCGGCTTCTTGCCTCCACCTGGCCACTTCTTCCTGGAGTCTTGCTAGTTGAGTAGCCTCGGCTCCAGGAAGGTCTTCGCCTTCGTCGGAGGGTACATCCGGGTCCTGGGAGCTGACGTAATCAGTCCGAAGCACTGTAGGAGGAGCTCGAGGTCCCCTAGGGACCCGACACCCTGCTGCCTCTGTGGGAATTGTTGGAGCAGTTGAGGGTCCGGCTCCAGCGGTCCGAAGGGACCTTCGGAGAGGACCCGAAGCTTGGCTTCGCTTCGGAGGCATAGCTAGCCACGAAGAGGTCTGAAGATGGAGGACTTCGAACGACTCGGGAAGTCGAGTGAAGGCCTTCGGGCTACACTAAGAAGCCCCTAACCGAAGGGTGCACGGAATCTTGATACTCCAAGGCTCCCTCCGTAAGTGTTCTTCGAAGTGCACTCAGCAGCAGAGAATAAGCTTCTAGAACTTGGTTCCCCACGGACGGCGCCAACTGTTGGCGCAAAAGTTTACACCAACAGGTTCTCTGAGATCAAGAATGAACAAACAGAGAGTTTGTGTTTTAGGACTGCCTCAAGCCTCCGAGGTGGATAATAGCTTGAGCAGTTCGAATATGTGTATTGAATAACTTGTTCCCGGTCCCCTTTTACAAGGTATAGAGGGGGGTATTTATAGGTAAAAATGTATAAGGAAAAGACCTAACTACCCTAGATTACAACTGACATAGTGGAAACTATTCGGCACCAGGAACAAGGTTATAAAAGGTATAGGGCTATAAGGTAGATGGATAAGCCAAACATCTTATCAATCTTGTCGCCTAGCTTCGGAGCTTTTATCGTCCGTTCGGAGGGTTCATCAGGGCTTCGCACTGATGCACCCTTCGGCTTGACGCTTCTGCCTTCGAACAAGCGCCCACCAGCTCCGGAGCTCTCTGGAGCCTCCAAGTCATTAATCTCTAAGTCCTGAAAATGAAGTAATTTCCCCCAACAGGTGGCAATACAATCCAAAACAGTGAAAAGGAAACAATCAACCGTAAAGACTACGTCTAAGGTAGCTCGGGGGACTACTTGACCACGGGCTCAGCAGAGATGGTCGGGGTCGTGGAGCTGGAGGGTCCGACGGGAGGTGCGTTGCGGGAAATCCTCTTAGGCCTCACTGTGGGGATCCAAAGCGATTTCTGCTTGCGGGGCGGAAGGGGGGCGACCTCCTCAAGATCCTTTTGCAGTTCCTTTACCTGTTGGTGAAGCTGTGTGGTGTTGGCGACGCTCTGATGTAGGAGCTCATTCTGGCGCCTCAACTCCTCTACCTCGAGGGTCAGTTGAGGGTTCTGCTGGACCTGTCGATGAAGATCGGCATTCTCACGGTTCAGATTCTCCGAGGTATGGTGGTAGAAGTCGATGGTGTCGTGCTGGCTATCTACGTAGAGGATGGCCTCCGTGTGGAGATTGTCCATGGCCTCCAAAAGACTCTTGGTGCGGGCGATGATGCAGTTGCTCTGAGTGAGAGGACTGATGTAGATGTTGTGGTGACTCCCTGGTGTGCGTATGGGCATGAAGTGGTAGACGGTGTCGCGGAGGTGGCAGTCGTAAACTAGTCGAAGCTCGACGAGGGCCTGAAGTGCGGCGCGCTGGCTGGCCACCATGAATGAAGGTCCTCCGACTCCATGGGTGTAGAAGGGAGGCTGCGTGGAGGAGGAGCGGATGACGACTATGACCTCGCAGTAGCTCTCGCTCGCATCAGGAAAGATCCTGTGGAACGCAGGCTCATGGGTGAATCCAAGGAAGTCGACGAGCATGCGAAGCTCGCGGATGAATCCGGCCTCGTCGCGAAGAGTCCCGTTCATGGTGTGGACCGGCATCTACAAAAGAGAGAAAATTTTTGTGAAAACTTCGGAAGATGAGAGGGTAAGTAGTTTTGTAAGAAAATATGGCTAATATAAGTCCTAGGGTCAGGTCTGTTTGGCTTCCTACAGTCAAGTCCGCTCTGATACCATCTTGTCACGCCCAGATTTAATAAATTCGGACCTTTATTGAAATTCCTTAGAAAATCAATAAATCAAGACGTTCATCACACGACCACGTACAATACGACAATCATTCACGGTTTGTAGACCGTATTATTACAAAAGTGAATAAAGGTGAAGAGAAACTAATAAAACAAAGGTCCTAGATGAACGCCTTCTTCCAGTCTCACCTTGACTGGGTCGCTACTCCAGACCTGCATCCTCCATGTAGTAGATGGGCTCTGGTGGTGGAAGTCAACGGGGATGAGTACAAACGTACTCAGCAAGCCACCGGATGCAAATATAATGCAGAGTAATAACAAGGGAGATAGTGGCTAATTTTGCGGAAAAAGCATAATTGTAAAGCATTTAAGCGAGATCAAGTTATTATTACAGAAATGTAAACATGATTATGCATCATCATCTTCTAACTCGAGGGGTACAATCAGCCACACCTCGCTCAACAGTCCATACATGCCATGAATAACTCATCCATTCAAACAATAGTAAACTAACTGCGAGAAGTCACACAACCCGCCCTTAACCGTGGGCTCGGCTTTTCGAAAAGATTGAATACTCTGATCAGAGGTGTACCACTGTACCCACAAGGCACGCACTCATCACATACACCAAAGTGTAACGAGATGACCCATACCATGGGAACTCGTGCCAAAACCTTCCATATTGTTCTCCTCGACCCAACAGCACCCTCTTATGGGTTTCATATGGTGCCCCGACGCGTCGAGCCACACCATACCCCCTTGAGCCACGTCGGTACAAGTCACCCACAGGTTGCCCCTTGCCCCCTCCACTATGGTGCATCGAGTCGGATTGTTCCATACTTCCAGTTAGGACTTACCCATTAGACTTGTGGTTAGTACAGAAGTGCTTTGCAACAGACCCCGCAGACCGGTCCTTATAGTGCCCCGGGTGCGACCAACCAATGCCCTAGCTTGCACCCAGAACCAACTTATAACATAGCCAACTACAACAGAGTCCAGAGACGAGAATAATGGGGAAATACTTATAGTAGAATCCAGCTATTTATGACTCATTCTTTTTATCCTATAGCAGTTGTGTCGGTACATTGGACACTAGCTAATATAATATTTGTAGAGTGACAAGGAGTGTAGGCTCAATAATCATGGCTTGGGTTTGCACACAAGGACGGGGATCTAATAAATATAAGTGTAGGGCTTGAGATTAGACTAATGCAATATTATCCTATGAGTTATATCGAGAATTTATTAAAACATGGGCTCAATGATGATCAAAATGGGGGTTGTGACTTGCCTTGATCAGCAAATGGTGATGGAGGAACCTCGGGGTAAAACTCTGGCTCCTCGACGTACTCGTAGTCTTCTCGATACGGAAAAATGAACATAGCATTCAATAAACAGATAAAACATCACAAAATAATAAACATACAAGTGTTGGGGGTTTTAATATGTGAAATAAAGTTTTATATCTCTGAAGTTATGTGAAAAGCATTAAAGGTTAGTTTTTAAGGCATTTCCCAATTCATTTTATGAATTAATAATGTTGTCCCTAAGGGGTTTTTATTTATTTAATTAATAAGAATATTTTGGGCAACAGTAACATATTATTTCTATGGCATTAATATGTAGAGAATAAAATGCTGAATTTAATAAAATTTGGATGGTGAAATTTGGAGTTAAAATGAGCAAGTTATGAATTTTCAAAGTTTAAACATTTTCGTGGAATTTTATTTAAACAGAAAATGGGCTTTAGTCCACGGTGAGCCAGGCCCACGGTGGATTGGGTCACTATGCGCGTGGACCCGATCAACCAGAGCCGTTGGATCTGGATCTGGCGATCGGGGGCGAGGCGGGAAGGCTTAAGTGGCGATCAACGACTGTGATCGCCCAATACCCCTTCGGGTTTGATCGACGGCCGGGATTAAATCCCACGGGGATTTAATCTTTATCGCCCGATCTTGATCGAACGGCCAGAACACCATCCGGCATGGCACGTGGTGCTGAGGGTATTTTACCCTTCATCTTCGGCGACGGCGGGCTCGGGTACGGTGGCGACGGCGACGGCGAGGGGGCTAGGCCCTAGGTCTCGACAGAAATGGAACGAGGGGAAGACGGCAGTCTCGACCATACCTTTAGCGGTGACGATGGGTGACGGACGATGACCGGCGGCGAGGGTAGACAGGGAGAACTTCTCGAGTGCTCGACGGCGATGGTGATCCGGCGGTCTTTTCGGTGGAGGCGTGGCCGAGGACGGGTGGTCAACGATGGTCACAACGGTGGAAGTGGCGTGCACGGAGGGGGCCGGAGTCGATGGCGAACGGCGGCCGGATGGGAAGCAGGAGCGAAAGCCAGGAGAGGGGGTGGCGGCGCTCTGGATTGCTTCGGCTCGGGCTACGGCGGTGTGAGCGAAGTGCGGCGACGGGGAGGGGTATTTATAAGGGCTCGCCGACGTAAGGAGGGAAGGGAACCGAGGGTTCCCGTGAACTCCGGCGAGGGTTTCCAACCTTCGGCCATGCTCCCTTAAGCGCGAAACCGCGTCGGCTAAGGATGGAAAGAGGGCGCCGGTGCTTGAGGAAGGTGATCCGAGGTGGATCCGGGCGAATCGAGGCGGCCGGCGGCGAGAATGGATGGTGGGGTCACCGGCATGGAAGGGGGGATCCCCTTCCATCGGAGAAGAAGCATCCGACAGGTGGCCCCCAACCCGTCGGCGGGCGAACGGAAAAGGAAAGGCCGACAGGCGGGCCCTGTCGACCAGAGAGAGAGGGACACGCTGGTGAGGCTGTCGGGTGGGGCCAAGCGTGGCGCGGGCGGGAAAGAGAGGCGGGAGGCGGCGCCGATAGGCGGGTCCCGCTTGTTAGTGGCTCAAGGCTGGACTGGGCCGGGCTCGGGGTAGATTGGGGGTTGAGGCCCACTAGGATTTTAAATTGTGTTCTGATTTAAAATAAATCCAGTAATTCATTTATTTGATTAAGGGTTGAATCACTATTGATAAAAATTTGTAAAAATTCCTAAAATTATATCTTGGCCTCTAGATTCTATCATAAATTTTCCATGTCGAAATTCTGATTATTTCTCCCTGTTTGGCTTTAATAGGGCTCTTTTGGGATTTTCTTTTAATAAATAATTCCTGAAACTATTTGAATAATATATTTCCTTTATTTTATTTATTTTGAAATCTTGGGGTGTTACACTACGCTAGGCGGAAAATTCAAAATTTCTTCCCTAAAGCCCATGACCCATATGCGTGTCATCGACGAGCTAGGTGCGGCAGAAGAATAGGTCGATGAAGCATGTCAAGCCTATCCTCGCTTTGTCTCGGTCATTCCTCACCGGTCCAATTGATGAAGAAGTCGCATTTCCTCATGGTGATGGCCACAAGCGTCTCTTATGGAGCAATGCCTCCACAGAGCCCACACATACAGGGATGGAGTTCTTCCCATGGTAGCATGCTAGCACCACACGTGAGATACGGGAAATCCTTAACCTCAATGTTTGAGATCAAGAAAGGGGGGAGAGGAGTATATGGTGTCTAGATCCAATCTAGGCTTATTCCCTATTCCAAGACCTCATCCCCCTCTCCTTATAAAAGGTTGAAAGCCCCCTAGGTCATGCACATCTTGGAACCCGCAAATTAGTTACAACTAATTCGTATTCGTAACAAATTCAATCTGATACCCCACACCGGAACTTCTAATCCTTGATCGGAACTTCCGACAAGATATTTTTCTGGTCTCCAAATTTAGCACGACACACAACAGATCCAATCTATTTTCGCCCACCTCACAACTTCCGATACCATATCGGAACTTCCAATCAGTACAAAAAATCCTCGATTCCGAATCGGAACTTCCAGCTCATCGGAACTTCCGATACCATATCGGAACTTCCGAAGCAACATTTGCTCTCTGTATCGAGACTAGAAAATAACTGGAACTTCCAATAGTCCCTATCGGAACTTCCGATACATGGAATTTTCTTGCACAAGAACCAATTCTTTGCATGTTTTTAATCCATCCCTTAAGTGTGTGACCCGATAGGATCATACACTAACAATTGTTCACCGAAAACCATTTTCGACTCACTGATCAATAGCGGTACCTAGCAGCACATACTGACCCCCGAAAGCGTACAAAATCAAATTTTCATGAACCTTAAAATACTTAAGCACTAGTCCCTTTACCACGTGTCGTCAGTCAATCTCAAGGCGAGATATGTGCCACACATGTTGGTTGACTTGACATTTCACTAGATCAAGTATCAGATTCAAATCATGACTAACTCCTTAGTCATAGTGGCATGGCCATGCACTTTTCCAATCCAATACCTCGAGGGGCCTAGAGACGACTCTCCCGTTATTAGGATGGGTAAATTCCATCTTGACCTCTCATATCCCAAGACATGTTTCACAACACACCTGAAAACAACCCTTATTACTACCCTGTTACGGAATAGCATTAGGAAGCATCTAAGTGTGTCACTACGCATTCTGGAATCAAATGATGATATCAGGTTCAAGGACTCTACAAGTACACTATTTGAGATGACAACTGTTTTCACATAACAATCTCAGCAGTATCTCAAGTGGGTCTATCCAACACCATGTTCACCAACATGTGTCCACATCACTGATTTGACATCTCTATGTCTATGATCGGTGAAACACAATCATCAATAAGTTGGATGTACTAATCCATGTATCATCACTGTCCCACATGATGACAAGATTAGGGACCCTTTTGAACAACATCGTCATAAAGCAAATAGTTTCACATAACAAGTCGTAGTAATTAATTAAATGCAAACAATATTTATTTAAGGAACAAGATAACAATTATCCTCATACATTAGCATAGACTCTAGTAGCATCTTCCACAAACACATGACTCACTCATGCAAGTATCTAATACCCATGGAGCTCATATGTGTCTCATGCTTGGGCTGTGGAAGAGGCTTCGACAACGGATCTTCCATGTTCAAATCAATGTGCACCTTGCAAATCTTCACATCACCTCTCTCAATGATCTCGCGGATTAGGTGATATCACCGAAGTATATGTTTCGATTTTTGGTGCGATCTAGGCTCTTTGGCATGCGCAATGGCACCACTATTATCACAATAGAGGTCCACTAGACTGGACGCACTAGGAACAACACCCAGCTCAGAAAAAAACATCCTAATCCAAACGGCCTCCTTTGTCGCTTCTGAAGCAACGATATACTCAACTTCTGTTATAAAATCGTCCATCGTCTCTTGCTTTGAACTCTTCCAACTCACCGCGTCTCTATTGAGGCAGAACACAAAACCAGATTACGATCGAGAATCATCTTTATCGATTTGAAAGCTAGCATTCGTGTAACCACTTACAACGAGCTCCTCTTCACCACCATAAACCAGGAACATTTCCTCAGTACTTATCAACTACTTGAGGATACTATTTACTACAACCCAGTGACTTTCACTCGAGTTCGATTGGTACCTGCTCGTAACACTTAGAAGCATATGACACATCTGGGCGTGTACACAGCATGGCATACATGATGGATCCAATTGCGGAGGCATACTGGATCGCACTCATCTTCTCTAGCTCATCAGGTGTCACAACACACTGAGTCTTACTAAGAGAAATACCATGTGACATTGGCAGAAAACCCTTCTTAGAATTTTGCATTTTGAACCGTTTTAAAACCTTGTCAATGTACATACTTTGGCTTAATCCAATTAACCGTTTGATCTATCTCTATAGATCTTTATGCCCAAAATGTATGCTGCCTCTCCAAGATCTTTCATCGAAAAACTATTTTTCAGTGAAGTCTTGACAGCATTCAACAAAGGAATGTCATTTCCGATCAGCAATATGTCATCCACATATAGGACCAGAAACACAAGTGAGCTCCCATTAGCCTTTTTGTAAACACAAGGCTCTTCTTCGTTCTTGATGAAGCCAAACCCTTTGACTACCTCATCAAAACGAATATTCCAACTCCAAGAAGCTTGTTTTAATCCATAAATGGACTTTAGCAACTTACAAACTTTCCCAGCATTCCTTGGACTGTCAAGACCTTCATGCTATGTCATGTACACATCCATTTTCCATATCTCATAATCATAAAATGCGGCAATAGCTAGGATGATCCCAATAGACTTAAGCATAGCAACGGGTGAAAATGTTACATCATAATCAACACCTTGAATCGGTCTGAAACCTTTTGCCACCAATTGTGCCTTATAGATGTGAACATTTCCATTAATGTCTATCTTTTTCTTGAAGATCCATTTACACTCAATAGTTTTTACACCATCGGGTGGATGAACCAAGTTCCAAACTTGGTTAACTTGGATGGACTCCAACTCGGATCCAATGGCTCCAAGCCATTTCTCAGAGTCTGGTCCCATCATTGCTTCTGCATATGTCTTGGGCTCGTCATTGTCCAACAACAACACATGGTGATGCCCAGTGGTCAAGAACATGTACCTCTCTAGCGCATGGACTACTCTCCCACACCTTCGTATGGCTGGCGCATCCATAATAGGGTCTGCAACATCTTTCACCTCTTGCTCTGGTTCAGTGGGATCTAGAGCACTTTCTAGTGGCTCTCGAACCTCTTCGGGATGTACAGTCTACTAACTCATTTTGAGAGAAACTCTTTCTCAAGGAACACACCATTTTGAGAAACAAACACTTTGCCCTCCTCTCTATTATAGAAAAAGTATCCTTTGCTTTCCTTAGGATACCCCACAAAGAAGCACATGTTAGACTTAGGACTGAGCTTGTAAGACGTCATACGTTTGACATAAGCCTCACATCCCCAAATCTTTAGAAAAGACAAACTGGGACACCTCCCAGACCACATCTCATATGGCATCTTCTCTACTGACTTAAATGGAACTCTATTAATCGTGAAAGATGCGATTTCTGGAGTGTCACCCTAAAAGGATAATGGAAGATCAGTGTGACTCATCATGGATCGCAACATGTCTAACAAGGTACGGTTTCTCCACTCGGACACCCCATTCCATTGAAGCGTGTCGGGTGGAGTCAGTTGTGGAATGATTCCACACTGCTTCAGATGATCACTAAACTCATGGCTCAAATATTCACCCCCACGATCTGATCATAGAAATTTAATTGTCTTGCCCGTATGATTTTGTACCTCATTCTAGAACTCCTTGAACTTTTCGAAGGATTCCCACTTATGCCTCATTAAGTAGATATATCCATATGTACTAAAGTCGTCGGTAAAAGTGATAAAGTAATGGAACTTTTCCTAGCCGTGTGACTCATTGGACCACACACATCAGTATGTACTATTACCAATAGCTCACTCGCCCTCTCACTCTTTCCAGTGAAATGCGTCTTTGTCATTTTTCCAAGTAAGAAAGACTCACATGTGTCGTATGATTCAAAATCAAATGACTCCAAAAGTCCATCACTATGGAGCTATTGCACGCGCTTCTCATTTATATGACCCAAACAACAATGCCATACGTAGGTGGGATTCAAATCATTGAGTCGTTGTTTCTTAGTACTAATGTTATAAACATGTGCATCCTCGAGACTTAGAATGTATAATCCATTATCCAATGGACAAACACCATGGAGCATATCATTCGAGAATATCGAACAACATTTGTTTTTTTATCACAAACAAATAACATTCTTCATCCAAACATGAGGAAGAGATAATGTTTCTGCCCAATGCTAGAACATAATAACAATTATTCAATTCCAGAACTAATCCTGAGGGTAGTGATAAAGAATAAATGCCAACGGCCAATGCTGCAACCATTGCACAATTGCCGACGCGAATATCTTGTTCACTTATTGCACAATTTCTTGACCTACTCAGTCCTTGCAATGACTTGCAAGTGTAAATCATTGAACCGGTATCAAATACCCATGAATCACTTGGACGAGTGATGGATGAGGGGGGTGCCCGATCTTCCATCAGGTGCGGGATAAACAATGATTTGTGGAGAACTCGACGTTGATGATCCGGCTTCCGATCCACGAGTTCGGCCCTTGCAATCGCTAGACCACTGCTCCGTTGGTTATCAACCAAGAACAAACTGATTAACCTCGCAAATAAAGCTAATCCTTGCCTACGAATCGAAGAACACAAGCAAGAACGCAGAAAACATAATCGAACTGAAAATTCTATTGAAATCTGCGAATTGGGGTTCACATATAAATCCGGCGAAGCGGCGTCTATCAAAGCAACGTGTAAACTAAACCCAAAAACCCTAGATGGCTGTAGAAACACCTTATATAGTAGTTTGGGACGCACCCCTAATGGGCTCAACTGGATACACGGCCCAAAGGCCCAATAACGCAGAAAACAGTGTGCTGACAGATTCTGGAATCTATCTTGTTTTGATGATTCCTGGTGATCTAGAAGGAATTTTGAGATGAAACTAGTGGCATTGGAAAGGTTATGAAGTTATCTTTCCGTGTATGGGTGTAACGTCAAAAACGGAGTCCGTATGCGGCCTGGGCGATGATTTTAGTGCACGCTGCTCCTGGAATCCGAGTTGGACACGAATTGTAGTTGGATTGGACTATCAAATTGGCTTGGAAGTCCTTACTGGTTCTTCTCCAACTTTTTATTTATCTCCAAGTGATTTTCATCATCTCCATGGTTCCTAACAATAATAATAATATTAGATAGTAATTTATTCCCAAGATAATATACTAAGATATTTAGAAATGAGTTGATCTGGAGATTTAATCGTCGTGCTCAAACTCGAATAATTGGATCTTGGTATTCATGTATGGTTGTATCATTAGTAGAGATGTCCTCATCATACTCCCCTTCTTGATTTGGAGTCGTCCTCGACTCAACGTCTATTGGTCCCCAATCAACTTCCATGATAATACAAGAGCTCCATATACATGCATCTCTTCTATTGATCCAAGAAAGTATTTCTGAAATTGAAAATGAACGCATCTCATGGTGTAGCAGGTGAGGTTCAAATATATAAAAATTAAATCTAACAGAGAAAGCATGCACCTTAACTTGTTTCCTCACAATCATGATCCTATCCCAACTAGTGATGTTCTCATCATTCTCCCCCTCTTGAAATAGAGTCGTCCTCGACTCATGCTCATCTTTTGCTCTCATGTTTGGTTTCAATTCTACATCGTTAAATGTGGAACTATCCCAAAACTTGGGAGGCAAGACAAGTTTATAGTTATGTAACTCAACAGAAGATAAAAACTCGGGAGGCATATCAAATTTACACTTATGTAGCTCAATATGAGATAAATACTTAGTGATAACTAGGGGCAAAGTATAAACTATATTAGTAAGAGAATAATAAGCAGTTTCACAAATCTCAACATAGCACACATCTTGACTATGAATTTCAGTTTGATCAGTTTTATATGTAAGGATGGAAGAATCTTTTAATTTGATTTTATGCTGAAATTCAGATCTAATATCAAGTTGTTTGCTCTCATTAGTTGTCGTCTCGATATCATCTTTAACAATTTCATCATAAGTTGAAAGTAACAAAGTAGATTTCACATCCTCATGCACAACAGTATAGTTATTAGTCCTATCATGGTGAAGTGCATCATTATCAAATTGCAAAGGGTTTTCTATTATTTCAGATGATGAAGCAACCTCAACGGGTACCTGTAAGAACTTTTTACCTGACACCTCAACTCGTTTAGAGATGGAATGCCATATGCTTGTTGATGTTGGTGCAGGTACATGTGCACGTGCATGACGAACACTTGAAGAAGAGAAAGGTTTGGTTAATGCCGGTGTGCTCGTCACTCATGGTGGATATGAGTCTCTTGCCTTGTACTGTCATTCCTGCAATTCTTTCTCTGCAATGATGGCAAGATGGAACAAACGACTAAGAGTATTAAATTCTTTATAATAAACGATATCTTGAATCTCATGCCTCAATCCATCATAAAAGCGCCACATCGTGTCCTCCGAGTGCTCCACAACAATACAACGGGTCATGCTCTCTCGAAGCTCAGCATAATACTCTCTCACAGACATGTTACCTTGAACTAAGCATTGTAGTTTCATACACAATTCACGATGATAAGAAGAAGAGACAAATTTACTACGCATAGCTCTTTTTAAATGACCCCATGTATCAGGTTGTAATTGAAGTTCACTTATATCTTCCCACCAGATTAAAGCACGATTTTTAAACATACCAGTTGCTTGTTTAACTCTATGTTGTTCAGGAACTATATATAAGTTAAATTTATGCTCTACGGTCATCTCCCAATCTAGGTATTCTTTAGCATCATATTCACCATAAAAAGATGGGATGGTAAATCTACTTTTGATAGAAAAAACATTGTTACCATGATTATGATTTATCGTACCTCCCATACCTGCCATGGTTAGTAGAAAAGGAAAAACACTAGGAAAAAATTCTAGCCCTATCAACTATTAGGTAGTGGAAGGTGCTCTCGCTCACAATCAAGCATCTTACCACAATCTTGCAAGGTTCTTACCATCGCAGGGCAGTGAATGGCACAATCTTGGTCGTGACACAATTCTTGACTAGTTGGGGACTTCCAAAGAGAGTGGTATACAATTGCAAAGACTCAAGCTGCACTGATCAGAAGTATATATGTGGAGTCTAGGCGGTTAAACAAGAGTAATCTGCATGGTGGAACACGATTCAGAAACAGATAGTAATATTAAATAAATGTCCAGAGTACTTGTACTAATTGATGGTCTGAATATGATCCCTATGACAACAAGGCTTAAATGAGAGAGTGGTTAAGGCTCAAAGGATGGCTTATAGATTGATAAAATCAGCACAAAACAGTACTGAAAATAGCACCACACTGAGAAACCAAGGGTTGGTTTCGGTGTTTTGTGATGAGTGATTGACAGGATTTTACCCTCTGTTCGAAGGGTACCTCCGAAGGGGCTTCGGAGGTGGTACCTCCGAAGTGTGTTCGGAGGTGTTGTTACCGAAGGGTGTTCGGTGTTTGCTTGCTGCAGCTGTGCAGCGGAGTGTGCCTGTCGGAGGGGTCCGGCAGTACACGATGACTGGGTTCGTACCGATGGCTCCGGTACTTTTGGCGGTACACCGGAGTGTGTACCGAAGGTTGATAACCCGGAGAGGTCTCCGGAGTACTAGATACACTTGTTTGCTTGTCTGTGGTGCGCAGGGACTTCGGAGGCGACGGACAAGGTTCGAGCCGGGTGAACCTGGGTCAAGCGGGAGGCTTGATGCCAGGGGAGCAGGGAGCTCCGTCACGGTGGCTGCGAAGGTGGTCCGGGTCGGTCCTCGGGTCGAGGCGCGCCAGGTGAAGGCAGAGAGTGCGGAGTGTGGCTCTGGCTGAAGGTACTCCGAGACAAGTCCTCGGAGGTGAGGCACTTCGAAGGTACTCCGAACGGAGTGACTTCGGAGTTGGTGGACCAAGTCCTCTACGGAGGCAAGGAGTTTGAAGTGTGCTCCAGAGGGAGACACTCGAAGGTTACCCGACGAAGGTCTCAGAAGTCGAGGCGCATCGAAGGCATGGTCCGGGTGAGGCTCGTCGTGGAGTGTGCTCGGGTAGAGGCACTGCGACGGAGTGCTCATGGAATGCTTCATGCGGAGGCCTTGGACGAAGGAGGGACTTCGAAGGGTGGTACTCCGAAGGTGGGGCTTCGGAGTGAGGATGACTTGTGGTACTTCGGCCATGCATGGCTTCGGTACACGGACGGACGGTGTTCAAGCTCGGAGTAGCTGCGAAGCCGTGGTGATCCACTCCGGAGGTGGTGGTGCGAAGGCCCAAGGGGCTTTGACGGCTTCGGCTCAAAACCGTCACTGTATCGAAGGACTTCTTCGGCGGAGCGAAGGCCGACAGGCTGCAGGCTTCTCGCCGAAGCTACCGCACCCTCCGGTGCGAAGGGAGGTTCCAGAAGTCAACACTGTAAAGGCTGACACTGTCTGTTCTGAAAAAGGCTGACACTGTCCCCTCTGCAGCTGACAGAGAAGCCTCCAAAATAAAGGTGGACTACCTTTTGTACCCCTTAGTTCTGTAGAGACAAATCTGTTGTAAACCCTAGGGGTAAAGTAGTCACTTCCTTAGGATGAAGCCGTGGGCTATAAATATGGGGCTCGGTAGGTAACATTTAACACTTTGAGCATTTACTGTTGAGCTCCTGTAGACAGACCTCGCTGTATTCATTCTGAGTTCAATTTATTTCAGTGTTCCTTGCTCAAGCGGCGAAGCCCTGCTGCTGTGTGTTTTTGCTTGAGCTCGCTTACATACCTCGCTTGTTTTTAGTGCACCGAAGCCTGTCTAGGCGAAGGGTGTTTTGTGCGAAGTGTGTTTTTCAGTGTGCTGTAGCTCTGTGTAACACGAGGCAAGACCTCGCTTCTTACTAGCGAAGCCCTGTTCTTTTCCCGTAGTGCTTCTTGTGTCGAAGCCCTTAGCGTGGTCCGTTTTGTGTGCGTGTAGACCTTCGCGTACGAAGCCCAGCACCAGTTGCTGTCGCCAAGTACTTGGTCGAAGTCCTCAGAGGGCTGTCCACTCTTGCGAAGGGTGAAGTGCGAAGCCTGCTCGAAGCACCTCGTGTGCGGAGCCTGCACTGACTTAGCAGAGTAGATTTTCGAGGGGTGTTCGTGGAGCGAAGTCTTCTTGGCTTCGAACTTTTTGCCCCTGCGAAGCCTGTGTTCGGAGCTGTCGAAGTACCTCCGAACCAGACCTTCGAAGGTAGTGTTCGAAGCCTGTTCCGCAGAAGACAGTACAGAACCGAAGGCTAAGTTTTTAGCCCGAAATTTTAAAAGCTCCCATTCACCCCCCCTCTGGTCGCCGTTTCCGGTCCAACAATTGGTATCAGAGCTTGGTTAAGATCACCAGTTGACCTTAACCGGTTTTGTGATCTTTAGGCGACATGGATAGAGGCAGTAAAATTCCTCTGTTCGATGGGACAGATTTTGCATACTGGAAGGTGCGCATGGAGGCTTACTTGTTAAGCCAAGGAAATGCAATTTGGGAGATTGTGGACTCACAATACTCCATCCCTGATACCCGCACCACTCAAACTGAAAAAGATCAGTATATTGCCAACTCGAAGGCAAGGAACATATTGTTCATTGGTTTGAGTCGGAGTGAGTTTGACAGGGTGCAGCACCTTAGGACTGCTAGGGAAATTTGGACAACACTCACTGTCTTTCATGAGGGCTCTGCTCAGATCAAGGCCAGGCGCCAAAGCACCTACAATCAACAGTATCAGCTGTTTGTGCAGGCACCTGGTGAATCTATAGATGCCATGTTTTCTCGATTTGACGCGATAGTGAGTAACTTGCGATCCAACGGGACGCTTGCTTACAGTGATCATGATAGGGCTATCAAGCTTCTCTATGCTCTTGACCGTAGCATATGGGAAGTGAAGATATCCAGCATTGAGGAGTCCACAGGCTATGACACTCTAACCTGTGATGAACTCTTTAGCAAGCTGAAGTCCACAGAGATTGCCAAGGCATCTCTTGCTGTGCACAGAAGCTCTTTGCCACAGCCATTGGCATTGGTTTCTAGCACAAGCCGTGGCACCACTGCAGAACCAAGCACATCAGGCACTTGTGTTCTTGCAGATGGTTTTGCTTTGTCCTCCCTGGTCTCCGTCACAAAGGAGAAGGTGGACACTCTAGCTGATGATGAGCTTGCTCTCATTGCCCGGAGGTTCACCCGCTTTCATCATGAGAGACGGGATCAGAGGAGAAGTGGTTTTAGTGGCTGCTATGAATGCGGCGACACTTCTCACATCAAGGCTAATTGCCCCAAGGTCAAAAAGAGAGATGAGAGTGACCGCCCCAAATTCCACAAAAAGGAGAGGAAGCCCTTTGTGAAGGGCAAGCGCGGCAAGATGGCTAAAAAGGTAGCCAAGGCCGCTTCCAGAGCATTTGTTGCTGCTCTCAGCGACGTCGACACATCCTCAACTGAGGAGTCGAGCTCTGAGGAGGAGGAGTCCCCAAGGAAGGAGGACAAGAAGGACAAGAAGGGACGTGACTTCACCGGCCTTTGCTTCATGGCCGACAGCGATCACAGCGGCGATGAGCTTGACTCATCTGAGGTAAACCTATCATCTGACCAGCTTCTAATTAAATTAGATGAGCTGAATGAAGTAGTGCTTGGTCAGGATAGATTACTTGTGCAAGCCGCTAGAGAAAGAAAAGACCTTAGACTTAGGCTAGAATCAATTTCTACTGAATATGCCATGCTTAAGTCTAAGTTTAATGATGCTGAATGTGAATCATGTTCTGTTGTCATGAGTGAGCTTGCTCAGTTGCGTTCTGTTCATGCTCAAACTCTTTCTGAGCTTGAGACTGCACAGAAGCAGCTTTTGGAGGTGGATTCTAGACCTCGTGATATTATTGATTGCATGAACTGCTCTTTATTACGCGATAGCATTAATTTACGTGATAAGCATGTTCATGATTTAGAGGCTAGATTGGAGAGGGCCGGTAGTTCTAAGGATGTGCAACCTGTTTGTGACACTTGCATCACCCTTAAGGACCAGCTAGGCACTGTCAGAGAGCGAGCTGAAAACCTCATGTCCGAAAATGAATACCTTCTTTCTGTGGTGAACAAATGCACTGAGGGGAAGGGTAGGATGGATTTTGTTGGTGCAAAAGATTACGCTAACAGGTTTCTGTAGAAAAGAAACTAACAAACGAAGTGTTTGCGAAGCAAACTGTTCTAAGCCTCCGAAAGGATAATAGCTTAGAATAGTTCGAAAGTGTGTATTGAATCACTTGTAATCGGTCCCTATTACAGGGTGAAATGGGGGGTATTTATAGGCCTAATCATTAAGGAAAAGACCTATTTACCCCTCTATTACAACCGACATTAAGGAAACTATTCAGTTTCCTTAATAGGGCTAAAATGGTAGAAGACTAATCTAATAAGATAGAAGATAAGTCTTCCATCTTAGCTGGCAGAAAAGATCTTGAAGGGCTTTGGTTCGAAGATATACTTCGAACCAATGCTTGTCTTCGGACTTCGAACAAGGTTCTGGACATCTTCGAAGATGGTCTTCGGACAATCTTCGAACTGGTTGACTGTCTTTATGCTGCTTCGGCAATAACCCCGAAGATGAGATATTTTCCCCCAACAGTAGCCCCTCGAATACGCTTCTCCTTTCGACCTGTAACGTTAGGAGAGCAGTATACGGAAAGAAAAGATAACCAATCATAGGGGTTATTGATTTTTGTTTTATCTCCGAAATGCAGGGAGATAAGAACTTCGAATCAGTCATAAGGTAATTACCTTTCGAACTATCTTAGAACTGACTCAGGAAGTTCGAAAGTCTTTTTAGACTTAGAAAAAATAGCCGTTAGTTTCTGTTCCTAACGGCAGCTATAGGAGGCGTTATTTTCGGAGGAAAATAACAGGCGGGAATGCGAAAGGGCAAAAACCAAACGGTAACAAACGGAAAGATTAGGCTATAAATAAAGAGCCTCAAAACTTACCCGATTACCTTTTCACTGCTTCTTCTCAGTCGAAAGCTTTTTTAGCCCTTTGAGTTCTTGAGCCCTAGCTTTTGAGTTCTTGAGCCCTAGTCTCCACTTTCTCAGATCGATCTAGCAATTCCGATGGCGAAGACCAAAGGCTCTGCACCTCCTTCGACCTTGGCTCGTCAACAAGCGGCTGCGGCAGCGGCAGCAGCAACAGTGGCGGCGACGCCTTCAATGCGGGCGACAACTTCCATGGCGGCAAAGGGAAAAAATCCCCAAATCCCCGATGTCCAAGGTCTGTGCCCACCCTCAACCAAGTACTTAGATCAATCCTTTGAGTTGGGGCCGTCTACCTGCAAGAAAGAATCTTTGGCAATCACAGCGGGGGGAAATATTAGTAATGGGGTTATGATTCGGAAGCCGGGCAAAGAATCAATTCCATCACCGAGACCCGGAGAAGTTGTAGTGTTCGAAGCTTTTTTCGAAGCGGGCTTGGGCCTCCCGGCTGTGGATTTCTTAGCTGAAGTACTTGACTTGTTTCACGTAACCCTCCCCCAACTGTCTCCGAACGCTGTAGCCAGATTAGCTATCTTCGAGTGGGCACTGAGAGCCGAAGGTTGTGAGGGGAGGGCTGAAATCTTCGCTGCGCTGCATAGAGCAACTTGTCAGCCAAAGACCTTCGTAGGCTCCGGAGGTGAGAAGGTGGTAGTTTCCTTCGGAAGCATCAATTTTAGGCTTCGTGATGAATACGCCCTGCAATTCCCTGCTAAGGCCATCAATGCTAGATGGTACACCGATTGGGTTCTGAGGTGGTTTTATGCCGAAGTTGGAGTGAGTAGTCCTCTGGCCGGTCCCCTCAAGGAAATCCAATTCCGGAAGGAAGCCTTAGTGCAACCCGACGAAGGCCAACTCGAAGCTCGCCTCAACTTGCTTCAGAAAATCAGCAGAAGGTTGAGCATGCGGGACTTAGCCGAAGAGTTCCTCGGACTTCAAATTCCTCCGTTGATGGCCAACTGGCCTATTGTCTTCGAAGATGACTCGGAAGGCGGTCTTCGCAAGATTAGCTATACTTCGAGCCCTGCAGGTAACTTCGAAACCAACATGCACAGTACATATTTACTTCGAAGAAAGATTAACTTGAATTATTTTTTTTTAGCTTCTTCAGCCCCTATTACTTCAGAACAAATTGTAAGGGCTTCGGAGAAGATTCTGGGTGCTCCAACTCCGTCGGAAAAAGAATGGCGAATCAAATTAGTCGGAAGTTGGGAGCGATCTAACAGAGTATGGGGAATGCTGGAGTTGACTCCACCCCCTCTGACGGATTGGGTGCCTCAGGAGAAAGGCCCCAAGAAAAGAATAGCTGAAGCCGGAGCTCCAGGTTCAGCAAAGACTCCGGTGAAGAAGGTGGCTCGGAAGCCAAAGAATCTCGCACCTTTGGATCCTGCTCCTTCAAGCTCAAGAACCTCACTTTCTGGTTCTAAAGAGGATGAAGGTATTTTATTAGTAAAATTAATTGATGAAGATGCAACTCAACGAAGTATTCACATTGAAGATACTGCAGGTATTCCGGAGCCTCAAGCCAACATCGAAGAAGTAAGAGCTCCGGATACCCAGGAAGAACAAATCGAAGCCCCTATGGGTGTAGATGAGGCCGAAGTGCCTGCGAACGTACCGGAGTCTGGAGATAATGCTGATCAACCAATGACTTCGGTAGTTCAAGAAGATACAACTCAGGCTGGAGTTCCTGCGGATGAAAGTGGAATCGAAGTCACTATGGCTTCGATTCTAGAAGAAGTAACAAGGACTCTTCAGGACGATGCTCCTGCAGTCCAAGATTTAGCGGCTGATTCGGATGAGGACTACACTTTTGATCCTCCGATCAGTCCGGTACTCGATATTCCAGAAAATGTCGAAGGTAAATTTTGTATAATTCTTATCAATTTTTGTAAAATTATACAATGTGTAATATTTTCGTTTTTCCAGAGCCTCCTGTTGTCGAAGTATCCCTCGAAGATACAATTCAAAGACCTTCGACAACTTCGGAGCCACAACCGGGGGTTGCTCTACCGGGGCCTGGAAGAGGAAAAAGACACATAGAGCCTCTCCCAGCTCAAGGATCGACTTCATCTGAGTCAACAGATGAAAGTGAATCGACTGAGGGGGGGCCATCTTCAGAAGTTCCAAGGACCTCGGAAGAACCCTCCGGACCTTCACTAAGCAGAGCTGATCAGAAGGCTTCAGTAATGCTTCCTCTCATAACTCCATTTTTGGAGGAGAAAACCGGACTTGGGACTTTGGTTAAACCTTTGGGTGAAGCCAGTCGCAAAGTCGGGGAAACAGAACTGGTGGCCCGTTTAAGCAGAGTGAAGGGTTCGGAGCTTAACCTTGCCGTGGAAAGAGCAGCTTATCAGGTATAAAGCATCTTCGAACCAAATGGCAAATTATACATGAATAATTTCTTATTCCACTTTTTCTTTTTTCTTAGCAAGCAGTCTTAGCCCGCGCTGCGGCTTTGTCGAATGAAAACGAAATTGCTCAACTTCGGGAAGAGAACGAAACTCTTCAAAGAAATTTTAACTTTTCCGAAGGTCGAGTAGCTCAGATGGACAATGTAATACTAGCAGAGCGAAGGGCTAGGCAAAGCTTGGAGGCTGCGAAGAAAGAGCTCGAAGCAGAAAGAATTGTGCTTCGAGCGGAGATTGAAAGACTGCGGACGGAGGATGCTGCGAAGGGGTCCGAACTTGTAAGGCTACAAGAAGAGGCTGGCCAACTCCGGACTCAGAAGAATGCTTTGACTACGGAGAATGCTAGAATCTCCGGAGTTTTAGCAGAAACAACTTCGGTCAAGGATGTACTTAATGCAGAAAAATCAAGTCTGAGAAGGTGGCTTCGGAGGTCATCGAACAGATGCTAGGTGTCTTGGAGTACTTCGGTACTACTGGATCACTACCTTCGGATGACAATGTAACTCTGCTGCGCCGGCTAAAGAGGATCCAAGGAGCAGTGAAGCAAATGAAGACGGCAGGCATACGTTATGGAGAACTCTCCGGACAAGTGTCTGCCCTTGGAATACTTCGCTACTACGAGGATTTGGGCCGAACAATTACTCCGAGCGCAGAGGGCTCCATCATCTTCGACGACGCGAGACTTTTGACTCCTTCCGAAGGCGTAGCTACTGCTTGGCGAGCCTTCCAGACTTCGTGGAGAGCCGAAGGTCGATCTGCGATCAAGGCTTGGATTGATGAAGGCCAACGCCAAAAGCAAGTTCGGAGTCAAGCTTCGAGCAGTCAGCCTCCTCCGAACCCGCAGGTTTAGGATTATTTAGGATTTTTTGATTATGTAAAGCTGATGCTTGTAAATATTTATCAATGAAAATCTTGTTTGTCATATTTTTAGGCTTTGCCTCTTATGGAAGATATCGAAGTGTTAGAGCTTAACAGCGAACTTCGCTCACTGTGGAACACCTTCGAACTTCTAAAGAGTTATAAACGTCCTCGATTCCTTATCCCTCGAGATGACTCCGGCGTTATTGCGCCCGAAGTAATCAAAGACGTATTGTCTTATATTAAAGAGGAAGATAAAGAGATCGATGCAAACACCTCGTCTTCTGAAGACACTAACTGGTCCGAAGACGAAGGTGAAACCCAAAATAAAAGATCTGAAGATCTTAGAAGCTGGGAAAGAAGCCCCGAGCGGCTTCGAACTTGGGCCGAGCTTCAACAAGAACAGAAGGATTTTAGAGCTTCGAAGGGGAGGAAGAGAGTTAAACGCAAAGTTCTTAGAACTTCCGATGTTGGAACTAGTCGTTCCACCCCTAGCTCTCGGGACCGAAGAGGTCTCCGATTCCTTCTTGGTATAGATACTAATTTTTCATAATGTAATCTGTAAACACATTTGTTTCAATAATGAATGCCGATTTAAAATTGTCTCCATATTTACTAGCCCCTCTTTGGGTATAAGCAACTTCGAACTGTATTCAAAGATGGTTATGCGCAAAGAAAAAACTTCGGAGTACAATTTTTTTTTTTTTGGGGGGGGGGGGGGTTCGGAGCCCCTCTGTCATTTAAAGATCTTTTGAAATCTTATGAAATGTCTTCGACCTTTGTAGTCAGAAGAATGGTAACTTGGTACCTTTGCTTGTTTCATGAGAGAAATCAATTGGGTTAACTTTTAGGACACTTAGTGTCTTAAAAAATTTGTCACTTTGGACGCATATGAACAGACATTCGAAGCTCATGGCTTAAATGCTGTTTGCTTTAGCCACCTTCGGCTGTTTTTTGCAGAAATCTACCAGCCGGGGCTTGGATTTCGCAGAAACTGTAGCCACCTTCGGCTATTTTTGCAGAAGTCTACCAGCCGGAGCTTGGACTTCGCAGAATTTGGCCACTTTGGGCTCTTTTTTGCAGAAGTCTACCAGCCGGAGCTTGGACTTCGCAGAATTTGGCCACCTTCGGCTCTTTTTACGGATGTCTGCAAGCTGCAGCTTGGACTCCGCAGATTTTGGCCACCTTCGGCTCTTTTTACGGAAGTCTACCAGCCGAAGCTTGGACTCCGTAGAATGTGGTATTGGCTCTTTTACGGATGCCTACAAGGTATCAGCTTGGGCTCCGGATGGATTTCAGCCACCACACCGGAGGCTTCGACTTTATGGGTACGAAGTCCGGAAATACAACCCAGCTTAATGACACTTCCCTCTCGATCGACTTCTGTCCCAGCGCGTCCGCTCGGGAAACTAGGAGTGTCAAGGGGAAGGCAACCATCAGGGTGTATGCTTTATTAATTTAGAGGTGATTACAAGCGAATTACAAGGAGCCCTTATGCGAAGTATCGCTTTAGGTGCTCCGCATGCCAAGTATGTGCTAACTCTTCACCTTCTAAATTAGCTAATTTGAATGAACCAGGGCGCCCTGAGCGGACAATTAAATATGGACCTTCCCATTTATTGCCTAACTTCCCTGGTGCTATAATGCTTCGTAGAACAAGATGACCCGGCCTTAACTCGCTGAGCTTAACCTTCGGGTCATACCAAGTCTTCGTCTGCTGATGATACTTTGATAAATTAGCTACAGCTCGAAGTCTTGTTTCTTCTGACAAATCTAACGAAGCTTGTCTTTCTTCTTCGATGTCTGGTTCGGTGCTGCGAAATGATCCCCCTTTGAGCTCCGTTGGAGTCATTGCTTCATCTCCGAATAGTAGTCTGAACGGAGTAAAACCTGTGGACCTTGTTTGCGTAGTCCGAATGGACCATAGAATCTTCGGAAGCTCTTCGGTCCACAGTCCTTTTGATAATCCTACTATTCTTCGATTTAGCCCTGACAAAATATTTCCATTGGCTCGCTCAACGGCTCCATTCGACTGAGGATGTCTCACTGCAGCAAAACATAGTTGAATGCCTAGGTCTTCGCAAAACTTCCTGAAGGGTTCTGCGTCAAACTGTGTTCCATTATCAACTGTGAGATATCTAGGCACTCCGAACCGGCAAATAATGTTCTTCCAGAAGAATTTCTGTACATTATTCGAAGTGATAGCTGTTAAGGGCTCTGCTTCTACCCACTTAGAAAAATATTCAATAGCTACCACTGCGAACTTCAGATTTCCCTTTGCTAACGGAAAGGGACCAATTAGATCCATACCCCATCTGGCCATAGGCCATACCGGAGTTATGACTTGAAGAGCTGTTGGCGGGCGATGACTCCGACGACCCATCCACTGGCATCCTTGACAAGTGCGGACCAAGCTCTCCGCATCAGCTGTTATTGTGGGCCAATAAAGCCCCTGGCGAAGTGTTTTTCCTGCCAGAGCTCTAGGGGCTAAATGACTTCCACAAAGGCCTTCGTGAATTTCTCGAAGAATTTCTTGGCCTTCGGCTTGAGATATACATCGGAGTAGGGGGGAACATACTCCGGCCTTGTATAATATACCGTTGATTAACTGATAGTTTCTTGCTCTGAGCTTTAATCTTGACAATTGGGGCTCTTCGGGCAAATTTGTTCCTCCTTGCAAGAGTTCTATGATTGAATATTTCCAATCTGCACTAGGAATGCAGAGAATCTCTGCAGAAGCAACTTGCGGCACCGAAGGTATATTGAGCTCCTCATAGAAAGCTTCGTCGGGCACATCCACAGCTCCGGCAGCAGCCTTCGCTAAAATGTCCGCTTGCACGTTTTCAGCTCTTGGTATACTCCGAATGGAAATACCCTTGAAATGCGCTTCGATCTTGCGAATTTCTTCCAAGTACTTTGCAAGCTGTGGATGTCGGACTTGAAAACTTTTGTCTACGTGCCCTGCTACTATCTGAGAATCTGTTTTTATAATTATCCTTGTAGCCCCTAGAGCACGTGCTTTCCGGAGTCCCAATAAAATTCCTTCGTACTCCGCTATATTATTGGTAGACTTAAAGTTGAGTCTTGCGGAGTACATTGCTCTTTGTCCTGATGGCGAAATTAATACTGCCCCAATGCCTGCTCCGGATGCTTGAAAAGCCCCATCGGAGTAAATAGTCCAAACTCCGTCATCTGATTTCTCCGGAGTCAACTTCGCAGGTGGAGTCCACTCTGCTACGAAGTCTGCTAGGACTTGAGATTTGATAGCTGTCCTAGCCAGGAAAGATATGCCGAAGGGTGCTAGTTCTACTGCCCACTTTCCAATTCTTCCAGTGGAATCTTTGCTTCGGAGCATATCTCCTAAAGGATACGAAGTTGGTACAATTACATTATGAGCTAAAAAATAATGTCTTAGCTTCCTTGAAGCCATTATCAGAGCATAAACGAACTTTTCAAGTTCGGAGTATCTTGTCTTCGCCCCTGACAATGCTTCGGATACAAAATAGACAGGATTTTGGACCAACTTCCCATTGATATCTACTTCTCTGACAAGGACTGCGCTGACGGCTGAGCCTGTAGCTGCAAGATATAGAAGTAGGGTTTCGTCCGCAATAGGCACCGTAAGTGTAGCAAGATTGCTGAGATAATCTTTAATATCATCGAAGCTTTTCTGACACTCCGGTGTCCATGCAAAATCTTTGGATCCTTTCAAAGCTTTAAAAATTGGCAAACTCCTCTCCGCAGACCTTGATAAAAACCTGCTAAGTGCGGCCAGACGTCCAGTCAGCTTTTGCACTTGCTTTAAATTCTCTGGAGGAGCCATCTTCTGTAGCGCAGTTATTTGAGTAGGGCTAGCTTCAATTCCCCTGCTTGAGACTAAGTACCCTAACAACTTTCCAGCCTTAGCTCCGAATATACATTTTTCGGGGTTAAGACGGATCCCACATGCCCGAAGGCTATTGAATGTTTCTGCTAAGTCTAGGCTATGTTGGTGCTTTAACGCACTCTTTATTACAATATCATCCATATAGGCCTCCACATTGCGACCTAGTTGATGACCTAGAGCCTTAGCAACTAATCTTGAAAAAGTAGCCCCGGCATTTCTTAGGCCAAAGGGCATTCTTACATAGCAGAAGACTCCCGAAGGAGTTACAAAGCTCGTCTTGATTTCATCTTCGCGCTTCAACCATATTTGATGATAACCGGAATACGCGTCAAGGAAGCTTAGTAACTCCGAACCTGCAGTGGAGTCAACTAGTTGATCAATTCGGGGCATGGGGTAGGGGTCACGTGGGCACGCTTTATTCAGAGATGTGAAATCAATGCACATGCGCCACTTCCCGGAGGACTTCTTCCTGACGAAGACTGGGTTGGCTAACCATTCTGTATGGGCCACTTCCCTGATAATCCCAGCCTTCAACAGTTTTTCAACTTCGTCCTTAGCTAGAGCAGCTCTCTCTGCGGACATCTTCCGGAGTCCTTGTCGAACAGGCCGGGCCTTCGGGTTTACAAGCAAGCTGTGCTCAATAATATCCCGATCGACTCCGGTGATATCTTCGTCAGACCAAGCGAAGACATCCAAATTTTCTTTTACGACCTTTTCCAAGGAAGTTGCAACTTCGGGAGGTAAATCTTTACCAAATTGAAAAGTGTATTCTTTACCATCTTTAACAATGACCTTCGTTGCAATTTCTCCTTCAGGACTTGGTCTTGGAAATGACTTCTTCGAAGCTTCGGAGGAGGCTGAAAAAACTTCTCCATCATCTTGGACACTGTTTACTTGCCTCGGATCAAGAGGAGGACCATGACCATATTCTGCCCTCCGAGCTATGGCTTGATCTCCGAAGATTGTCAGAACTCCTGATTGTGTGGGCATCTTCATGCACAAATAGTTGTGATGCGCCACAACTCCGAACTGATTCAACATGCCTCGCCCGAAGATGACATTATAAGCATACGGGGCATCCACCACATCAAAGATAACTTCTTCAGTTCGGGCTAGTAAACCTTCTCCGAAGGTTACTTCCAGGCCTATCTGGCCAAGTGCATCTAGCGGAGGTCCTGCAAAGCCTTGCAGAGGACGAGCCGCTGGGAGGAGATGCTTCCGGGAAATGCATAACTGATCGAAGGCTTGTACAAATATGATATCTGCCGAGCTACCTCCGTCAATTAGCACCCTTCGGACTTCTGTTCCTGCAATATCAGCAGTAATAACCAATGGATCTGCATGCGGGAACTTGATACCAGCTGCATCCTCCGCAGAGAAAGATATTGGAACATGAGACCACTCCGGCATTGCAGCTGCAGATGACGAAGTCCCAATGTGGCCTACTTCTCGAACGTACTCTCTTCGCTGTCTCTTGGACATGCTTCCGAGAGTACCTCCTCCGGAGATAGGGAGAACTACTCTCTTCCCTCTATCTTGCCCTTCTTCTTGCTTCGGAGGTGGCATAACATTGGCCACCGGAGGATGCCTTGCAGCATCAAAATTTTCTATCCGCGCCACAGCCTGGACCGGCTCCGGGCGCACTGCTGCTGCTGGACTTCGGTCGGTACTACTACCTCGACCTGAAGTTCTCTCCAAGTATTCTCCCCGAAGGGTAAGAATAGCCTTGCAGGTGTCAGTTGCATGGCTTCGATTCTCTCCATGAATACAGCAAAAAAGGGTCTGGCCCTTGCCAGCCGTTTTTCCTGGCGGCCTCCAGCCGCTGGACTTGTTCCCCGCAGACTGTGGAGCTCTTGGCACAAACTTCTGCGGGGGTGCAATGTTTAAGACTTCAGAGCGAGGGTGCTTTTGCCCTCTTCTTCTATCCTGTTGCACTTCGGAGACTGGTTCTTGCAGCTGAGCCGAAGTCTTCACCTCTGCTTTAACTTCTGTCAACACTGTCGAAGTAGCAGTAGTCCTCCGAAGCCAACCTTCTTCTGACTTCGAGTACTCCTCGAAGTACGACATCAGCTGTGATACTGTGGTGATGCTCTTGCGATGTAGTTTATCTAGAAGGCCTTTATGACTGACGCCTTCTCGAGCCGCATCAACCACCGAGGATGTGGACAGCCCCCGAATTTGCGACTTCGTGTGAGCGAAGCGCTTGAAGTACTGTCTCAATGTTTCTCCGGGGAGCTGTTTCACTTGGAAAAGGCTTCCTGTAGACATGGGGGGCACGAAGGTGCCCTGAAAGTTACTTATAAACTTCTTCTTCAACTGTGACCATGAAGCGATTGATCCTGGCTTTAAAGACCAGAACCATCTCAACGCCACTCCTTGAAGGGCTAACGGGAAGCACTTCGCCATGGTTTCTCTGTCTCCGCCACTAGCCTCAATTGCTAGGGCATAAGAACGCGCGAACTCACTGGGATCTTCGTCTCCGGTATACTTGCAAAGCTTCGAAGCTTTGAACTTCGGATCGAAGCGGACCTTCTGAAGCTCGGGATGCAACGGAGATTCATTGTCGTAAGAAGCGTTCTCCGGGGCTTCGGGATAATCAAGATCGTCGTCTTCATGCACTTCGGGAATAGCTGGGGTGGCTTGAGGGCGAAGCCTGTTCGCAGCCTCTTGTCGCCACCTTGCTACCTCGGCTTGAAGATTGGCCATTTGAGTGGCCATGTCTCCAAGGCTATCTTCATCTCCTCCGGAAGGACCTTCCGGGTCTTGAGAACTGGTATGATCAGTTCGAATCGGAATGGAGGGTGGCAGAGTGGCTCCGGGCGGTCGAAGTGTGGAAGGGGTTGGTGGAGAGGCTTCGTATCCTCGAGGGATAGAAGCCCCTTGCGGAGTTTGAGGTGGAGGGATAGTCGAAGACCCTCCGACTTCGACTGTGTCGAAGGGTATCTCTCCGGAGATCCGAGAGGACCTCCGAGTAGGATTGCGAGGTGCGCTCCGCTTAGGAGGCATGATGCAAGAGGTTGGTAGAGAACGAAGTTTTTTGGACTAGGTTCCCCACGGACGGCGCCAACTGTTGGCGCAAAAGATTACGCTAACAGGTTTCTGTAGAAAAGAAACTAACAAACGAAGTGTTTGCGAAGCAAACTGTTCTAAGCCTCCGAAAGGATAATAGCTTAGAATAGTTCGAAAGTGTGTATTGAATCACTTGTAATCGGTCCCTATTACAGGGTGAAATGGGGGGTATTTATAGGCCTAATCATTAAGGAAAAGACCTATTTACCCCTCTATTACAACCGACATTAAGGAAACTATTCAGTTTCCTTAATAGGGCTAAAATGGTAGAAGACTAATCTAATAAGATAGAAGATAAGTCTTCCATCTTAGCTGGCAGAAAAGATCTTGAAGGGCTTTGGTTCGAAGATATACTTCGAACCAATGCTTGTCTTCGGACTTCGAACAAGGTTCTGGACATCTTCGAAGATGGTCTTCGGACAATCTTCGAACTGGTTGACTGTCTTTATGCTGCTTCGGCAATAACCCCGAAGATGAGATATTTTCCCCCAACAGATTTGCTCTTGGCCAAGACCAAGTTGTGTGCTGACAGAGCCGGGGTAGCTCTAGGTTTGCGTTTTGAGAGGATAGCTTCAGACAGTAAGACCAAAACTGTTTTTACCTCTCCCACCACCCTAGAGAAAGAGAGAGCTCTGTTGGACACCCCATCAGCCAAAAAGCCTACCCATCCACCAAAGAAAACCACTCCTCCTACCAAGAAAATTCCTCCCAAGAAAACCACTCAAAAGAAACCCAAGGAGCCTGTGAGAGTTGCTCCTGTGACCCATGAGAGTGCCCCCAAGAGAGTGTTTCATTGTTCTTATTGTCAGAGGGCGGGTCATTTGATTGGTTTCTGTTTCCGTCGCATCAAGGATGAGCGACGTGCACAGGCGATGAGCTATCAGGACATGCATTACCCATCTTTAGGTATGCGTGAGTCTGAGTATTACTCTCGTCCTGTTTTCGAGGCTCCTCGTGCTTCTCGGAGAGGTTTTGCTCCTCGAGGTGTTCACCATGTTCCATATGGTGGTAGACCTCGGGCGAGTAGCTTTGTACCTCGTCAGAGTAGGAGACCTCGACATGCTTTTCGTTCTTTGCATGTAGGTAGACCTCGCACTTTGCATCATTCTGATTTTTATGTGCGTAGACCGTCTACTTTTACTGTGCCTACTACTCGCGTCACTCAGTGCTGGATGCCTCGTCATTATTTTACTCACCCCAGCACTGAGCGATCGAGGCGTTCTTATCATGTGTAGGCGACAGGTCGAGGCTTGGAGGGCACGTGGATCATGGACTCCGGTTGTTCGCGCCACATGACCGGAGATGCAAACTGGTTCTCCAGCCTCACCACAACCAAGCAAAGGGAACATATCACCTTCGGAAACAATCGAAGGAGTAGAGTGAAAGGTAAAGGTGTGGTAAGAATTAACTCGAATTTCACTCTCAAAGATGTTGCTTTGGTTGAGAACCTGGGATACAATTTGTTGTCTGTATCTCAGTTGCTTGATGAGGGCTTCGAAGTGCGATTTCATCGCGATACTTCGCAAGTGCTCAATTCGGATGGCGTTGTGGTGTGTAAGATCGTTAGGGTTGGGAGAGTTTTTGGAGCTGATTTTTCAGAGTCGTCTGGTTCTTCTCATTGTCTTGTTGCACATTCAACTTCTGAGCTTTGGAAGTGGCATAGGAGACTAGGGCATATGAGCTTTGAGTTGCTCGCTCGTCTGAGCGCCCTAGGCCTGATCCGAGGATTGCCCAAGCTCAAGTTTGAGAAGAATTTAGTTTGCGCTCCTTGTCGACATGGAAAAATGATTGCTGCTTCGCATTCGCCAGTCACCACAGTGATGACTGAACAGCCCGGAGAACTTCTTCATATGGACACTGTAGGTCCTTCTCGGGTTAGTTCTTTAGGCGGCAAGTGGTATGTACTTGTTATTGTCGACGATTTCTCTCGCTACTCTTGGGTCTTCTTTCTTGCCAGCAAGGATGAAGTGTTTTCACACTTTCGGAGCTTGGCTTTGAGACTTTTTACTGAACTCCCTGGTGCATTAAAATTCATTCGAAGCGATAATGGCACTGAGTTCAAAAATAGTCTCTTTGTTGATTTTTGCATGGAGCATGGCATAGAACATCAATTCTCTGCTCCGCGGGTTCCTCAACAGAATGGTGTTGTTGAGAGGAAAAACCGCACTTTGGTTGAGATGGCTAGGACGATGCTTGATGAGCATAGGACTCCTAGAAAATTCTGGGCTGAGGCCATGAACACTGCTTGCTACATCTCAAACCGAATTTTCTTGCGCTCAATTTTAAACTTGACATCTTATGAGCTACGTTTTGGGAGACAGCCCAAGGTTACTCATCTTCGAGTTTTTGGCTGTCGTTGCTTCATCCTAAAACGTGGAAATTTGGATAAATTTGAGTCGCGCTCTTCTAACGGGATCTTTTTGGGTTATACTACTCATGGTCATTCTTATCGTGTTTATAATTTGGAAACTAACACTGTCATCGAGTCATGTGATGTGACTTTTGATGAATCAACCCCCTCTGTTAGTTCTGCTTTTGAACAGGCAAATGAACACGACATGGAACAGACCCTATTCGAAGACGAAGATCCCGGAGAATTCGAGGATGAACCCCTACTACCCTCGACGTCAACCCCCGAAGCTGACCCCACTTCAACTACTTCGGCACGAGGTCCCGAAGCGGCTACCTCAACATCGGTCATCTTGGACCATTCCAATGCACAAGTTGAGGGGGAGACTGCATCCCGCCGCGAGGCTCCACATCATGTCCAAAGGATGCACCCTCCCGAGCAGATCATTGGTGAGCTTGATCAAAGGGTAACACGTTCTCATGCTCATTTCACTAATGCTGCTTTTGTTGCTTCTTTCGAGCCCTTAGATGTTAGTCATGCACTTTCTGATTCTAGTTGGATCAATGCCATGCATGAGGAACTTGAAAATTTTGAGAGAAACCAAGTCTGGACTTTAGTTGATCCTCCACCAAATGTTCATTTCATTGGAACAAAATGGATTTTCAAAAATAAACAAGGGGAGGATGGGACAATTGTTAGAAATAAGGCCAGACTTGTAGCTCAGGGCTTTTCTCAACTAGAAGGGATTGATTTTACTGAAACTTTTGCACCTGTTGCTTGCCTTGAGGCCATTAGGATTTTGCTTGCCTTTGCGACATCCCGGGGATTCAAACTCTATCAAATGGATGTCAAAAGTGCTTTTCTTAATGGCTTCATAGGTGAAGATGTTTATGTAAAACAACCCCCTGGTTTTGAAAACCCCAAGTACCCACATAAAGTCCTTAAACTTCATAAGGCTCTTTATGGGCTCAAGCAGGCCCCTCGGGCGTGGTATGACAGACTTAAGTCTTTTCTGCTTGAGCGAGGGTATTTGATGGGCTCTGTTGGTAAACTTTGTTTACTCTCAAGCATGGCAAAGATTTCCTCCTAGTACAGATTTATGTGGATGATATCATCTTTGGTGGCTCTTCTCATGCTTTGGTTGCCGAGTTTGCAGATACCATGAGCAGGGAGTTTGAAATGTCAATGATGGGTGAACTCACCTTTTTCCTTGGTTTGCAAATCAAGCAAAGCAAACAAGGTACTTTTGTCCACTAGACAAAGTACACCAAGGACCTGCTCAAGAAGTTCGACATGTCCGATGCGAAGCCCCTCGCCACTCCAATGGCTACATCTGTAGCGTTGGACCCTGACGAAGATGGAGAAGCTGTAGATCAGAAGGAGTTCCGGAGCATGATCGGCTCCCTCCTCTACTTGACCGCCACGAGGCCGGATATACACTTCGCTGTGTGTCTGTGCGCTCGTTTTCAGGCTTCACCACGAGCTTCGCACCGCCAAGCGGTTAAGCGCATCTTAAGGTATCTCAAACACACCCTTGAGTTTGGCATATGGTATTCATCGTCTTCATCTTTATGTCTTAGAGGCTATTCAGATGCGGATTTTGCTGGGTGTAGAATTGATAGGAAGAGTACCTCTGGTACTTGTCATTTTCTGGGTACGTCTCTGGTGTGCTGGTCTTCCCGCAAACAGTCTAGTGTTGCACAATCGACGGCTGAGGCCGAATATGTTGCTGCAGCTAGCTGTTGCTCTCAGATTTTGTGGATGGTTTCCACTTTGCGGGATTTCGGGTTAGATTATAAGAGTGTTCCACTTTTCTGTGATAACACTAGTGCTATTTGTATTGCAAACAACCCGGTTCAGCACTCCAGAACCAAACACATTGATGTACGGTATCATTTTCTCAGAGATCATAATGAGAAGGGTGATATTGAACTTCAATATGTTGATACCCAACACCAGCTTGCCGACATTTTTACAAAACCCCTCGATGCTTCTCGATTTGCTTACTTGCGTGGAGAACTTGGCATTTGTCATCCCTACGGCATTTTGTGAGGGGGAGCTGATTTTAATTGTCTTGCATATGCTCATTATGTGTGGAATTGCACTTACATCTTTTGCTATTATATGCCTGCTTTTAATTCAAAGAAATCATGACAGCTCAGCTCTATGAAATATGTCTGGAACATTGATTGTGCATGATGTTTTATTTTCTAAACTCAAAACTTGCTCACCGCACAATCTTGTACCTAGCTTGTTTAGACTGGACTGCTTTTAGCTATCTTTTATCTACTTGACAGCAAGACACTGTTCTTTGGATGCTAAAATATGCAACTTGAAAAATGTGTTCTTTATTCATGGATACTCTTTAAAATATTTAATTCATCAAAATCAAAATCAAAAAATCCATGATTTGACTGGTTTCAATGAAAAGATCCAGGAGGGTTTGTTTGTCGCACTACTCTATTCTAGACTGCTTACCATTGCACATTGGTCTGAACTGGGATAGTGTAGTGTATGCCAAAATCACCGCCTTAAGCTTCAGATGGCTTTCATGCCTAGGCTTGGCTTGATTGGAAAGTATAAGGTGGACAAACAAATAACCCCTGGCATTAAGAAAAAAAAAACAACAAAATTAATTGATCATCAAGGTTGCTTTCACAGCTCCTTTTGAACAAGACTTGTCTGTCTAGGGTAGAATTTGTTAGCTTTGCGCAGTCCTTGCCTTCACATGTCTAGCTGCTTTGATTAAGTGGTGATGCTTTTACTTCAAAATGACAAACTCACATGCCATCATCTTGTTTCACAGATTGTTAAATTGAGCTGAGCACATGATCATTGATGTTACTGTTGGCATATTCTTGCATTATATGTCTTTGCAATTCTATTCATTTCGAAGCTTTGCATCTTTTGATTGCTCCTTGATGCTTGCATTGCCAAAGGGGGAGAGGTTTGCTATGTTCTCTGCCGCAAGAAGGCATAATTTTGAAGGGGGGGAGAGATTTTTGACATAAAGGGGGAGAAAAATTTGCTTAACTCAGGGGGAGTTCTTATCAAGGGGAGATTAGCCAAAAAGGGCTTTTACTCTTTTGAGAAAGGGGGAGAAAAATTTCTTTTATCAAGTGACATGCTTTGGCTCTTTTTGAGTTTTTATGGTCACTTGTGTGCTGAAAGTTTTTAAATTTTCTTGAACTTGGATTTGGTTGTCAATGCACTCATCAAGGGGGAGATTGAGAAACCAAGGGTTGGTTTCGGTGTTTTGTGATGAGTGATTGACAGGATTTTACCCTCTGTTCGAAGGGTACCTCCGAAGGGGCTTCAGAGGTGGTACCTCCGAAGTGTGTTCGGAGGTGTTGTTACCGAAGGGTGTTCGGTGTTTGCTTGCTGCAGCTGTGCAGCGGAGTGTGCCTGTCGGAGGGGTCCGGCAGTACACGATGACTGGGTTCGTACCGATGGCTCCGGTACTTTGGGCGGTACACCGGAGTGTGTACCGAAGGTTGATAACCCGGAGAGGTCTCCGGAGTACTAGATACACTTGTTTGCTTGTCTGTGGTGCGCAGGGACTTCGGAGGCGACGGACAAGGTTCGAGCCGGGTGAACCTGGGTCAAGCGGGAGGCTTGATGCCAGGGGAGCAGGGAGCTCCGTCACGGTGACTGCGAAGGTGGTCCGGGTCGGTCCTCGGGTCGAGGCGCGCCAGGTGAAGGCAGAGAGTGCGGAGTGTGGCTCCGGCTGAAGGTACTCCGAGACAAGTCCTCGGAGGTGAGGCACTTCGAAGGTACTCCGAACGGAGTGACTTCGGAGTTGGTGGACCAAGTCCTCTACGGAGGCAAGGAGTTCGAAGTGTGCTCCGGAGGGAGACACTCGAAGGTTACCCGACGAAGGTCTCAGAAGTCGAGGCGCATCGAAGGCATGGTCCGGGTGAGGCTCGTCGTGGAGTGTGCTCGGGTAGAGGCACTGCGACGGAGTGCTCATGGAATGCTTCATGCGGAGGCCTTGGACGAAGGAGGGACTTCGAAGGGTGGTACTCCGAAGGTGGGGCTTCGGAGTGAGGATGACTTGTGGTACTTCGGCCATGCATGGCTTCGGTACACGGACGGACGGTGTTCAAGCTCGGAGTAGCTGCGAAGCCGTGGTGATCCACTCCGGAGGTGGTGGTGCGAAGGCCCAAGGGGCTTTGACGGCTTCGGCTCAAAACCGTCACTGTATCGAAGGACTTCTTCGGCGGAGCGAAGGCCGACAGGCTGCAGGCTTCTCGCCGAAGCTACCGCACCCTCCGGTGCGAAGGGAGGTTCCAGAAGTCAACACTGTAAAGGCTGACACTGTCTGTTCTGAAAAAGGCTGACACTGTCCCCTCTGCAGCTGACAGAGAAGCCTCCAAAATAAAGGTGGACTACCTTTTGTACCCCTTAGTTCTGTAGAGACAAATCTGTTGTAAACCCTAGGGGTAAAGTAGTCACTTCCTTAGGATGAAGCCGTGGGCTATAAATATGGGGCTCGGTAGGTAACATTTAACACTTTGAGCATTTACTGTTGAGCTCCTGTAGACAGACCTCGCTGTATTCATTCTGAGTTCAATTTATTTCAGTGTTCCTTGCTCAAGCGGCGAAGCCCTGCTGCTGTGTGTTTTGCTTGAGCTCGCTTACATACCTCGCTTGTTTTTAGTGCACCGAAGCCTGTCTAGGCGAAGGGTGTTTTGTGCGAAGTGTGTTTTTCAGTGTGCTGTAGCTCTGTGTAACACGAGGCAAGACCTCGCTTCTTACTAGCGAAGCCCTGTTCTTTTCCCGTAGTGCTTCTTGTGTCGAAGCCCTTAGCGTGGTCCGTTTTGTGTGCGTGTAGACCTTCGCGTACGAAGCCCAGCACCAGTTGCTGTCGCCAAGTACTTGGTCGAAGTCCTCAGAGGGCTGTCCACTCTTGCGAAGGGTGAAGTGCGAAGCCTGCTCGAAGCACCTCGTGTGCGGAGCCTGCACTGACTTAGCAGAGTAGATTTTCGAGGGGTGTTCGTGGAGCGAAGTCTTCTTGGCTTCGAACTTTTTGCCCCTGCGAAGCCTGTGTTCGGAGCTGTCGAAGTACCTCCGAACCAGACCTTCGAAGGTAGTGTTCGAAGCCTGTTCCGCAGAAGACAGTACAGAACCGAAGGCTAAGTTTTTAGCCCGAAATTTTAAAAGCTCCCATTCACCCCCCCTCTGGTCGCCGTTTCCGGTCCAACACACACAAAACTAATATCTTCCAAGCTTATCCATAAGTGCTCCTCCTTTTTTCGATATTCTTCTTTTTTCAATATTTTTAACTCTTTTTTAACTCTTTTTTGGCACTTATTTTTTTGGAGTAGGAGCATAAATAAGACAAACCAAGAAGATGTGATACAATTTTGCTGCAAAGAAGTGCTATGTAGATAAATAAAGATGAGCTGAAAAATCTGCGCAAGAAAATTCAGGGCTAAAAAACTCGATCTTTCCAGCCGAATTTGGAAAAACTAAAATCGGCGAACCTAGGTTTCTAGGAAAACTTAGATCTAACTTTTTCTGTAGATTTTAAAACTGTATTTATTTGCCTTATTTGGAGTCCGTATGCAAAAGATATGACTATTTTATCAGAGGCAGTATAAATCAGGGTTTTGAGATTATAGTTCGGACGCGAATTGCAAATCAAAGGAGATTTATGGGTGGTGGCTAGTATAAGGGATTTAAAAATACTAACCAGCAACCGTACTTGACCAAGGACGCAAACTCAATATTACGGACTCTAAAACCAAAACGTGCAAAGGCTAGGGATGGTCTTGGATTGGGGAAAACCTACGTCTACAAATGTTTTGTTGGCTTTTTTGTGGACTTTTGGATGAATATGAATTCAATCAAATATAAGATACACAAACCTAACGGTAAACTAAGCTATGATACCACTAGATGGATGAGGGGGGTGCCCGATTTTCCATCTGGTGGGGGATAAACAACGATCCGGCTTCCGATCCACGAGATCGGCCCTTGCAATCGCTACACCACTGCTCCATTGGTTATAAACCAAGAACAACCTGATTAACCTCGCCAAGAAATCTAATCCTTGCCTACGAATCAAAGAACACAAGCAAGAACGCAGAAAACACAATCGAACTGAAAATTCTATTGGAATCTGCGAATTGGGGTTCACTTACAAATCCGGCGAAGCGACGGCTATCAAAGCAATGTGTAAACTAAACCCAAAAACCCTAGATGGCTGTAGAAACACCTTATATAGTAGTTTGGGATGCACCCCTAATGGGATCAACTGGATACATGACCCAAAGGCCCAATAACGTAGAAAATAGTGTGCTAACAGATTCTGGACTCTATCTTGTTTTGACGATTCCTGGTGATCTAGAAGGAATTTTGAGATGAAACAGGTGGCATTGGAAAGGTTATAAAGTTATCTTTCCGTGTATGGGTGGAACATTAAAAACGGAGTCCGTATGCAGCCTGGGAGATGATTTAGTGCACGCTGCTCCTGGAATCCGAGTTGGACACGAATTGTAGTTGGATTACACTCTCAAATTGGCTTGGACGTCCTTCATGGTTCTTCTCCAACTCTTTATTTATCTCCAAGTGATTTTCATCATCTCCATGGTTCCTAACAATAATAATATTAGGTAGTAATTTATTCCCAAGATAATATAGTAAGATATTTAGAAACGAGTTGACCTGGAGATTTAATCATCGTGCTCAAACTAGAACAATTGGATCTTGGTATTCATGTATGGTTGTATCATTGGTAGGGATGTCCTCATCAACGAGTCACAAGATTAATTTCAATAACATTTATACTTCTCTGTCGCAAATTTTGTCTAGCATCGGAACATCCGATCAACCATTGGAACTTCCGATCAACCATCAGAACTTCCAATCCGACAAATATCGGAAATTCCGAAGTATTGCAAACAGAAACAGATCCAATCTGTTTTAATTCATCCAAGTGGGGCTCCTCTAGAACATTTTCCTCTCGCTTGAGAGCACTTCTCAAGTGTCTAAACAAATCAATAAAAGTTGTTCCAAAAATAATCAATCGCAAAATAAAGAGTAAAGTGTTCATAACAGTCGGTATCATGATGTACAAAGGATTAAATGCAAGGTTCGACACTATGCAATGTTTATCTTCTATCCAATAAAAGATGTTCCACTATCTAAACCAGTCACTTTTCCTCTGATGACTAATAGTGGCGCAAGATCGATGGTCACACTATCTCCTAGTGAGCTTTGGTATCACTGCTAGAAGCCAGTTGACATAGGTAAGCTACTCCTTGCTAATCACATTGTATGTGACTCTTGTCGTTGGAGAAGAATCCAATGCTCGACCCCAACTCCTATGCTCCAAGGCCCAAAACTATTTTGATAGCCTCATCAAGTGAACCAACACTACGTGTGCAGAAGTCCGACTTCCGCCCCAACTGGTCGAGATAAAAGATAGCACCCTGCCTTGGCATATCCACTATCGATGAGCATGAACCTTGATGGGTGCAACTATTGGGAAGAGCATCAACACTTAATTTTATGAGGGAAAAATACTCTACCATCGTAATGTCCCTAGCGCACACGAAACATGCAAGAATAGAATAATAGGAACATAAGAAAGCATCACAAGCAATCATATTAACTGTGACAAAGCATGGCCTTCTTCACATGGCGATCTCCATCTCCATGGCTCCCATCATCGAGTGCGTGCTCCCGACCTCCATGAAGATTACTAGTCCATCTCGCAAAGGCTATGCTAATTGCATGGGCCGAAGCACCGTAGAAACGACATGCAAGTCGCAATAAAATTTACATCGGCCTTGGGCTATAAATAACCATGACATGTAGGTCATATTTAATTTACATTCATTGCATGCATCTCATACATCACATTTATCCAAGGTCATACCAGTTATGTCATTCTCTGCAAAACAAAGTTAGGCGAGTAATCTATAAGTGACTGGATTATGGATCTAAAAATCCCGAGTCAGCAAGCTTGGTTTTCAAAATCGCACAGGTCGGAACTTCCGATCTAGCATCGGAACTTCCGATCTCTTGGAGCTTCCGATCAATATCAGAATCCCGCATCTCAATAATTGACTTTTGTATCGAACCACTATTCGATATCGGAACATCCGATCGCTATCGGAACTTCCGATCCACCATCGGAACTTCCAATCACATCAGAACTTCCGATCTACCGCGGACAGAAAGTGATCTAATCTGTTTTTCCACCATGTATCTCCATACATGACAGATCTAGATCGAACACTACACACGCAGGCTCTGATACCACTATTGGGGAAGAGGGAAGCTATGCTAGCCGGCAAATTACAAATTTCCCCCTAAAGCCCAAGACCCATGCGCGTGTGAGATCATAAATCGGTACCTTCTAGCACTCGACACACTAAGTGCAGCAGAAAAAGAGGTTGATGAAGTACATCAAGTCTATCCTCGCTTTGTCTTGGCTGTTCCTCGGGGTGACGGCCACGAGCGTTGCTTATGGAGCAACGCCTCCATGGAGTACACACATACAGGGATAGAGTTCCTCCCACGGCAGCGTGCTAGCACCGCACGTGAGAGATGGGAAATCCTCAACCTCAATGTTTGAGATCAAGAAAGGGAGGAGAGGAGTCTATGGTGTCTAGATCCAATCTAGGTTTATTCCTTGTTCCAAGACCTCCTCCTTCTCTCCTTATATAGGGCTGAAAGCCCCCTGGGTCGTGCAAATCTTGGAACCCACAAATTAGTTACAACTAATTCATATTCATAATAGATCCAATCTGATACCCCACATTGAAACTTCTGATCCTAGATCGGAACTTCCGATATGGTATTTTTCTGGTCTCCAAATTCAGCATGACACGCAATAGATCCAATCTATTTTCGCCCACCTTAGAACTTCAGATACCATATTGAAACTTCCGATCAGTACAAAAATTCCTCGATTTCGAATCGGAACTTCCGTCGGGTCAGAACTTCCGATACCATATCGGAACTTCTGAAGCAACATTTACTCTCTGTATCGAGACTAGAAAATAACAACAACTTCCGATACTCCCTATTGGAACTTCCGATACATGGAATTTTCATGGGCATAACCTTCATGTCCCCCATACGCGAGTGGAACATATATAGCGTGGAAATAAAGATAACATAATGGCTTGTACTCCAATAGAAACTAAACTTAGCATACCAAACAACATATCTATACCATCAAATTATCGTAACCGCAAGATCGGACCTAACTAAGACAATTGCTAGTCATGAGAAATCAATAACACTTCAATGCATCGGGCATATTTTTTTTAGATGAATGGTACATAGTATGAACCAGATACGATAGAATGAGATGTCGGACTTAACTGATGAAGCCTCAAACTATTACACCTAATTCACATCAATCTAAGAGATTGAAGCAATGTAGCCTTAGATCTAGCAAATACCAAGACAAATTGGTGATCACACTAACCGAGTTGATGCCTCAATAGATCGATATGATGTAGCCTCAGAGAACATGGACCTAGTAAATGTGACCATCGGGGTGGCGGGACTCACCTCTTCGTCGGAGATCATAACGATGCAGCCCGGTTCCAAGGGTGGCTGTAACACCCCAAGAATTAAAAGGAAATAAAATAAAAGAAAAATATTATTAAAGACATTTCTGAATTTATTTATTAAAGAAAAACCCTAAAAGAGCCCTATCAAAGCCAAACAGGGGGGAATATTCAAATATGGACTTGAAAATTTTATGAGATGAACTAGAGGCCAAAACACAATTTCAAGAATTTTTACAAAATTTTATCAACAGTGATACAACCCTTAATCAAATAAATGAATTACTGGATTTATTTTAAATCAGAAAACAATTAAAAATCTAAACGGGCCTCAACCTTGAATTAGCCTCCAGCCCAGCCCAACCCAGCTCCGTGTCGCTGACAAGCGGGACCCGCCTGTCGGCGCACTCCCCCTCTCTCCTACCCACGCCCGCGCTCCGCCCGGCCCACCCGTCAGCTTCACGTGCCCGCCTCTGTCTCTATGGTCGCTAGGGCCCGCCTGTCGGCCTTTCCTTTTCTGCTTTGCCCGCTGACAGGTGGGGGCCACCTGTCAGATTCGTCTCCCCCGATGGAAGGGGATCTCTCCCCTTTCCTTCCGGCGACCCCCTTTCTATTTTCTCCCGCCGGCCGCCCGCGTTCGCTCGGATTTCCCCCGGATCACTTTCCCCGAGTGCCACCGCCCTCTTTCCATCTATAGCCGATGCGTTTTCGCGCTTAAGGAAGCTAGCCCATGCTTTTGGAAAGCCTCGCCAGAGTTGGCCAGGGACCTTCGGGTTTCCTCCTTTTCCCTTACCATATTGCGCCGGAAAACCGCCTATTTATACCCCTCAGCTCACCGCACTCCACCCAAGCTCCTAACGCCCTAGCTGAAGCAAACCTGAGAGCCATGCTCCATTTTCGGTTCCCTCTCCTGCTCCAACTCTGGCCGCCGCTCGCCGTCGATTCTGTCCTCCCCCGCTCTAGCCACCGCCACCATTGGATCCATCGTCGACCGCCCGTCCTCGGCCACACCTCCGTTGGCCGTGAACGCCGCCGGATCACCGCCGCCGTCGAGCACCCGAAGGACCTCCCCGTCTACCCCTCGCCGTCGGCCGTCATCCGTCGCCCTTCGTCGCTGTCGAAGGTACCGTCGTGACTGCCGTACTACCCTCGTTCCATTTCTGCTGGTAGCTATGCACTTAGGCGCTCGCCGTTGCCGCCACCGCCGCGCCCGAGGCCGCCGTCGCCGGAGACGAAGGGTAAAATACCCTCGTCACCCCATGCCGTGTCGGATCGCGTCATGGCTGTCCGATCGCGATCGGAGGGCCACGATTAAATACCTTCGGGATTTAATCCGGGCCCTCAGATCTGGTCAAACCGGTACCCTGTAATCCTGACCGTTGATCGCAACTTAAAACCTGGATTCGATCTGGTGCGTCCACGCGTACCGTTTCGGTATGATTTAATCGTGGTCGTCCGTTTTCACTTAAGCCACCCGCCTCGTGCCTGATCGCCCGATCTGGATCCAACGGATCTGGTTGATCCGGTCCACGCGCACAGTGCCACGGTCCACCGTGAGCCTGGCTCACCGTGGACTAAATCCTATTTTCCAGTTTAAATAAAATTCCAGAAAATTGTTTAAATTTTAAAAATTCATAACTTGCTCATTTTAACTCCAAATTTCACCATTCAAATTTTGTTAAATTCATCATTTTATTCTCTACACAATAAAGTCATAAAAACAGTATGTTACTGTTGCCCAAAATAAACTTATTAATTAAATGAATAAAAACCCCTTAGGGATAAAATATTAAATTCAGAAAATAAATTAGGAAAAAACCTTAAAATATAAGTTTTACTGTTTTTCTCCAAACTTCAGAATATTAACACCTTATTTCACATAATAAAACCCACAAACATGTATGTTTATTATTTGGTGGATTTTTATCTGTTTATTGAATATATCGTTTATTTTTCCGTATCGAGAAGACTACGAGTTCGTCGAGGAGCCGGAGTTCTATCCCGAGGTTCCACCTTCACCCTTTTCTGAGCAAGGAAAGTCATCGAACCCTCCTGTGGAAATAGTTGATCATCATTAAGCCCAGTTTTTCATAACTATCGCTATAACTCATAGGATAATATTGCATTAGTCAAACATCAAGCCCTACACTTATATTTATTAGATCCCTGTCCTTGTGTGCAAACGCAAGCCATGCTTATTGAGCCTTAACTCCTTGTCACTCTACAAATATTATATTATCTAGTGCCAAATGTACCGGCACAACTGCTATAGGATAAAAAGAATGAGTCGTAGATAGATGGATTCTACTATATGAAATTTCCTCGTTATTCTTGTCTCTAGACTCTGTTGGAGTTGGCTATGTTATAAGTACGGTGGGTTCCGAGTGCAAGCTAGGGCATTGGTTGGTCGCACCCGGGGCACTATAAGGACCGGTCTGCGGGATCTGTTGCAAAGCACTTCCGTACCAACCACAAGTCTAATGGGTAAGTCCTAACTGAAAGTATGGAACAATCCGACTCGATGCACCATAGTGGAGGTGGCAAGGGGTAACCCGCGGGTGACTTGTACCGACGTGGCTCAAGGGGGGTTATGGTGAGGCTCGACGCGTCGAGACACGATACGAAACCCATAAGAGGGTGCTGTCGGGTCGAGGATGACCATATGGAAGGTTTTGGAACGAGTTCCCGTGGTATGGGTCATCTCGTTACACTTTGGTGTAAGTGATGAGTGCGTGCCTTGTGGGTACAGTGGTACATCTCTGATCAGAGTATTTAATCTTTTCGAAAAGCCGAGCCCACGGTCAAGGGCGGGTTGTGTGACTACTCGCAGTTAGTTTACTATTGTTTGAATGATTGAGTTATTCATGGCATGTAAGGACTGTTGAGCGAGGTGGGGCTGACTGTACCCCTCGAGTTAGAAGATGATGATGCATACACATGTTTACATTTCAGTACTAATAAATTGATCACATTTAAATGCTTTACACTATTGCTTTTTCCGCAAAATTAGCCACTATCTCCCTTGTTATTACTCTGCATTATATTTGCATCCGATGGCTTGCTGAGTACATTTGTACTCACCCCTGTTGGCTTACACCACCAGAGCCCGTCTACTACGAGGAGGATGAAGGTCTGGAGTAGCGACCCAGTCAAGGCGAGACTGGAAGGAGGCGTTCATCTAGGACCCTTTATTTTATTAGTTTCTCTTCACCTTTATTCACTTTTGTATTAATACGGTCTACGAACCGTGAATGATTGCTCGTATTTGTACGTGGTCGCATGATGAACGTCTTGGTTTATTGATTTTCTATGGAATTTCAATAAAGGTCCTGATTTATTAAATCGGGGTGTGACAAGATGGTATCAGAGCCGACTTGACTGTAGGAAGCCAAACAGACCTGACCTTAGGACTTATATTAACCCTAATATCTCACAAAATAATTTAACTTCTCATCTTCCGAGATTTTCACAAAAAAATTTCTCTCTTGTGTAGATGCTGGTCCATACCATGAGCGGGACTCTTCGTGACGAGGCCGGATTAATCCATGAGCTTCGTGTGCTCGTCGACTTCTTAGGATTCTCCCATGAGCCCGTGTTCCACGAGATCTTTCCCGATGCGAGCGAGAGCTACTGCGAGGTCACGATTGTCATCCGCTCCTCCCCCACGCAGCCTCCCTTCTACACCCATGGAGTCGGAGAACCCTTGTTCATGGTGGCTAGCCAGCGCGCTGCACTTCAGGCCCTCGCCGAGCTTCGACTGGTCTACGACTGCCACCTCCGCGACACCGTCTACCGCTTCATGCCCATGTGCACACCAGGGAGTCACCGCAGCATCTACATCAGCCCCCTCACCCAGAGCAATTCCGCCATCGCCGGCACCATGAGACTTTTGGAGGCCATGGACAATCTCCACACGGAGGCCGTCCTCGACGCAGACAGCTAGCACGACACCATCGACTTCTACCGCCATACCTCGGAGAACCTGAACCACGAGAATGCTGAGCTTCGTCGACAGGTCCAGCAGAACCCCAGTTGACCCTCGAGGTAGATGAGTTGAGGCGTCAGAATGAGCTTCTACGCCAAGGCGCCATAGTCAACACCCAGCTTTGTCACCAGCTCAAGGAATTAAAGAAAGATATCGAGGAGATCACACCCCTTCCGCCTCGCAAGCGGAAATCGCTTCAGATCCCCACTGTGAGGCCTAAGAGGATTTCCCGTAGTGCACCACCCACCGAACCCTCCAACTTCACGACCCCGACCATCTCCATCGAGCTCGTGGTCGAGTTGTCCCCTGAGCTGCCTTAGACGTAGCTTTTTCGATTGGTTGTTTCTTTTATTGTTTTGGATTGTATTGCCACTCATGTCAAATATAAGGCATGAGTGAAGAATTAAATGAATAAATGCAATCGCAAGAATGACACATTTGGAAATAAAGCTTAGTATCATTTCCCCTAAGAAGATATTATCTATTTTGGAAACTTCAGGATGACTAACACTCAAGGCTCCGACGCTCCTCAAAACGGAGGAGAGAACGGCAACTTGCCACAGTGGGGAGCAACCGGGCAAAGGCAAGCCCCGGTCGCCAACCACCCCACTCTAGCCGAGATGATGGCCAACTAGAACCAGTTGGTCGCTACACTGCTAAATTAGATGCAGCAGCAGCAGCAGATGCAAGAGCAGTAGGCTCAGTTCTTCCGCCTCCACCAACAGCCTGAGCTGCCCCGCCCCGCCACTCTAGCTCCCGCTCCCGCCTCTCAGCTCTCGGAGTTCCTCCGAGTCCGCCCACCCACCTTCTCGAGCACCACCAACCCCATGGAGGTTGGGATTGGTTGAGGACCATCGGGAAGAAGCTAGACTTGCTGACCTGCACTGAGCAGGAAAGGGTGGCTTTCGCCGCCCACCAGCTCCAGGGTCCCACCGCAGAATGGTGGGACAATCTGCGTGAGACCCTGCCCGAGGGACATGTCCATACTTGGGCGGAGTTCTCTGCTGCCTTCCGTGCAGCTCATGTCCCCGACGGCATCATCGACCAGAAGCAGCAGGAGTTTCGGGACCTGCAACAAGGGACCAGGACCGTCACTGAGTACATGCACGAGTTTAACAGATTGGCCAGGTATGCACCGGAGGAGGTCCGTACCGACACGGCCAGGCAGTCGAAGTTCCTCCGGGGACTGAAGGATGAATTGTCTCTTCAACTCATTTCCGGGGATTACGCCAACTTTCAAAAGTTGGTGAATAAAGCTATCATTCAGGAGACCCAGCAGAATAAGGTCGACCTGAAGAAGAAGAGGATGATTGACTTCAGGCAGAACCAGGGCATGGCCCAGAGGCCTCGTTTCACCCCTCCTCCACCAGCACCGCAATACCATCCCCGCCCGGTGTATCGTCCGGCGCCACCCGCCACCAACGCCGGAGCTGGACAGCCTCGCCCCGCTCCCGCCGCACCAGCCGCTCCATCCGCCTCGGCAAAGAAGGCAGAGATTCTGCGCGACAAGCACGGCAAGCCCGTAGTATGTTTCAACTGCCGCCAGGAGGGGCATTATTCCCACCAGTGCCCCACCCCAAGCGCGCTCAAGGAGTCACGACGAACCCCACCATCCGCGACCGTGTCAAAAACATCACTACTGAAGAAGCCCAGGCCGCACCAGAGATCGTCATAGGTAAGTTTATGGTACATTCAGCCCTTGCAGTGGTTTTATTCGACACTGGAGCTACGCACTCCTTCATATCAACCGCGTTTGTGGAAAAGAACAACCTAAACATAAATGAACTACCGAGAGTCATGCTAATAGTCACCCCTGGGAAACAAACTCTAGCCCAATCCTATAGTCCAAGGGTATGGGTAGATATCCACGGCACCATATTTTGGGCCGACCCCATACTAATAGAATGCCAAGGCTTGGACCTCATTCTAGGAATGGATTGGCTCAATAAACACCAAGGAGTAATAAGATGTGCCCGGAGACAAGTAACTGTGACCAGTGAAGAAGGGACTACCGTCACGTTTCAGATGCCAAGCCTGAAGTTCGGAAGACCAAGGCTGCACCAGATTACCTTGGAAGAGATACCAGTAGTCTGTGAGTACCCGGACGTGTTTCCGGAGGATTTACCAGGGATGCCACCCAAGAGGGACATCGAGTTCCGGATTGATTTGGTGCCCGGGACCACCCCCATTTACAAGCGACCATACCGGATGGCCGCCAATGAGTTAGCTAAGATGAAGCAGCAGTTGGAGGATCTTGAGAAGAAAGGCTATATCAGACCTAGCACATCTCCGTGGGGTGGCCCCGTCATCTTCGTCGAGAAGAAAGAAGACAAGGCTAAGCGTATGTGTGTGGACTACCGAGCCTTAAACGAGGTGACCATCAAGAACAAGTACCCGTTACCCAGGATCGATGATCTTTTTGATCAGCTGAAGGGAGCTACGGTATTTTCCAAGATCGACCTGCGATCCGGATATCATCAGCTGAGGATTCGAGAGGAGGATATACCCAAGACGGCTTTTACCACCCGTTATGGATTATATGAGTGTACAATTATGTCCTTTGGATTGACCAAAGCCCCTGCTTTCTTTATGAATATGATGAATAAGGTGTTCATGGAGTATTTGGACAAATTCATCGTGGTCTTTATAGACGACATCCTCATTTATTCCAAGGATCAGAAGGAGCACGAGACTCACCTCCGGTTAACCTTAGGAAAGCTAAGGGAACACCAGTTGTATGCCAAGTACAGCAAGTGTAAATTTTGGACGGCAGAAGTAAGGTTCCTTGGACACATCATCTCTCCGCAAGGTATCGCAGTGGACCCTGCCACCGTAGAAGCAGTTACGAATTGGCTGCCACCCACGAATGTATCTGAGATATGAAGTTTTCTGGGTTTGGCCGGGTATTATCGGAGGTTTATCGAGAATTTTTCCAAGATAGCCAAGCCTTTGACCAAGTTATTACAGAAGGGAGAGAAGTTTGAATGGACTCCCGAATGTGAGGAAAGTTTTCGCACCCTTAAGACCCGGCTAGTGTCAGCACCCATACTGACCCTACCAGATATCAGGAAGGACTTCCATGTTTATTGCGACGCATCTCGCCAAGGATTGGGATGTGTTCTCATGCAGGACGGAAAGGTTATTTCATACGCCTCTCATCAATTGAGACCCCATGAGTTGAACTACCCTACACATGACTTGGAGTTGGCCACTGTTGTTCACGCCCTTAAGATATGGAGGCATTATTTGGTCGGAAACCGCTGTGAAATCTTTACGGATCACAAGAGTTTGAAGTACATCTTCACGCAGCCAGACCTCAATCTGAGGCAAAGACGATGGTTGGAATTAATAAAAGACTACGACTTAGGTATTCACTACCACCTTGGAAAAGCAAATGTGGTAGCCGATGCATTAAGTCGTAAGGGATATTGCACCGCCATCGTAATTCACGATCACGTGCCCTTACTCTATAAGGAGATGGAAAAGCTAAACCTTGGGTTAACCACAGGAGCATATCTAGCCACCTTGGAGACTCAGCCATTTCTATTTGAGCAGATCTGTGAGGCCCAGTTGGAAGACCCGGATATAGCGGCCATTAAGAAGAACATGAGACAAGGTAAAGCCCTAGGATTTTCAGAAGACGAGAATGGCACAGTATGGTTTGGAACCCGGATATGTGTGCCGGATAAACCGGAGATAAAGACCCTTATCCTAAGGGAAGCCCATGATACTTTATACTCCATCCATCCCGGAAGTACCAAGATGTACCAGGACCTGAAGGAACGCTATTGGTGGGTTAGCATGAAGAAAGAGATTGCTCAGTTCGTCGCGGAATGTGACACCTGCAGACGAGTAAAGGCAGAGCATCAGAGACCTGCAGGACTATTACAGCCACTTAAAGTGCCGGAATGGAAATGGGAAGAAATCGGAATGGACTTCATCACCGGACTCCCAAAGACCCAGCTTGGATATGATTCTATTTGGGTAATCATTGACCGGCTAACGAAAGTAGCACACTTCATAGCCATTAAGACGACCTTCAATGGCCCTAAGCTCGCAGAATTGTATATGGCCCGTATTTTGTGTCTTCATGGAGTACCTAAGAAGATAGTATCCAACAGAGGAAGTCAGTTTACCTCTCGTTTCTGGAAGAACCTTCAAGAAGAGATGGGAACGAGACTAAACTTCAGTACTGCTTACCACCCTTAGACAGATGGACAAACTAAAAGGGTGAATCAGATATTAGAAGATATGCTACGGGCATGCGTCTTGGATTTTGGAGCAACTTGGGACAAGAGTTTACCGTACGCTGAGTTTTCGTACAACAACAGTTATCAAGCCAGCCTTCAGATGTCCCCGTTCGAAGCCCTATATGGACGAAAGTGTAGGATGCCCCTACTTTGGGACCAAACCAGTGAATCCCAAGTATTTGGAACAGACATCCTTCGAGAAGCTGAAGAGAAGGTACGGATTATCAGATACCGGCTCAAGACAGCCCAATCTCGCCAAAAGAGCTATGCAAACAATCGTCGTCGAGATTTAGCCTTTGAAGAGGGAGACCATGTCTACCTCCGTGTCACACCCCTCCGTGGCACTCAACGGTTTAACATGAGAGGAAAGTTGGCCCCTCGATATGTTGGACCATTTCCTATTGTTCGACGCCAAGGCGAAATCGCTTACCAGTTGGAACTGCCACCCTCACTGACCGGAGTGCATGATGTGTTTCATGTGTCCCAACTCAAGAAGTGTCTTCGCGTCCCGACAGAGCAAGTGGACCTGCAACAGTTGGATGTTCAAGAAGATTTGACCTACGTGGAAAAGCCCGTCAAGATATTGGAAGTCAAAGAAAGGACCACCAGAAGTCGCGTCATCCGCTTCTGTAAGGTTCAGTGGAGCAATCATCCCGTAGAGGAAGCTACATGGGAAAAAGAAGATGAACTCAAGGCACAGCATCCTGAGCTATTCGAGGATTGATCCAAATCTCGAGGACGAGATTCTCTGTAAGTGGGATACGATTGTAACACCCCAAGAATTAAAAGGAAATAAAATAAAAGAAAAATATTATTAAAGACATTTCTGAATTTATTTATTAAAAAAAAACCCTAAAAGAGCCCTATCAAAGCCAAACAGGGGGAATATTCAAAATATGGACTTGAAAATTTTATGAGATAAACTAGAGGCCAAAACACAATTTCAGGAATTTTTACAATTTTTTATCAATAGTGATACAACCCTTAATCAAATAAATGAATTACTGGATTTATTTTAAATCAGAAAACAATTAAAAATCTAAACGGGCCTCAACCTTGAATTAGCCTCCAGCCCAGCCCAACCCAGCTCTGTGTCGCTGACAAGCGGGACCCGACTGTCGGCGCACTCCCCCTCTCTCCTCCCCATGCCCGCGCTCCGCCTAGCCCACCCGTCAGCCTTCACGCGCCCGCCTCTGTCTCTATGGTCGCTAGGGCCCGCCTAGTCGGCCATTCCTTTTCTGCTTCGCCCGCTGACAGGTGGGCCACCTGTCAGATTCGTCTTCCCCGATGGAAGGGGATCTCTCCCCTTTCCTTCCGGCGACCCCCTTTCTATTTTCTCCCGCCGGCCGCCCGCGTTCGCTCGGATTTCCCCCGAATCACTTTCCCCGAGCGCCACCGCCCTCTTTCCATCTATAGCCGACGCGTTTTCGCGCTTAAGGAAGCTAGCCCATGCTTTTGGAAAGCCTCGCCGGAGTTGGCAAGGGACCTTCGGGTTTCCCCCTTTTCCCTTACCATATTGCGCCGGAAAACCCCCTATTTATACCCCTTAGCTCACCGCACTCCACCCACGCTCCTAACGCCCTAGCCAAAGCAAACCTGAGAGCCCTGCTCCATTTTTCGGTTCCCTCTCCTGCTCCAACTCTGGCCGCCGCTCGCCGTCGATTCCGTCCTCCCCCGCTCTAGCCACCGCCACCATCGGATCCATCGTCGACCGCCCGTCCTCGGCCACACCTCCGTTGGCCGTGAACGCCACCGGATCACCGCTGCCGTCGAGCACCCGAAGGACCTCCCCGTCTACCCCTCTCCGCCGGTCGTCATCCGTCGCCCTTCGTCGCTGTCGAAGGTACCGTCGTGACTGTCGTACTACCCTCGTTCCATTTCTGCTGATAGCTAGGCACTTAGGCGCTCGCCGTTGCTGCCACTGCCGCGCCCGAGGCTGCCATCGCCGGAGACGAAGGGTAAAATACCCTCGTCGCCCCATGCCGTGTCGGATCGCGTCATGGCCGTCCGATCGCGATCGGAGGGCCACGATTAAATCCCTTCGGGATTTAATCCGGGCCCTCAGATCTGGTCAAACCGGTACCCTGTAATCCTGGCCGTTGATCGCAACTTAAAACCTGGATTCGATCTGGTGCGTCCACGCATACCGTTTCAGTATGATTTAATCGTGGTCGTCCGTTTTCACTTAAGCCACCTGCCTCGCGCCTGATCGCCCGATCTGGATCCAATGGATCTGGTTGATCCGGTCCACGCGCACAGTACCGCGGTCCACCGTGAGCCTGGCTCACCGTGGACTAAATCCTATTTTCCAGTTTAAATAAAATTCCAGAAAATTGTTTAAATTTGAAAATTCATAACTTGCTAATTTTAACTCCAAATTTCACCATTCAAATTTTGTTAAATTCATCATTTTATTCCCTACACAATAAAGTCATAAAAACAGTATGTTACTATTGCCCAAAATAAACTTATTAATTAAATGAATAAAAACCCCTTAGGGATAAAATATTAAATTCAGAAAATAAATTAGGAAAAAACCTTAAAATATAAGTTTTACTGTTTTTCACCAAACTTCAGAATATTAACACCTTATTTCACATAATAAAACCCACAAACATGTATGTTTATTATTTGGTGGATTTTTATCTGTTTATTGAATATATCGTTTATTTTTCCGTATCGAGAAGACTACGAGTTCGTCGAGGAGCCGGAGTTCTATCCCGAGGTTCCACCTTCACCCTTTTCTGAGCAAGGAAAGTCATCGAACCCTCCTGTGGAAATAGTTGATCATCATTAAGCCCAGTTTTTCATAACTATCGCTATAACTCATAGGATAATATTGCATTAGTCAAACATCAAGCCCTACACTTATATTTATTAGATCCCCGTCCTTGTGTGCAAACCCAAGCCATGCTTATTGAGCCTTAACTCCTTGTCACTCTACAAATATTATATTAGCTAGTGCCCAATGTACCGGCACAACTGCTATAGGATAAAAAGAATGAGTCGTAGATAGATGGATTCTACTATATGAAATTTCCCCGTTATTCTTGTCTCTGGACTCTGTTGGAGTTGGCTATGTTATAAGTACGGTGGGTTCCGAGTGCAAGCTAGGGCATTGGTTGGTCGCACCCGGGGCACTATAAGGACCGGTCTGCGGGATCTGTTGCAAAGCACTTCCGTACCAACCACAAGTCTAATGGGTAAGTCCTAACTGAAAGTATGGAACAATCCGACTCGATGCACCATAGTGGAGGGGGCAAGGGGCAACCTGCGGGTGACTTGTACCGACGTGGCTCAAGGGGGGGTATGGTGAGGCTCGACGCGTCGAGACACGATACGAAACCCATAAGAGGGTGCTGTCGGGTCGAGGAGGACCATATGGAAGGTTTTGGCACGAGTTCCCGTGGTATGGGTCATCTCGTTACACTTTGGTGTAAGTGGTGAGTGTGTGCCTTGTGGGTACAGTGGTACATCTCTGATCAGAGTATTTAATCTTTTCGAAAAGCCGAGCCCACGGTCAAGGGCGGGTTGTGTGACTACTCGCAGTTAGTTTACTATTGTTTGAATGATTGAGTTATTCATGGCATGTAAGGACTGTTGAGTGAGGTGGGGCTGACTGTACCTCTCGAGTTAGAAGATGATGATGCATACACATGTTTACATTTCAGTACTAATAAATTGATCACATTTAAATGCTTTACACTATTGCTTTTTCCGCAAAATTAGCCACTATCTCCCTTGTTATTACTCTGCATTATATTTGCATCCGATGGCTTGCTGAGTACGTTTGTACTCACCCCTGTTGGCTTACACCACCAGAGCCCGTCTACTATAAGGAGGATGAAGGTCTGGAGTAGCGACCCAGTCAAGGCGAGACTGGAAGGAGGCGTTCATCTAGGACCCTTTATTTTATTAGTTTCTCTTCACCTTTATTCACTTTTGTATTAATACGGTCTACGAACCGTGAATGATTGCTCGTATTTGTACGTGGTCGCATGATGAACGTCTTGGTTTATTGATTTTTTATGGAATTTCAATAAAGGTCCTGATTTATTAAATCGGGGCATGACAGTGGCGATGCACCAAAAGAGTAGTTTGTTGTGGTTGATTGTGTGTTTGTCCTCTAAGCCTGGTGTTGGACCGAAATGGGCGACCAGAGGGGGGTGAATGGGAGCTTTTAAAATTTCAGGCTAAAATAGCCTTTTGTTTTGAAAACAATCTTCTGCGGAACAGGCTTCGAACACACCCTTCAGAGGTCTGGTTCGGAGGTATTTCACAGCTCCGAAACTAGGCTTGATGATGAGCAAAAGTTCGAAGTCCAGAAGACTTCGCTCACACCCCCAAAACCAAAAACACAACTCTACTGGGATAGTGCAGGCTCCGCACACTAGGTGCCCTTGAGCAGGCTTCGCACTTCACCCTTCGTAGGAGGTGGTTTCCCTCTGTGGACTTTGACCAGATACTCCGCACTAGTAACTGGTACTAGGCTTCGTATTTCGAAGGTCTAAATGCAAAACAGAACCGTTTTTGCTAAGGGAAGAAAGCAGGCTTCGATCTCACTCCACTTAGTGATTCGCTAGTAATAGTGAGGGGTTACCTCAGTTTACACAAAGCGAACACACACTAACAAACACACACTTCGCACGCACTGACTTCTCACACACTTCTCCAGAAGAGAACCAGTGCACAAACTTAACGCAGAAGTAAATGGTCCTTAGAGGAATCAAAGCATGCAGTGTAAAATAGAATACAAGTTCAAGTAGTGAATAATGAACGGAATCAAAGTTTCATTGCAAGAACAGGGAACACAAAATGACTCACAGGATAGAATACATGAGTGTAGCAGCTATCATAGGAGTTCTAAAATGGCTTCTCAAAGTGTTACTAATGCCTAGCCAGCCTTCACTATTTATAGGCACGATTCATCCCTGTGAATAAACTACTTTACCCCTAGGGTTTACACTATTTTTTGACTCAGCCAGATGAGGGGGTACAGATGGTACTCTACTTTATTTGGAGGCTTCTTTTGTTAGCTTCGCAAAGAAGACAGCATCAGCTTTTGCAGAGCAGACACGATCAACCTTTGCAGTTTTGGAGTCTTCTGAAGCCCTCCTTCGCACGCGAGGTGTGTGGTAGCTTCGGCGAGAAGCTTGGAGCCCGATGGCCTTCGCTTCACCGAAGTCAGCCTTCGATACAGTGACTGGTTTTGAGCCGAAGCCGTCAAAGCCTTGAGCCTTCGCACCATTACCTCCGGAGTGGACCACCACGGCTTCGCAACTACTCTCCATCTTGAACTCCGTCAGTCCAGTGTACCGAAGCCATGCATGGCCAAAGTACCTCAAGTCAGCAATACTCTGAAGCCCCACCTTCGGAGTACCACCCTTCGAAGTTCCTCCTTTGTCCAAGGCCTTCGCATGAAGCATTCCATGAGTACTTCGTCGTAGTGTCTCTCCCCGAGCACACTCTTCGACGAGCCTCACCCGGACCATGCCTTCGATGCACCTTGACTTCTAAGACCTCCGTCAGGTGTCCCTTCGAGTGCCTCCATCCAGAGCACACCTCGAACACCTTGCCTCAATGCTGAGGACTTTGTCCACCATACTTCGAAGTCACTCCGTCCGGAGCACCCTTCGAAGTGCCTCTCCTCCAAGGACTTTGCCTCGAGGTACCTTCAGCCAGAGCCACCCTGCGCACTCTCTGCCTTCACCTGGCACACCTTGACACGAGGACTAACCTCGACCCCATGAAGCCTTCATGACCGAGCTCCCCACTCGCCTGGCATCAAGCCTCTCGCTTGACCTAGGTTCACTTTCTGTGAATCGTTCGTCGCCTCCGAAGTCACCTGCGCACCACCGAGAAACAACAAAGTGTTTCTAGTACCCCGGAGACCTCTCCTGGTAAACAACATTTGGTACACACTCCGGTGTACCGCCCAAAGTACCGAACCCTTCGGTACACAAGTCATTGTGTTCTGTCGGACACCTCTGACAGACACACTCCACTGCAACAGCCGCAGCAAGCAGACCCACCGAACCCTTCGGTGAAACACCCTCTAACCCCTTCGGAGACACCCCTTCGAATCTAGAAGGAAAATCCTGTCAATCACTCATCACAGACTTGAAACCAAGGCACATTTCAACTTGGTTTCTCAATCTCCCCCTTGATGAGTGCATTGACAATCAAATTCAAGTTCAAGAAAATTTCAAAATTTTCAGCGCACAAGTGACCATAAAAACTCAGAAAAGAGCCAAAACATGTTACTTGATTAATGAATTTCAATTCACTTGAGTCATTAAAAGCCATTTTGCAAAATTTTCTCTTTTTGGCAGTAAAAATTTTCTCCCCCTTTTTGTTTCAACACTTGTTCTCCCCCTTAGATAAGTAAACTAGGCATTTTTCTCCCCCTTTGGCAATGCAAGAATCAAGGAGCAAGAAACGATGCAAGGCTTCAAGATGATGAAAAGTGTGAAAACATATGGTGCAATAATATGCCAAATTATAGTGTCAGGTTCAGATGCTCAGTTCAAGGTAATATATTCCAAGTGCAATGTGTGATGCATGAGTTTTTCAAGTTTTTGAAAAGGAAAACATCACCACTTATACTAGGCATCTAGACACATGAAAGCGAGAATTGCAAAAGCTAAACAATTTCCACCCAGGAAAGCAAGTGCAGTAACCATGGTGCATTTAGCAAGCTTGATTAGCAATTGATTCAGACTTTGCAATTCTTTTGATTTTGCCAGGGGTTATTTGCTCGTCTACCTTATGCTTTCCAACCAAGCCAAGCCTAGGCCAAGAAAGACCATTAGAAGCTTAAGACAGTGATTTTGGCAGACACTAAGTTATCTCAGTTCATACCAAAGTGCAATGGTAAGCAGTCTAGAATAAAGTAGTGCGACAAGAAAGCCCACCTGGATCTTTTCATTTTAGCGCATAAATCATGAATATTTGATTTTTGTCGTGTAAAATTTGTTGTATGATTCCATGAATAGAAATATTATTTGCAAGCTGCACTTTTGCATCCATAATAGAGGATTCTAGCTACCAGGCAGATAAAAGATAGCTAAGGCAATTCTGTACTACACATGCTAAGCTCAAGACTAAACGATAATCAAGTTTTGAAATTTTGTAAATTAAAATCATGCATCATCTTGAAGTGAGATATATTAAGCAGAACTGAGACATCAAGATAATGACAATCATGCACATGCATATAAAAGCAACAAATTGTCTCAACAAATCATCATAAGGAAGCCAATGCAACACACATAACACATGCTCCCCCTCACAAAATGTCGTAAGGATGACAAATTCCTAGTTCCCCACGCAAATAAGCAAATCAGGAGGCATCAAGTGGTTTTTGAAAATCCATTTTGTCCAATGAAATGAACATTTGGTGGAGGATCAACTAAAGTCCAGACTTGGTTTCTCTCAAAATTTTTCAAGTTCCTCATGCATGGCATTGATCCAACTAGAATAAGAAAGTGCGTGACTCACATCTAAGGGCTCAAAACAAGCAACAAAAGTAGAATCAATGAAATGAGCATGAGAACGTGTTACCCTTTGATCAAGCTCACCAATGATCTACTCTGGAGGATGCATCTTCTGGATGTGATGCGGAGCTTCGCGACAAGATGCAGCCTCCCCCTCGATTTGTGCGTTGGAGTGGTCCAAGATGACCGATGTCGAGGTAGTTGCTTTGGGACCTCTTGCCGAAGTGATCGAAGTAGGGGTCTTCTTCGGGGGTCGATGTCGAGGGTAGTAGAGGTTCATCCTCGAAATCTTCGGGATCGTCATCTTCAAAGATGGTCTGCTCTATATCGTGTTCATTTGCCTGTTCAAAATAAGAACTAACACAGGGGTTGATTCATCAAAAGTCACATCACATGACTCGATGACATTGTTAGTGTCCAAATTGAAAACACGATAAGAATGATCATGAGTAGTGTAACCTAAAAAGATTCAGTCAAAGAGCGCGACTCAAATTTGTCCAAATTTCCACGTTTTAGGATAAAGCATCGACAACCAAAACTCGAAGATGAGTAACTTTGGGTTGTCTCCCAAAACGCAGCTCATACGAAGTCAAGTTCAAAATTGAGCGCAAGAAAATTCGGTTTGAGATGTAGCAAGCAGTGTTCATGGTCTTAGACCAGAATTTTCTAGGAATCCTGTGCTCATCGAGCATCGTCCTAGCCATATCAACCAAAGTGCGGATCTTGCTCTCAACAACATTGTTCTGTTGAGGAACCCGTGAAGTAGAGAATTGGTGTTCTATGCCATGCTCCATGCAAAAGTCAACAAAGAGACTATTTTTGAACTCAGGTGCCATTATCACGTTGACTGAATTTTAATGCACCAGAGAGTTCAGTGAAAAGTCTCAAAGCCAAGCTTCGAAAGTGTGAAAACGTCTCATCCTTACTGGCAAGAAAGAAGACCCAAGAGTAGAGAGAGAAATCATCGACAATGACTAACACATACCACTTGCCGCCTAAAGAACTAACCTGAGAAGGACCTATAGTGTCCATGTGGAGAAGTTCTCCGGGTTGTTCAATCATCACCATAGTGACTGGTGAGTGCGAAGCGGCAATCATTTTTCCATGTCGACATGGAGCGGAAACTAAATTCTTCTCAAATTTGAGCTTGGGCAATCCTCAGATCAGACCTAGGGCACTCAGACGAGCGAGCAACTCAAAGTTCATATGCCCTAGTCTTCTATGCCACTTCCAAAGCTCAGAAGTCTTAAGTGCAACAAGGCAATGAGAAGAACCAGATGACTCAGAAAAATCAGCTCCAAAAACTCTCCCAACTCTAAAGATCTTACAAACCACAGCGCCATCAAAATTGAGTACTTGCGAAGTATCGTGATGGAATCGCACTTCGAAGCCCTCATAAAGCAACTGAGATACAGATAGCAAATTGTATCCCAGGTTTTCAACCAAAGAAACATCTTTGAGAGTGAAGTTCGAGTTGATTCTTACCACACCTTTACCTTTCACTCTACTCCTTCGATTGTTGCCGAAGGTGATTTGTTTCTTTTGCTTGGTTGTGGTGAGGCTCGAGAACCATGCTGCATTCCCGGTCATATGGCGCGAAAAACCAGAGTCCATGATCCATATGCCCTCCAAGCCTCGATCTGATGCCTACACAAAACGAGAGAACCTCGATCTGCTCAGTGTTGGGGTAAGTGAAAGCATGACGAGGCATCTAGCACTGAGTGATACGAGTAGTAGGCACCGTAAAAGTAGATTATCTACGCACAGGAAAAATAGAATGATGCAAAGTGCGAGGTCTACCTATATGATGCAATCCAGATGCATGTCGAGGTCTCCCAACCTGTCGAGGCACCAAGCCACTAACACGTTGTCTAGCACCATATGGAACATGGTGAAAACCACGAGGGGCAAAGCCTCTCCGAGAGAATCTAGGAGCCTCATACACAGGACGTGAGTAAAACTCAGACTCATGCACACCTAGAGATGGGCAGTGCATGTCCTGGAACCTCATCGTCTGAGAACGTCGCTCATCCTTGATGCGACGTTAGCAAAACCCAACCAAATGACCAGCCCGCTGACAGTATGAACAATGAAACACTCTCCTAGGGGCACTCTCATGGGTCATAGGAGCAATCCTCATAGGCTCCTTGGGCTTCTGCTGAGGGTTTTTCTTGGGAGGAATTTTCTTGCAGGAGGAGTGGTTTTCTTTGGATTTTGGGTAGGCTTTTTGGCTGATGGAGTGTCTAACTAGGGCTTTCTCTTTCTCTAAGGTAGTGGGTGAGGTAAAAACAGTTTTGTTCTCACTGTCTGAAAGAATCCTCTCAAAACCCAATCCCAGAGCTAACCATTCCCTATCAGCACACATCTTGGTCTTGGCCAAGAGCAAATCCATCCTACCCTTTCCCTCAGTGCATTTGTTAACCACAGAAAGAAGGTATTTATTTTCAGTCATGAGGTTTTCAGCTTGCCCTCTAGCAAAACTGAGTTGGTCCTTAAGGGTGATGCAGGTGGGACAAGCAGGTTGCACATTCTTAGAACACTCAGCACTCTCCAATCTAGCATATAACTCCCTAACATGCTTGTCTCTTAAATTAATGCTATCAATCAATAAAGAACAGTTTGAACAAGCATCAGAAGAAATAGGTCTAGACTCCACCAACAAAAGTTGCTTCTATGTAGTCTCAAGCTCATCAACAGTTTGAGCATGCACAGAATGCAACTGAGCAAGCTCTCCCATGACAACAGTGCAAGATTCACATTCATCATCATCAATCTTAGACTTAAGCATGGCATAATTAGTAGAAACAGATTCTAGCCTAAGTCTAAGATCTTTTCTATCTCTAGCGGCTTGAACAAGTAATCTATCCTGACCAAGAACTACTTCATTCAGTTCATCTACCTTATTTGAGAGCTAGTCATAGGATAGAGGTACCTCAGATGAGTCAAGATCATCGCCGATGTGACTGCTGTCGACCATGAAACAGAGGCCGGTGAAATCTCTTGCCTTCTTCTCCTTCTTCTCCTCCTTTCTTAGGGACTCTTCCTCCTCGTTAGAGCTCGACTCCTCAGTTGAGGAAGTGTAACACCCCAGAAATTAAAAAGGAATAAAATAAAAAGAAAATAATATTTAAATCATTTCTGGAGTTATTAATAAAGGAAAATCACAAAAGAACCTAAATAAAGCCAAACAGGGAGAAATACTAAAAATCTGAACCTGAAATTTTTATGAGATGAACTAGAGCCCAAGCTATAATTTTAGAAATTTTTACAAATTTTTACCAACAGTGATTCAACCCTTAATCAAATAAATGAATTACTGGATTTATTTAAAACAGAAAAGAATTAAAAATACTTAATGGGCCTCAACCCGGAAATCGACCCTCAGCCCGGCCCAATCCAGCGGTGTGCCACCGACAGGTGGGGTCCACCTGTCGGCGCACTCCTCCGCTCCTCTCTCCTTCCCCGCGCCCCGCCTGGCCCACCCGTCAGCCACCCGTGCCCGGTCCACACTCTCTGATCAACTGGCCCCGCATGTCGGCGCCCTCCCTCCCGCACTCACACACCGACAGGTGGGGGCCACCTGTCGGATCCATCTTCCCCGAAGGAAACCCCCTCCCCTTTCCTTTCCGGCGAGATCCCCTTCCGAATCCCGCCGCCGGCCACCCGCATTAGCCCTGATTGACCCGGATTCCTTTTCCTCGAGCACCAGCGATCACTTTCCCCCTAATCCCCACGCGTCTTCGGCTTAGACAGCAAGCATGCGCGCTTATGGAAGCCCGCCGGTGCAAAATAGGAATCCCCTCGGATCTCCACGGTTCCCTTCCGTTTAGACGACGACGAAGCCCCTACTTAAACCCTCTCCAGCCGCCGCACTTAGCCCACACCTCCCTAGCGCAAGCCATCGCCTTCAGGAGCACTGCCGCAAGGTTTTTTTGGCCCTAGCTCTGCTCCACCTCCGGCGAGTCATCGTCGTCGACCTCGGCCTCCTCCGCCCTAGCCACCGCCACCAGAGTGACCGTCGACGACCCCCCGTCCCTGGCCACCCCTCCGTTGGCCTTGAAAACCGCCGGATCGTCGTCGCCGTCGAGCTCCCGAACCCCCTCCGCCGTCTACCCCATCGTCGGTCGCCGTCCGTTGATCGCCGTCGCCACTTAAGGTACGAACGTGACCGCCATCCCCGCCTCATTCCATTTTGGCAAAGAATAGGGCCTTCGGCCATCGACGCCGCCAGAGGGAGCTCGCCGTTGTTCGGCCGGCGCTGGGGACGAAGCCCTCGGCTTCCCCCGTGCCGCGCGCGTGCCGGACGGCGCCCCTGCCGTTCGATCCGGACTGAACGGCCAGGATTAGATCCTGAGATCAAGCGTCCAGATGCGTTTGACCACGGTTGACCGGTATCAACGCATCCTGGCCGTCGATCGCCACTTAAACGCCCCGCACGCGCCCTGGCCGTTGGATCTAGATCCTGCGGTCCTGATCACCCTGGTCCACGCGCGCGGTCAACGGTTCACGGTGAACCCAGTTCACCGTGGACCCGAGACGGTTTTTAGTTTAAATAAAATTCCAGAAAATAGTTTAAACTTCAAAAATTCATATCTTGCTCATTTTAACTCCAAATTTCACCATTCAAATTTTGTTAGAACCAGAATATTATTCTCCACACATTGATGCCATAAAAACAGTATGTTTCTGTTTCCCAAATATTATTAATAAATAAATGAATAAAAATCCCTTATGATTAAAATGAATAATACAGAAAATAAATTGGGAAAATTCCAAAATATTAAACTTTACTGTTTTGTACAAAAACCTTGAAATATTAAATATTACTTCACATAATAAAGCCTACAAATGTGTATGTTGAATATTGGTGAATTTTATCTGTTTATTGAATGTATTGTTTATTTTTCGTATCGAGAAGACTACGAGTTCGTCGAGGAGCAGGAATTCTACCCCGAGGTTCCTCCATCCCCATTTGCTGAGCAAGGCAAGTCATCGACCATCTCTGTGGAAACAGTTGATCATATTGAGCCCATGTTTTAATAACTTATCGCTATAACCCATAGGTTAATATTGCATTAGTCAAATATTCAAACCTTACACTTATATTTATTAGATCCCTGTCCTTGTGTGCAAACCCAAGCCATGCTTATTGAGCCTTAACTCCTTGTCACTCTACTATTAAAATATTAGCTAGTGCCCAATGTACCGGCACAACTGCTATAGGATAAAAAGAACGAGTCGTAGATAGCTGGATTCTGTATATGTATTTCCCTGTTATTCTCATCTCTGGACTCTGTTGGAGTTGGCTAGGTTATAAGTATGGTGGGTTCCGGGTGCAAGCTCGGGCACTGGTTTGTCGCACCCGGGGCACTATAAGGTACCGGTCTGCGGGATCTGTTGCAAAGCACTTCCGTACCAACCACAAGTCTAATGGGTAAGTCCTAACTGGAAGTGTGGAACTCTTCGGCTCTATGCACCATAGTGGAGGGGTACAAGGGGCTAGCCTGCGGGCGACTTGTACCAAAGAAGGCTCAAGGGGGGGTATGGTGAGCACTCGACACGTCGAGACACGATACGAAACCCATAAGAGGGTGTTGTGGAGTCGGAGGGAACCATATGGAAGGTTTTGGCACGAGTTCCCGTGAAATGGGTCATCTCGTTACACTTTGGTGTAAGTGATGAGTGCGTGCCTTGTGGGTACAGTGGTACATCTCTGATCAGAGTAATTTAATCTTTTCGAAAAGCCGAGCCCACGGTCAAGGGCGGGTTGTGTGACTACTCGCAGTTAGTTTACAATTGTGTGAATGTTTGGATTACTCCTGGCACGTAAGGACTGTTGAGCGAGGTGGGGTGACTGTACCCCTCGAGTTAGAAGATGATGATACACATGCACATGTTTACTTTTCCGTACTAATAAATTGCTCTCATTTAAAGCTTTACAATTATGCTGCTTCCGCAAAATTAGCCACTATCTCCCTTGTTATTACCTTGCATTATATTTGCATTCGGTGGCTTGCTGAGTACATCTGTACTCACCCCGTTGACTTACAACATCAGAGCCCGTCTACTACGAGGAGGATGAAGGTCTGGAGTAGCGACCCAGTCAAGGCGAGACTGGAAGGAGGCGTTCATCTAGGACCCTTGTTTTATTAGTTTCTCTTCATCTTTATTCACTTTTGTATTAATGCGGTCTACGAACCGTGAATGATTGCTCGTATTGTACGCGGTCGTGTGATGAACGTCTTGTTTTATTGATTTTCTATGGAATTTCAATAAAGTCCTGATTTATTAAATCGGGGCGCGACAAGATGGTATCAGAGCCGACTTGACTGTAGGAAGCCAAACAGACCTGACCTTAGGACTTATATATATATTCACTATATTTTACAAAAAATTACTTATCCTCTCATCTTCTAAGATTTTCACAAAAATTTTCTCTCTTTTGTAGATGCCGGTTCATACCATGAGCGGGACTCTTCGTGACGAGGCCGGATTCATCCGCGAGCTTCGCGTGCTCGTCGACTTTTTGGGGTTTCCCCATGAGCCTGCGTTCACGGGATTTTTCCCGATGCGAACGAGAGCTACTGCGAGGTCACGGTTGTGATCCGCCCCTCTTCCACGCAGCCACCCTTCTACACCCATGGAGTGGGAGGACCTTCCTTCGTGGTGGCCAGCCAGCGAGCCGCTCTCCAGTCCCTCGCCGAGCTTCGACTGGTCTACGACTGCCACCTCCGCGACACCGTCTACCGCTTCATGCCCATGCGCACACCCGGGAGTCACCGCAGCATCTACATCAGCCCCCTCACCCAGAGCAATTCCGCCATCACCCGCACGATGAGACTTTTGGAGGCCATGGATAACCTCCACACAGAGGCCGTCCTCGACGCAGACAGCCAGCACGACACCATCGACTTCTACCGCCACACTTCGGAGAACCTGACCAGGGAGAACGCCGAGCTCCGGCGACAGCTTGAACAGAACCCCCTGATGACCCTTGAGGTAGAGGAGTTGAGACGTCAGAACGAGCTTCTGCGCCAGGGCGCCATGGTCCATACCCAGCTTCGTCAGCAGCTCAGAGAGTTGAAGAAGGACATAGAGGAGATCGCACCTCTTCCGCCTCGCAGGAAGAAACCCATTCAGACTCCCACAGTGAGGCCCAAGAGGATCTCCCGCAGTGCACCACCCGCCGGACCGTCCAGTTCCTCGACCCCGCCCGTCTCCCACGAGCCCGAGATCGAGCCGTCCCCCGAGCTGCCTTAGACGTAGTAATACGATTGATTGTTTATCTTTTTATTTTGATTGCTTATATTTAGCATTCATGTCACAATATAAGGCATGAATGAGAGAATAAATAAATGTAACCGCAAGAACGGTATTCTTTTGAAATAAATATAAAGAAGTTCACCCAAAATAAATATGTATACATTGGAAATTCCAGGATGACCAACACCCAGGGATCAGACGCTCCTCAGAACGGAGGGGAGAGTGGCAACTTGCCACAGTGGGGAGCGACCGGGCAAAGGCAAGCCCCAGTCGCCAACCACCCCACACTGGCTGAGATGATGGCTACTCAGAACCAGTTGGTTGCTGCCCTATTAAACCAGATGCAACAACAGCAGCAGCAGATGCAAGAGCAGCAGGCTCAGTTTTTCCGCCATCACCAACAGCCCGAGCTGCATCATCACGCCGCCCCAGCTCCCGCTCCCGCGTCCCAGCTCTCGGAGTTCCTCCGAGTTCGTCCACCAACCTTCTCCAGCACCACCAACCCATGGAGGCTGGGGATTGGTTAAGGACCATTGAAAAGAAGCTAGATCTGCTGACCTGCACTGAGCAGGAGAGGGTGGCCTTCGCCACCCACCAGCTTCATGGTCCCGCCGCGGAGTGGTGGGACAACCACCGTGAGACTCTGCCCGAGGGCCACGCCCCCACTTGGGCAGAATTCTCGGCCGCTTTCCGTGCCGCTCATATCCCAGAAGGCATCATCGCACAGAAGCAGCAGGAGTTCAGGGACCTGCAGCAGGGGAACAGGTCCGTCACGGAGTATTTACACGAGTTCAACCGGCTGGCTCGTTACGCGCCTGAAGAAGTCCGTACTGACGCAGCCAGGCAGTCTAAGTTTCTCCGAGGTCTTAAGGATGAGTTGTCCCTTCAACTCGTTTCCGGAGATTATGCCAACTTCCAAAAGTTGGTTAATAAGGCTATTATTCAGGAGACTCAGCAAAATAAGGTCGACCTGAAGAGGAAGAGATTGATTGCCTTCAGACAGAATCAAGGCATGGCACAGAGGCCTCGCTTCACCCCTCCTCCTCCAACACCACAGTACCACCCCCGCCCAGTACATCGTCCGGCACCACCTGCCGCCAACACCGGAGCCGGACAGCCTCGCCCCGCTCCTGCCGCGCCAGCTGCACCACCCGTCCCGGCCAAGAAGGCAGAAAATCTGCGCGACAAGAACGGCAAGCCCGTGGTATGTTTTAACTGCCGCCAGGAGGGGCATTTCGCCTATCAGTGCCCCCACCCCAAGCGCGCACAGGGAGTCACGACGAACCCCGCCATTCGTGCTCGCGTCAACCATGTCACTGCCGAGGAAGCCCAGGCTGCGCCCGAGATCGTGATGGGTAAGTTCATGGTAAATTCAGCAATTGCAATAGTCTTGTTTGACACCGGAGCTACGCACTCCTTCATCTCAACTGAATTTGTGGAAAAAACAATCTAAGCACAGAAGAACTACCCAGAGCCGTACACATAGTTACCCCAGGGAAACAAACACTAGCCCTAACCTATAGCCCAAAAGTATGGATAGATATCCACGACACCGTATTTTGGGCCGACCCCATCCTAATAGAATGCCAAGGCCTGGATCTCATTCTAGGAATGGATTGGTTAAATAAATACCAAGGAGTGATAGAATGTGCCCAAAGAAAAGTGACTGTGACCAGCGAAGAAGGGACTGCTGTCACATTCCAGATGCCAAGACTGAAGATCAGAAGACCAAGACTGCACCAGACTACCTTGGAAGAAATACCGATAGTCTGTGAGTACCCGGACGTGTTTCCAGAGGATCTACCAGGGATGCCACCCAAGAGGGACATCGAGTTCAGGATTGACTTGGTGCCAGGAACCACCCCTATCTACAAGCGACCATACCGGATGGCCGCCAACGAATTAGCTGAGATGAAGCAGCAATTGGAGGATCTTGAAAGGAAAGGTTATATCAGACCAAGTACGTCGCCATGGGGTGCTCCCGTCATCTTCGTCGAGAAGAAAGAAGACAAGGCAAAGCGTATGTGTGTGGATTATCGCGCCTTGAATGAGGTAACCATCAAGAATAAGTACCCGTTGCCTCGGATCGACGATCTCTTCGACCAGCTCAAGGGAGCTACAGTATTCTCGAAGATCGACCTGCGGTCTGGTTACCATCAGTTGAGGATTCGAGAAGAGGATATACCCAAGACTGCCTTCACCACCCGTTATGGATTGTATGAGTGCACGGTTATGTCCTTTGGATTGACCAACGCCCCTGCGTTCTTCATGAATATGATGAATAAGGTGTTCATGGAATATTTGGACAAATTCATAGTAGTCTTCATAGACGATATCCTCATTTATTCCAAGGACCAGAAAGAGCATGAGACCCACCTCCGATTAACCTTAGGCAAGCTAAGGGAACACCAATTGTATGCCAAGTACAGCAAATGCAAGTTTTGGACGGCAGAAGTAAAGTTCCTTGGACACATCATCTCTGCGCAAGGAATCGCAGTAGACCCTGCCACCGTAGAAGCAGTTACGGATTGGTTGCCACCCACAAACGTATCTGAGATACGAAGTTTTCTGGGATTGGCCGGATATTACCGAAGATTCATCGAGAATTTTTCGAAGATAGCCAAGCCAATGACCAAGTTGTTGCAGAAAGGAGAGAAGTTTGAATGGACTCCTGAATGCGAGGAAAGTTTCCGCACCCTCAAGACTCGTTTGGTGTCTGCACCTATACTGACCCTACCGGATATCCGCAAAGACTTCCATGTCTATTGCGACGCATCTCGCCAGGGATTGGGATGTGTTCTTATGCAAGATGGAAAAGTCATCTCTTATGCCTCCAGACAATTGAGACCCCATGAGTTGAATTATCCAACCCATGATTTGGAATTAGCCGCCGTAGTGCACGCCCTCAAGATTTGGAGGCACTATCTAGTTGGAAATCGCTGTGAGATCTTTACGGATCACAAGAGCTTGAAGTATATCTTCACACAGCCTGACCTTAATCTGAGGCAAAGACGATGGTTGGAACTAATCAAGGACTATGACTTGGGTATTCACTATCACCCAGGAAAAGCAAATGTGGTAGCTGATGCCTTAAGTCGCAAGGGATATTGCACGGCAATGATGATTCAGGAACACGCACCCTTGTTATGTAAGGAGATGGAAAACTTAAATCTTGGATTGACCACCAGAGCATATCTAGCCACCTTGGAGACCCAACCGGTATTGTTTGAGCAGATCCGTGAAGCTCAGTTAGAGGACCCGGATATAGCTGCCATTAAGAAGAACATGAGACAAGGAAAAGCCCCCGGATTTTCAGAAGACGAGAATGGCACCATATGGTTTGGAACTCGGATTTGTGTGCCGGATAAACCTGAGATAAAGACCCTTATCCTGAAAGAAGCCCACGAGACATTGTACTCCATTCATCCCGGCAGTACCAAGATGTACCAGGATTTGAAGGAACGCTATTGGTGGGTTAGCATGAAGAGAGAGATTGCCCAGTTCGTCGCCGAATGTGACACCTGCAGAAGAGTAAAAGCTGAACATCAGAGACCTGCAGGATTGTTACAACCACTTAAAGTGCCGGAATGGAAGTGGGAAGAGATCGGTATGGATTTCATCACCGGACTCCCAAAGACCCAACTCGGGTATGATTCTATATGGGTGATCATTGATCGGCTTACAAAAGTAGCTCATTTCATAGCCGTCAAGACGACCTTCAGTGGCCCTAAGCTAGCAGAGCTATATATGGCCAGGATAGTATGTCTTCATGGAGTGCCCAAGAAGATAGTGTCTGACGAGGAAGTCAGTTTACCTCTCGTTTTTGGAAGAACCTCCAAGAGGAGATGGGCACGAGATTGAATTTCAGTACCGCCTACCATCCTCAGACAGATGGACAAACAGAAAGGGTAAATCAGATACTCGAGGATATGCTTCGAGCCTGTGTTTTGGATTTTGGAGCCACTTGGGACAAGAGCTTGCCATATGCAGAATTTTCATACAACAATAGTTATCAAGCCAGTCTTCAGATGTCTCCTTTTGAGGCCCTATATGGACGTAAGTGCAGAACGCCTCTCCTTTGGGACCAAACTGGTGAATCCCAAGTATTCGGAACCGACATTCTCCGTGAAGCCGAAGAGAAAGTACGGATTATCAGAGACCGACTCAAGACAGCCCAATCTCGACAGAAGAGCTACGCAGACAATCGCCGTCGAGACTTAGCCTTTGAAGAAGGAGATCATGTCTACCTTCGGGTTACACCTCTTCGTGGGACTCAACGGTTTAACATGAGAGGAAAGTTGGCCCCTCGATATATTGGACCATTTCCCGTTATTCGACGCCAAGGCGAAGTCGCATATCAGTTGGAATTACCACCTTCATTGGCTGGAGTGCATGACGTATTTCATGTATCTCAACTCAAGAAGTGTCTCCGCGTCCCCACGGAGCAAGTGGATCTTCAGCAGTTGGATGTCCAAGAAGATCTGACTTATGTGGAGAAACCGGTCAAGATATTGGAAGTCAAAGAAAGGACCACCAGAAGTCGAGTCATCCGTTTCTGCAAAGTGCAGTGGAGCAATCACCCAGTAGAGGAAGCTACATGGGAAAAAGAAGATGAACTCAAGGCACAGCATCCTGAGCTATTCGAGGATTGATCCGAATCTCGAGGACGAGATTCTCTGTAAGGGGGATAGGATTGTAACACCCCAGAAATTAAAAGGAATAAAATAAAAAGAAAATAATATTTAAATCATTTCTGGAGTTATTAATAAAGGAAAATCACAAAAGAACCTAAATAAAGCCAAACAGGGAGAAATACTAAAAATCTGAACCTGAAATTTTTATGAGATGAACTAGAGCCCAAGCTATAATTTTAGAAATTTTTACAAATTTTTACCAACAGTGATTCAACCCTTAATCAAATAAATGAATTACTGGATTTATTTTAAAACAGAAAAGAATTAAAAATACTTAATGGGCCTCAACCCGGAAATCGACCTCAGCCCGGCCCAATCCAGCGGTGTGCCACCGACAGGTGGGGTCCACCTGTCGGCGCACTCCTCCGCTCCTCTCTCCTTCCCCGCGCCCCGCCTGGCCCACCCGTCAGCCACCCGTGCCCGGTCCACACTCTCTGATCAACTGGCCCCGCATGTCGGCGCCCTCCCTCCCGCACTCACACACCGACAGGTGGGGGCCACCTGTCGGATCCATCTTCCCCGAAGGAAACCCCCTCCCCTTTCCTTTCCGGCGAGATCCCCTTCCGAATCCCGCCGCCGGCCACCCGCATTAGCCCTGATTGACCCGGATTCCTTTTCCTCGAGCACCAGCGATCACTTTCCCCCTAATCCCCACGCGTCTTCGGCTTAGACAGCAAGCATGCGCGCTTATGGAAGCCCGCCGGTGCAAAATAGGAATCCCCTCGGATCTCCACGGTTCCCTTCCGTTTAGACGACGACGAAGCCCCTACTTAAACCCTCTCCAGCCGCCGCACTTAGCCCACACCTCCCTAGCGCAAGCCATCGCCTTCAGGAGCACTGCCGCAAGGTTTTTTTGGCCCTAGCTCTGCTCCACCTCCGGCGAGTCATCGTCGTCGACCTCGGCCTCCTCCGCCCTAGCCACCGCCACCAGAGTGACCGTCGACGACCCCCCGTCCCTGGCCACCCCTCCGTTGGCCTTGAAAACCGCCGGATCGTCGTCGCCGTCGAGCTCCCGAACCCCCTCCGCCGTCTACCCCATCGTCGGTCGCCGTCCGTTGATCGCCGTCGCCACTTAAGGTACGAACGTGACCGCCATCCCCGCCTCATTCCATTTTGGCAAAGAATAGGGCCTTCGGCCATCGACGCCGCCAGAGGGAGCTCGCCGTTGTTCGGCCGGCGCTGGGGACGAAGCCCTCGGCTTCCCCCGTGCCGCGCGCGTGCCGGACGGCGCCCCTGCCGTTCGATCCGGACTGAACGGCCAGGATTAGATCCTGAGATCAAGCGTCCAGATGCGTTTGACCACGGTTGACCGGTATCAACGCATCCTGGCCGTCGATCGCCACTTAAACGCCCCGCACGCGCCCTGGCCGTTGGATCTAGATCCTGCGGTCCTGATCACCCTGGTCCACGCGCGCGGTCAACGGTTCACGGTGAACCCAGTTCACCGTGGACCCGAGACGGTTTTTAGTTTAAATAAAATTCCAGAAAATAGTTTAAACTTCAAAAATTCATATCTTGCTCATTTTAACTCCAAATTTCACCATTCAAATTTTGTTAGAACCAGAATATTATTCTCCACACATTGATGCCATAAAAACAGTATGTTTCTGTTTCCCAAAATATTATTAATAAATAAATGAATAAAAATCCCTTATGATTAAAATGAATAATACAGAAAATAAATTGGGAAAATTCCAAAATATTAAACTTTACTGTTTTGTACAAAAACCTTGAAATATTAAATATTACTTCACATAATAAAGCCTACAAATGTGTATGTTGAATATTTGGTGAATTTTATCTGTTTATTGAATGTATTGTTTATTTTTCGTATCGAGAAGACTACGAGTTCGTCGAGGAGCAGGAATTCTACCCCGAGGTTCCTCCATCCCCATTTGCTGAGCAAGGCAAGTCATCGACCATCTCTGTGGAAACAGTTGATCATATTGAGCCCATGTTTTAATAACTTATCGCTATAACCCATAGGTTAATATTGCATTAGTCAAATATTCAAACCTTACACTTATATTTATTAGATCCCTGTCCTTGTGTGCAAACCCAAGCCATGCTTATTGAGCCTTAACTCCTTGTCACTCTACTATTAAAATATTAGCTAGTGCCCAATGTACCGGCACAACTGCTATAGGATAAAAAGAACGAGTCGTAGATAGCTGGATTCTGTATATGTATTTCCCTGTTATTCTCATCTCTGGACTCTGTTGGAGTTGGCTAGGTTATAAGTATGGTGGGTTCCGGGTGCAAGCTCGGGCACTGGTTTGTCGCACCCGGGGCACTATAAGGACCGGTCTGCGGGATCTGTTGCAAAGCACTTCCGTACCAACCACAAGTCTAATGGGTAAGTCCTAACTGGAAGTGTGGAACTCTTCGGCTCTATGCACCATAGTGGAGGGGTACAAGGGGCTAGCCTGCGGGCGACTTGTACCAAAGAAGGCTCAAGGGGGGGTATGGTGAGCACTCGACACGTCGAGACACGATACGAAACCCATAAGAGGGTGTTGTGGAGTCGGAGGGAACCATATGGAAGGTTTTGGCACGAGTTCCCGTGAAATGGGTCATCTCGTTACACTTTGGTGTAAGTGATGAGTGCGTGCCTTGTGGGTACAGTGGTACATCTCTGATCAGAGTAATTTAATCTTTTCGAAAAGCCGAGCCCACGGTCAAGGGCGGGTTGTGTGACTACTCGCAGTTAGTTTACAATTGTGTGAATGTTTGGATTACTCCTGGCACGTAAGGACTGTTGAGCGAGGTGGGGTGACTGTACCCCTCGAGTTAGAAGATGATGATACACATGCACATGTTTACTTTTCCGTACTAATAAATTGCTCTCATTTAAAGCTTTACAATTATGCTGCTTCCGCAAAATTAGCCACTATCTCCCTTGTTATTACCTTGCATTATATTTGCATTCGGTGGCTTGCTGAGTACATCTGTACTCACCCCGTTGACTTACAACATCAGAGCCCGTCTACTACGAGGAGGATGAAGGTCTGGAGTAGCGACCCAGTCAAGGCGAGACTGGAAGGAGGCGTTCATCTAGGACCCTTGTTTTATTAGTTTCTCTTCATCTTTATTCACTTTTGTATTAATGCGGTCTACGAACCGTGAATGATTGCTCGTATTGTACGCGGTCGTGTGATGAACGTCTTGTTTTATTGATTTTCTATGGAATTTCAATAAAGTCCTGATTTATTAAATCGGGGCGCGACAGGAAGTGTCGATGTCACTGAGTGCAGCAACAAAAGCTCTAGAAGCAGCCTTGGCTACCCTCTTAGCCACCTTGCTGCGCTTGCCCTTCACAAAGGGTTTCCTCTCCTTCTTGTGGTGTTTAGGGAGCTCACTCTCATCCCTCCTTTTGAGCTTAGGACAATTGGCCTTGATGTGAGAAGTGTCACCACACTCAAAACAACCACTAAAGCCACTTATCCTGACCGAGAACTACTTCATTCAGCTCATCTAATTTAATTAATAGCTAGTCAGATGATAGAGGTACCTCAGATGAGTCAAGCTCATCGCTGCTGTGATCGCTGTCGGTCATAAAGCAAAGGCCGGTGAAGTCTCGTCCCTTCTTGTCCTTCTTGTCCTCCTTCCTTGGGGACTCCTCCTCCTCAGAGCTTGACTCCTTAGTTGAGGAAGTGTCGATGTCGCTGAGAGCAGCAACAAATGCTCTGGAAGCGGCTTTGGCTACTCTCTTAGCCACCTTGCCGCGCTTGCCCTTCACAAAAGGCTTCCTCTCCTTTTTGTGGTATTTGGGGCATTCACTCTCATCTCCCTTCTTGAGCTTAGGGCAATTTGCCTTAATATGAGAAGTGTTGCCACATTCAAAGCAACCACTAAAACCACTTCTCCTCTGATCCCGTCTCTCATGGTGAAAACGGGTGAACCTTCTGGCAATGAGAGCAAGCTCATCATCATCCAGAGTGTCCGCCTGCTCCTTAGTGACGGAGACCAGGGAGGACAAAGCAAAATCACCAACAAGAACACAAGTACCTAATGTGCTTGATTCTGCAGTGGTGCCACGGCTAGAGCCATAAACCAGTGCCAATGGCTGAGGTAGAGAGATTCTGTGCACTGTCAGAGATGCCTTTGCAATCTCTGTGGACTTCAGCTTGCTGAAGAGCTCATCACAGGTCAATGTGTCATAACCTATAGACTCCTCAATGCTGGATATCTTCACTCCCTATATGCTACGATCAAGAGCATAGAGAAACTTGATAGCCCTATCATGGTCATTGTAAGCAAGCGTCCCGTTGGACCGCAAGTTACTCACTATTGCGTCAAAGCGAGAAAACATGGATCTATAGATTCACCAGGCGCTTGCACAAACAGCTAATACTATTGATTGTATGTGCTTTGGCGCCTAGCCTTGATCTATGTAGAGCCCTCAGAAAAAATAGGGAGAGTAGTCCATATCTCCCTAGATGTCCTTAGGTGTTGAACCCTATCAAACTCACTCCGACTCAAACCAATGAACAATATGTTTCTAGCTTTGGAGTTAGAATTATACTGATCTTTTTTTGTTTGAGAGGTGCGGGTTTCAAGGATGGAGTATTGTGAGTCCACAATCTCTCAAATTGCATTTCCTTGGTTTAGCAAGTAAGCCTCCATGCGCACCTTCCAGTATGCAAAATCAGTCCCATCGAACAGAGATATTTTACTAACTCTATCCATGTCGCCAACAGATCACAAAACCGGTTAGGTCAACTAGTGATCTTAACCCGCTCTGATACCAATTGTTGGACCGAAAAGGGCGACCAGAGGGGGTTACCTCAGTTTACAAAGAGCGAACACACACTGACAAACACACACTTCGCACGCACTGACTTCTCACACACTTCTCTAGAAGAGAACCAGTGCACAAACTTAACACAGAAGTAAATTGTGCACATAGGAATCAAAGCATGCAGTGTAAAACAGAATACAAGTTCAAGCAGTGAATAATGAACGGAATCAAAGCTTCATTGCAAGAACAGGGAACACAAAATGACTCACAGGACAGAATACATGAGTGTGGTGGCTAGCACAGGAGTTCTAAAATGGCTTCTCAAAGTGTTACTGATGCCTAGCCATCCTTCACTATTTATAGGCACTATTCAGCCCTATGAATAGACTACTTTACCCCTAGGGTTTACACTGTTTTTGACTCAGCCAGATGAGGGGGTACAGATGGTAGTCTACTTTATTTGGAGGCTTCTTTTGTCAGCTTCGCAGAAGAGACAGCATCAGCTTTTGTAGAGTGGACACGATCAGCCTTTACAGTTTTGGAGTCTTCTTAAGCCCCCCTTAACACGCGAGGTTTGCGGTAGCTTCGGCGAGAAGCTTGGAGCCCGACGGCCTTCGCTTCACCAAAGTCAGCCTTCGATAAATTGACGGTTTTGAGCCGAAGCCGTCAAAGCCTTGAGCCTTCACACCATCACCTCCGGAGTGGACCACCACGGCTTCGCATCTACTCTTTAGCTCGAACTCCGTCAGTCCATGTACCAAAGCCATGCATGGCCGAAGTACCTCAAGTCAGCCATACTCCGAAGCCCCACCTTTGGAGTACCACCCTTCGAAGTTCCTCCTTTGTCCAAGGCCTTCGCATGAAGCATTCCATGAGTACTTCATCGCAATGTCTCTCCCCGAGCACACTCTTCGACGAGCCTCACCCGGACCATGCCTTCGATGCACCTTGACTTCTAAGACCTACGTCAGGTGTCCCTTCGAGTGCCTCCATCCGGAGCACACCTCGAACACCTTGCCTCAATGCTGAGGATTTTATCCACCATACTTTGAAGTCACTCCGTCTGGAGCACCTTTCGAAGTGCCTCGCCTCCGAGGACTTTGCCTCGGGGTACCTTCAGCAGGAGCCACCCTCCGCACTCTCTACCTTCACCTGGCGCACCTTGACCCAAGGACCAACCTCGACCCCACGCAGCCTTCATGACCGAGCTCCCCACTCGCCTAGCATCAAGCCTCTTGCTTGACCCAGGTTCACTTGTTACGAACCGTTCGTCGCCTCCAAAGTCACCTGTGCACCATCGACAAACAGACAAGTGTTTCTAGTACCCCGGAGACCTCTTCGGTAAACAACCTTCAGTACACAATCCAGTGTACCGCCCAAAGTACTGAACCCTTCAGTACACAAGTCATCGTGTTCTGTCGGACCCCTCCGATAGACACACTCCGCTGCAACAGCCGCAGCAAGAAGACCCACCGAACCCTTCGGTGAAACACCCTCTGAACCCCTTCAGAGACACCCCTTCGAATCTAGAAGGAAAATCCTATCAATCACTCATCACAGATTTGAAACCAAGGCACATTTCAACTTGGTTTCTCACCTAGCTAATTAGATACATATTTACAGTCTAGAGACTTGGTGTCCAAGCAATCTACATTGTAACCAATTCTAGATCATATTTATCTTCTCTCACCTTCATCGACTCTTTCATATCCGGCCATGTTGTAATGATATGGACGGGCTTCTTTGACCACCTTTGACCGGACTCCTTTGACTTATGTTGATCGTGCGTCATCTTTAGTGGGCCTAGGCTTTACTAAATCTTGGCATCAACACATGCTCTCCAGTTTTGGAGCATTAAAGGGTAACTGATGCTTCAAAATTATCGGTCATCATCACCCACTGTCATCACGTCCTTTCAAGCATTCATCTGTAACATCTTTTCAAACTCATTAATAGTAGCAGAAACCCTTCATCTTCTAGTACTTCATAAAATCATGCACAGGGTACCAGCCCGTATCATATCACCTTTTCTTCCTCCTTTTTACTTCTTCTTCTCTGGCCATTCACGACTATGATGGATGTTTCTTGGTCTGATGCATCTACTTTTCTTTGTGGCGGCGTCGGACCAGGCTTTATCCCACACATTTTTGTAGTAGTGCTCATTAAATCGAAGATTTTGTTCCCCTAATCCTGGGCCTGCAAAGATCTCGATGTTTTGAAAATTGTACTCATGATTACCTTTTGTCGAACGTTGCAGGTGGTCCCACTAAATCCGGCGGGATCAGCTTGACCCAGCTGCCGAGGAGTCGTTCTTGCTCTATAAGTATCCCTGGCTGAGAAACCAAGTAGTGTTTGCACTATGGTTTATTTTTGTGATGAGTGATTGACAAGTTTGCCTGATTTGTGGTATGGACATGTGTTTGTTGTTTGGGTTCACTGATGGTATCAGTGTGCATCGTGTTTGGAGATTCATATTTTGCTTGTCTCAAGTTGTGCAGGGTTGAGATGCGAGTCAACTATCAACGGCGGGTGATCGGGTTGAAGCGGGGAGCTTGATGCCAGACAGTCAAGGATGCTGGTGAAGTTGAGGAAGATCTCAGGCGTACACGGGGAGATAGAGAAAGACATGGATGGACGAATGATTGGGACAATGTGTTGACCAAGTCAGTGAAAGGGATGCCAATGCAAGTGACAAGGCGGCTCGAGAGATCGAGAGCGAGAGAGACTTGTTGGCGGTCAAGTTCGTGGATTTGTGACACGTGTCGGTGATCTAGAGTGCTTTGTCGATTTTGGCTCAAAACCGTCAGATCAAGATCAAAGCATCCTGAAGCAGAGCCATAGTCACTACGAAAGCTTCGAATCAGGACAAACTACTTTTAGATAGGATTTTACATTTTTATCCCTATGGGCCTTCAAGTCTGTAAAAAACACTAGGGGTATTTGCGTCTTTTCCTGTTTTTGAATTGCCTATAAAGGCCCCCTAGACCCTAGGGTTTCACCAACTCATTCCAATGAAATATTCAGAGTTCACTTTACCAAATATCCAAAAAAATTCTATTTTTCGCTATTCCTTTTTTGCTCTTTTGTAATCGAATCACTGCACTGCTGCATTTCTATTCTTGAGTTTCTTCTTCGGCAGCGCATGTATCAAAAATATCAGCATGTGCGGGATTCGGTTTTTCTTGGAGCAGCACTAGTCCTACTAGGCATGTGTGTGGAAGTCACCAGGGTGATTGAGGTGGAGATGGCAAGGTGTCAGCAGAAGACTGCACGAGGTGCACCGGCGTGGTTCCTGCGACCAGAGGCGCTGGTTCGCTTGGACCGCTCAAGGGAACCGCAAGGCAGTCTGGTGGTTTTCTACACCGACGGACGACGCGTAGTGTGGGAGCCTGCAGCGTCGGCTGGTTTTCCAGTGAAAGGAATCCAAGCAATGGCGGTGCACTTGAACGATGTAGGGGAGGCAACGCGTTGGCGCACGCGTGTAGTGCTACTGGCGGCGTGGCACACGAGCCGGTGGTTTTTCTAGCATTCTGAAGTGCACGACGCGCATGGGTCTTCTGCATTGCGCTCGGGCGAAGCTTGCAGCATGTGGAGATAGAATCAAACGACTACATGCAAGAGGCACTAAGTGCACCCCAAGCATTCGGTAGAAGATTCACTAGAACAGGAGCAGGACCATAAATACATAGAAAACTCGTTTCTCGATTTGCGTGCATTTTAATGTTTGCATAAATATTTTGTGTTAAATTAAAATATTTGTGAGCAAATTTATTTCAGATTGAAATATGCATGTTCATTGATTTATGTGTGTGATCCTAGTGCATGTTAAATGTTTATTAAATCGTTTATGAGCATAGTTTATTTCCTGCATTTAATTAAATATGTGTGATCAATGGATGTGTCTTTTGGACTTGATGATATTTTTGTGCTCTATCTAAATGCATGTCAATTTATCGTACAATCTGTGATGATCTATTAACCTGCCTTCTGTGCATTGTACTGTTGTCTTTTTAATCAGGACATTAGTGTGTGTTTTGAAGGATGGATTAATTTCAGTGCTTGTGATCTCTCAGATGGTCTCATCGTTTAATATTTTACAAGAGAGTGATAGCATTTTATTTCTCTGAGATTTTGTTGTTGTTTCCTCTTGTCCATTTAGAGGTGCGTTGGGTGTTTAGAAAACACCATCAATTCGAAAGAATTTGTTGAGGTGCCTATTCACCCCCTCTAGTCACCCTTTTCGGTCCTTCAATTGGTATCAGAGCAGGTTAAAATTATCAGTTGACTTTAACCGGTTCTATGATCCATAGGCGACATGGACAGAGTTAGCAAAATCCCTATATTCGATGGGACAAACTTTGCATACTAGAAGGTGTGTATGGAGGCTTATCTTCAAAGCCAAGGAAGTACAATTTGGGAGATTGTGGACTCACAATACTCCATCCTTGAGACTCGCACTACTCGGGCTAAGAAAGATCAGTATACTACTAACTGCAAAGCTAGAAATATATTGTTCATTGTCCTGAATAGAAATGAGTTCGATAGGGTACAACACCATCAGACTTCTAGGGAGATTTAGTCCACACTCACTGTGTTTCATGAGGGCACAACTCAGATCAAGGCCAAGCGCCAAAGCACTTACAATCAACAGTACCAAATATTTGTGTAGAGCCCTGGTGAATTTATTGATGCCATGTTTGATAGATTTGATAGCATTGTGAGCAATTTTCGTTCTACTTGGACTTTGCCTTATTCTGATAATGAACGTGATATCAAGCTTCTCTGTGCCCTTGACCGTGGCATATGGGAAGTAAAGATTTCTAGCATTAAGGAGTCAGCAAGTTATGACACACTAACTTGTGACGAACTCTTTAGCAAGCTTAAGTCCACTGAGATTGCCAATGCATCTCGCCAAGGACTTGGAAACTCTTTGCCACCATCCATGGCACTAGTTTCTGGTTCTGACAGTGGCACCTTATCTGGAGGTATTGCATTTGGTTCTTCTAGGTCTTGTGTCTTTATTGGTGGCTTTGCCTTGTCTTCTCATATTAAAGCTAACTGCCCTAAACTCAAAAAGAAAGATGAGAATGAGCACAGGTACTAGAAGAGGGACAAGAAAACCTACTTCAAGAAGAACCGCGACAAGCTGGCTAAGAGAGAAGCCAAGGCAACATTCAGAGCTTTCATGACTGCACTAAGCGACATCGACACTTCTTCAAGTGAAGAGCCAAGCTCTGATGAGGATGAACCACAAAAGGAGGAGAAGAAGGTGAAGGACTTCACCGGCCTTTGCTTCATGGCCGACAACATCCATAGCGGCGATGAGCTAGAGTCATCTGAGGTAGATCTATCCCGTGACCAGCTTTTAGTCAAAAATGATGAATTGAATGATGCTTTAATTGGTCAGGATAGATTACTTAAACAAGCTGCTAAAAAAGTAAAGAACTTAGACTTAGGCTTTAATCTGTACCAACTGAACTTGCCATGCGTAGGTCTAAGTCTGAGGATGCGGGATGTTAGTCTTGTTTGGTGGTCATGAGTGAGCATGTCGAGCTACGTATTGTGCATGCTCAAACTATCGATAAGCTTAAGAGTGCGCATAAATAGCTCATTGTGGTGGAGTCTAGACCTATTTCTTTTTATGCTTGTTCAAATTGTCCTTTGTTGATTGATAGCATTAATTTGAGAGACAAGCATGTTAAGGAGTTAGATGCTTGATTGGAGAGTGCTGAGAGTTCTAAGGATGTGCAGTCTGCTTGTCCCACCTGCATCACCCTAAAGGACCAACTCAGTTTTGCTAGAGGGCAAGCTGAAAAACTCATGACTAAAAATGAATACCTTCTTTCTGTGGTAAACAAATGCACTAAGGGAAAGGGTAGGATTGATTTGCTCTTGCCTAAGACCAAGATGTGTGCTGACAGGGCAGGTTTAACTTTAGGGTTGGGTTTTGAGAGAACCACTCTAGACATTGAGAGAGAAATAGTATTCACGTCACCCACTACCCTAGAGAAAAAGAGAGAGCCTAGTTATACACTCCTCAAAAATCCAAGGAACCCATCCAGCCTACTAAGAAAACACCGCCTCTACCAAAGAAAGCCTCTTAGGAGAAACCAAGAGAGCTCGTGAGGTTTGTTTCCAAGACCCATGCTCCTACCCAAAAAGATTTTCATTGCTCATATTGTGATGCGCACGGGATGCCCGATCTTCCGTTAGAGGGGGTAAACTCAATTGGTGGAGGACTCGACGTTGACGATTCGGCTTTCGACCACCACTGATCTGAACCCCGCAATCACTACATCACGGCTCCGTTGGTTATCAACCATGCACGAATGTGATTTACCTCACCAAGAAGGCTTATCCCTGTATGCAAATCGAGAACACAAGCAAGAACACGGAAACACAATCTCGCAAACAGATGAGAGATCGATTTCTCAAGCGGGGTTCCACAATCTGACGAACGTCAGAGTTCAATCTGCAAAGCAGTTTGAAACTAAGAAAAACCCAACCCTAATTCACGACATCTATAAAGTATTAATACCTAGGGTTTGTGGAAAGTCTTCCCTAATGTTGGGCTTAAGGCCCCAAACGGATACAAGGCCCAAAGTGGCCCAAAACGGTGACGCAGCACTTGATGACTTGTTTGGACTACACAGAATGTTTTGTATTGAACCAGGACTTTGCACTAGATCCATTGGAAAGATATTTTCGTTATCTTTTCAACGCCTTAAAAAACGCCTCAATCTGCCTCCGTACGAGAAAGTTATGCCCATTTTAATGAAAGGTGCTTTGCTGAATCCGAACCAAAATCGAAGTTTGAAGTGGAATCTGAATTGGATTGTTGTGCTGTCTCTCCCTTTTGTGTTTGATCCAGAAGTGTTTCTCACATGTTCCTTAGAGTCAAAATATCACCCATAAGTAGCATCCCATCCATATCCATATCATTATATAAAGTAAGAAACGAACGCACCTCATAATTAAGCTTCTAGGCACGAGAGCGAGTGATTGGTCTAGGAATGATAGAGTGTTGGATGTCTTTATCATTGTTATCAATGTCCTCATCATATTTCTAGAGGGTGGGATATTTGGTTGATTTCTGTTTTCGTTGCATGAAGGATGGGCGGCGTTCTTGGGAGATGAGGACATGGGACATGTATCATCCACCTGTTGGTATACATGAGCTTGTCCTTTATTTTCATTCTCGCTTTCTTGATGCTCCTCATGCTCACATGAGAGGATTTTTCCATTGTGGGATACACCATGACTCTTATGGTGCTAGACCACGTGTTAGTGGTTTTGATCCTCGACGGGATAGGCGACCTCATCGTTTTTATGGCTCTCGCCATTAGGTAGACCTCACTCTTTTTATCATGATTCAAATCCTGTGCGTAGAAAGTCTACTACTACTTTGCAGACCTCACTCTTTTTATCGTTTTTATGGCTCTCGCCATTTAGGTAGACCTCACTCAGTGTTGGATACCACGTCAGTTTTTCACTCACACCAGCCCTGAGCACTCGAGATTTTCTCATTTTGTGTAGGTGGCAGACGGAGGCCTAGAGAACAAGTGGATCATGGATTCTGGTTGTTCGCGCCACATGACCGGGAAGACATCATGGTTCTCCAGCCTCACCTTGACCTAGCAACATGAGTACATCACCTTCAGCAACAATCAAAGGAGCAAAGTGATAGGAACATGTATGGTTAGAATTAATGAAAAATTCATTCTCAAATATGTCGCTTTGGTTGAGGATTTGGGATACAATTTGCTTTATGTATCTCAATTGCTTGATGAGGCTTGGAAGTGCGTTTCAGACGCGATACTTCACAAGTTCTCGATTCTTCTAGCGTTTTAGTTTGTAAGATTTCAAGAATAGGGAGGGTATTTGGAGTTGATTTTTCTAAGTCTTTTGGTTCTTCTCATTGTCTTATTGCTAAACCTTCTTTTGAGCTCTGGACGTGGCAAGAATACTAGAGCATATGAGTTTTGACTTGCTCGCTCGATTGAGTGCCCTAGGTCTGATCCGAGGATTGCCCAAGCTCAAGTTTGAGAAGAATCTCGTTTGTGCTCCTTGTCGACATGGAAAGATGGTGGTTGTCTCTCATTCATCAATCAATATGGTGATGACTGAACAACCCAGAGAACATCTCCATATGGACATTGTAGGTACTTCTTGAGTTAGTTCATTAGGTGGCAAATGGTATGTCCTTGTCGTGGTGGATGACTACTCCCATTATTCTTGGGTTTTCTTTCTTGCAAGCAAGGATGAAGTGTTTTCACACTTTCAGATCTTAGCTTTGAGACTATTCATTGAACTCTCTGGTGCATTGAAAGCAATTAGAAGTGATAATGGTACCGAGTTCAAGAATAGTTTCTTTGTTGATTTTTGCCTTGAGCATGACATTGAACATCAATTTTCTACTCCGCGGGTTCCTCAACAGAATGGAGTTGTTGAGATAAAGAACCGCACTCTGGTGGATATGGCTAGGACAATGCTCGATGAGCATAGGACTCCTAGAAGGTTTTGGGCTAAGGTCATAAACACTGCTTGTTACATCTCCAACCGGTTTAATAAAGATGGTATTGCCGAGGCCATTGAGGACTTTAGCGAAGTAGAGAAATTAGAACAAGGTTTTGCGTCGGTCGATCCCTTAGAAGAAGTTGACATAGGTGATGGTAGCATCTTGAGGCCGACTTTTGTAAACCAACATTTATAGCCTGATGAAAAGGCCGAAGTAGTAAAGTTGCTTCGGTCGTATGTCGATTGTTTCACATGGGAGTATAGCGAGATGCCGGGACTAAGATGGGAGCTCGTGGAGCATCGGCTACCTATCAAGTCCGGATTTAGGCCTTATAAACAGCCTCTTCATCACTTTATCTCGGCCGTCTATGACCGAGTTAAAGAAGAAGTAGAGTGACTGCTCAAAGATGGATTTATTAGGCCATGCAGGTACGTAGAATGGGTCGCTAACATTGTGCTTGTAGAGAAGAAAGGTATCGGCAAGATACGAGTATGTATTGATTTCAGGGATCTGAACAAGGCCACTCCGAAGGACGAGTATCTGATGTTGATAGCCGACATGCTAATCAACGATGCTTCAGGACACAAGGTACTAAACTTTCTTGATGGCAATGCTGGTTACAATCAAATCTTTATGGCCGAAGAGGACGTCTACAAGACAGCCTTTCGATGCCCTGGTTTTGTCGGTTTATTCGAGTGGGTCGTTATGACTTTTGGTTTGAAGAATGTTGGTGCCACATATCAGCGTGCTATGAACTTGATCTTTCATGACTTTCTAGGAGTTATGTTAGAAGTTTATATTGATGATGTCGTAGTCAAATCGGATGCTATGGGAAACCATTTAGCCGATTTGAAAGTTTATTTTGATAGGATGCAGTAGTATGGTTTAAAAATGAACCCACTCAAATGTGCTTTTGGCGTGTCGGCGGGTAAGTTTTTAGGTTTCATGATTCATGAAAGAGGCATAGAGATTGATCCTAAGAGGCTTGAGAAGATTAGAAATGTTACGGCGCCGACATGCAAAAAAGATGTGCAGAAGTTACTGGGCAAGATGAATTATTTGCGTCACTTTATATCTAACTTGTCTAGCAAGATTGATGCCTTTGTCCCCATACTCCGGCTAAAGAACGAGGCCGAGTTCGCTTGGGGGCAAGCCAGCAAAGCGCCTTCGAGAAAATCAAGGAGTGCTTATCATCGTCGCCCGTGGTGACAACACCCAAAGCCGGGATTCCGTTTCGGCTGTACATCGCTACTAAAGATAGCGTAATCAGGGCCGTGCTAACCCAGGAGGTAGAAGGAAAATAGTACATCATCACGTTCTTGAGCCGCCGCCTACTGGACGCTGAGACCAGGTACACATTTGTGGAATGTTTATGTTTATCACTTTACTATGCGTGCACCAAATTGCGCCACTATATTCTCCCTACTACATGTGTTGCCATTTGCCAAACCGATGTTATAAAACACATGTTGCAAAAACCGATTCTAAGTGGAAGAATCGGAAAGTGGGCTTACGCTTTGATCGAGTATGATTTGGCCTATGAACCCCTAAGAGCTATGAAAGACCAGATTGTAGCCAACTTTATATTTGATCACCACATAGACGTCAGTTGGAGCGACAATGTTGCTTTGATCGAGGTAATACCATGGAAACTTTACTTTGATGGTTCAGCTTGCAAAAATGACCAAGTTATTGGGGTGGTTCTCATATCACCTAGGAGAATACACTTTGAGACTTCGGCTCATTTAGAGTTTCCTTCTACTAATAACCAAGCTCAAAATGAGGCTTTACTTCTAGGGCTTGAATTGTTAGAATCCATAGGTGTTAAACATGTTCATGTGCATGGTGATTCTCTGTTAGTAGTACAACAAGTGGCTAAGAATGCTCAATGTTTTAACGGCTTGCTAAACAGCTACTTGGATAAGTGCTTAGACATAGTTGCTACTTTTGATGACTTCAAAATTTCCCATGTGTCAAGAGAGGTCAATTCAGTTGCAAATGATTTGGCTCAGCAAGCATCTAGTTACCTGGTTACCATGTCAGGAGAGGAAAATTTTCTGTACAGGAGAAGCCGATGTTTGGTCTCACTACCGAAGCTAGTGACTTCGGACAGGCGCACCCTCTGGGACGGACCCCTTCGGTGGCCGGAGACTACCGCACACCGAGGTTGCGAGACCGGAGTGCTCCGCCCACCAAAGAGTCTGGCACACCGGAGCCCACGAGCCGGAGTCCCCGGGACTGCGAGGGCTTCTGGGAGTCCGGACCCTCCGGCAGGAGGCTTCGGCCTGATGCGCTCCGCACGGCCAGTCCAGCTAGGCTTTGACAGAAGCAGGAAGGGCTCAGGGGGCACCCCGAAATCAGTAGCCTGGATACATTTTCAGGGAGCGAGCTAGCAAAACCCTCCGAAGCCCATAAGGCCGATTGGAGAATTCCAATTGTCCAGTATTTGAGAGACCCTAGCCAAAGGGTTGATCGGAAGGTTCGGCGATAAGCGTTTAAATTTGTGTTGATAGACGACACACTGTATCGCCAAACCATTGATGGAGTATTGTTAAAGTGTCTAGACCACAAACGATCCCAGTTGGCTACGGGAGAAGTCCATGAAGGACTTTGTGGCACTCATCAGTCGGCCCAGAAAATGAGTTGGATGCTCAAAAGAGCGGGTTTCTACTGGCTGACTATGACTGAGGATTGTTTTAAGTATTATAGAGGGTGTGAAGCATGTCAGAAGTTTGGCAATATTCAGTTAGCTCCTGCTTCATTACTCAACCCTATCGTCAAGCCATGGCCGTTACGAGGTCGGGGTTTAGACTTCATTGGCCAGATTCACCCTCCTTCCTCAAAAGGGCATCGATTCGTGTTGATGGGACGGATTACTTCACCAAGTGGACCGAGGCCATGCCTCTCAAGAACATGACTCACAACGAGGTACTTGACTTTATCTTGAAGCACATCATACATAGATTCGGCATTCCTCAAACTCTCACTACAGATCAAGGTAGCTCATTTGTTTCTAAAGAAGTGAGGGACTTCACCGAATATTATGGTATTAAGGTGCTAAACTCTTTGCCCTACTATGCTCAGGCCAATGGTCAGGCCGAGTCTAGTAATAAAACCGTGATTAAGCTCATTAGGAAGAAAATTGAAGAATTCCCTAAACAGTGGCATGAAGTGCTCTCCGAGGCGCTATGGGCTTGTAGAATTGCAAAGCACGGTGCTACCAAAGTTAGTCCATATGAGTTGTTATATGGACAAGAAGTCATTCTACCTGTAGAAGTAGATCTTGGCTCTCTAAGAGTGTTAAAGCAAGATCGATTATCGGTCAACGAGTATGAAACTCTTTTGAAAGACAACCTAGAAGAAGTGACCGATAAGAGATTGAAGGCTTTAGAAGCCATAGAAGTAGACAAGAGGAGAGTAGATAAAGCCTACAATAAGAAGGTTAAACCAAAATCGTTTCAAGTGAGTGACTTGGTTTGGAAGACGATTTTACCCTTTGGCACTAAGAGTTCTAAGTTTGGTAAATGGTCACCTAGTTAGGAAGGCCCTTTCAAAATATCTGAAATCGCTCCTGGCAATGCATATGTGTTAGAATCTCTACAAGGAGAGCGGTTTCGAAGGGTGTTGAATGGTAGATACTTAAAAAGGTATTTCCCAAGTGTGTGGCAAACATCTTAGAAGAGGTTGAAAGGCCGATGTGGAAAGTATCGTCTTTATCCCGTTGTGCTTTTAGTTAACTTAGTTCACTAAAAGGTAGGGGGGCATGTGTTGATAGCAAAAAATGGCATCAATGATTAAGATTGTTGAAATATCAATTTTGGTAATTTGGACCGAAAATACACATGTCCCGAGTCAGGCCGAAGCCCTATAGGGCTGAAGACCATTGGGCTATGGGCTCCGGAAGCTTCTAGCCAGCCCACGGCCTTCGTCTAGGAGGCCTTCGGAGGCCCACCCCACCGAAGCTTCGGCCTAAGGAGCAGGCTTCGGTAGGCCTAGCCGAAGGCCCACTTCGGGCAGAGATAGAGTTGGACCCAATTCTGGCTAAGTGTTTATCTCTATTCAGCCAAATTATAGCAGATTAGATTAGAGGTCTAGCCCATATAAGTATAGAGGCGAAGCCAGTTCAGAAGCCCCCCTGACAAAATCAACCACAAAACCTAGCTTTGAATCACATTTACTTTATCTTTACTTTTCTATACTCTTCGTGGGTTTGCTTGGAAGCCCTCCGACGGCCACTTCAGAACAGTGGTAATCCTTATTACTTCGCTTGTGAAGTATCGTTGATATATGTAATAGATTATTATCGCCTTGTTACTTCGCTTGTGAAGTATCCGTTAATCTACGTAATAGATTGCTATCACCTTATTACTCGCCTGTGAAGTACCCGATAATCTGCGTAACAGATTGCTACCTTCGCTCCTAGTGCAACACTTAGCAGAATTCGATCATCAGGCCAAATTGGTACTTCGAATCTACTCTGTTGTAGGTTTCCACGTTCGAGCTACTCCATCAACATACTTCGTCACGACAGGCTTCGCCACACTCGTACTCCACTCCGGACGAAGTCACGCTCGCGCGTTGCATTTGAGTCATTATTTTGTATCTTACTATATCAGAGACTTCACGTCGAACCCCGCTGTTCGGAGGTGATTATCAGTGTCCAGATTCATTCGAAGTTCATCTTCGGCCAGATCAGTCCGAACGCCGAAGGTACCCTTTGGCGGGACACTTCGCACCAGATGCCGAAGGTACACTTCGGCGGCCCCCTTCGCGCCATACTTCGAAGTAGATAGGCTTCGACCGGTTTGCTGATTTATTCTGTTTAATATATTTCTTTTGGCTAATCGGATTATTTCTGTGTGATCTGATTACCTGGCGACTCCACCCCCTTACCATGGCTAAGGGTAGTCGGAACGCGACGTCAGTGCGGTGTTACGCTTAGGCTTGTCCCTAAGTATCCGCACACTTTTGGATCATCGAACTGACCCAAGTGCGGGGCACGTTTTCGTGTCAACACATACATAGATTCAGCATTCCTCAAACTCTCACTACAGATCAAGGTAGTTCATTTGTTTCTAAAGAAGTGGGAGACTTTGTCGAATATTATGGTATTAAGTTGATAAACTCTTCACCATACTATGCTCAGGCCAATGGTTAGGCCGAGTCTAGTAATAAGACTGTGATTAAGCTCATTAAAAAGAAAATTGAGAAGTTCCTTAAGAGGTGGCATGAAGTGCTTTCCGAGGCACTATGGGCTTGTAGAATTGCAAAGCACGGTGCTACCAAAGTTAGTCCATATGAGTTGGTGTATGGACAAGAAGTCATTCTACCTATAGAAGTGGATCTTGGTTCTTGCAGAGTTCTAAAGAAAGATGGTTTATCGGTCAACGAGTATGAGACTATTTTGAAGGACAGTCTAGAAGAAGTGACCGATAAGATGTTAAGGGCTTTAGAAGCTATAGAAATAGACAAAAGGAGAGTAGATAAAGCCTACAATAAGAAGGTTAAACCAAAATTGTTTCAAGTAGGTGACTTCGTATGGAAGACGATTTTGCCCTTAGGCACTAGGAGCACTAAATTTGGTAAATGATCACCTAGTTGGGAAGGTCCTTTAAAATACCAAAATCGCTCCTAGCAATGCTTATGTGTTAGAGTCTCTGTAAGGAGAGCGGTTTCGAAGAGCTTTGAACGGTATATACTTGAAAGGGTACTTTCCAAGTGTGTGGCAAACAACTTGAAGGTGTCGAAAGGCCGATATGAAAAGTATCGTCTTTAGCCCGTTATGCTTTTAGTTCACTTAGTTCACTAAAAGGCAGGGGGCATGTGTTGATAGCAAAAAATGGCATTAATGGTTAAGATTGTCAAAATATCAATTTTGGTAATTTGGGCCAAAAATACACATGTCCTGGGTTGGGTCGACGCCCTACAAGGCCGAAGGCCCACAAAACTACGGGCTTCGGAAGCTTCCGGTAAGTCCCACAGCCTTCGGCCCGAAGGCCTTCGGAGGCCCACTCCGCCAAAGCTTCGGCCGAGGAGCAGGTTTCGGTGGGCCTGGCCGAAGGCCCACTTCGGGCAGAGTTAGAGATTGAGTCTGATTTTTACTAAGTCTTTCCACGCGTGATTAAGCCAAATCTTATCAGATTAGGCTTAGAGATTACAAGTCTAGCCCCTATAAATATAGGGGTGAGGCCGGTTCAGAAACCCCCCAACACATATCCACCACAAGCCCTAGCTTTGAACCGTATCTTTATTTTTATCCTTTACTTTCTGCAATCTTCGTGGGTTTGCCTGGAAGCCCTCCGACGGCCATTTCGGAACAGTGGTAATCCTTGTTACTTCTCCTGTGAATTATCTATTAATCTACGTAATAGATTGCTGTCGCCTTGTTACTTCGCCTATGAAGTATCCGTTAATATACGCAATAGATTGCTATCGCCTTGTTACTTCGCCTGTGAAGTATCCGCTAATCTACGTAACAAATTACTACCTTCGCCCCTAGTGCAACACTTAGCCAAATTCAATCCTTGGGCTGAATTAGTACTTCAAATCTACTTTGTTGCAGGTTTCCACTGTTCAGAGCTACTTCATCGGAGGTGTCCGGAGCTAAGAGAATGGTTTCGGAGGTTGTCAGAACACCCTTCGGCGAGATCGCTGCTTCGACCGCACGTGCCAGACTGTCACGCTTGTTGTTTGTTTGGCCAAGTCTTGCACGTCGACACGCTTCGCAACAGACTTTCATCACGATAGGCTTCGCCACGCTTGTACTCTGCTTTAGACGAAGTCACGCTCGCGCGTTGCATCTAAGTCGTTATTCTGTATCTTACTGTATCGGAGACTTCATGTCGAACCCTGCTGTTTGCAGTTGATTGTCGCGTCTAGATCGGTTTGGAGTCCATCTTCTGTCGGATCAGTCCGAACGCCCAAGACACCCTTCGATGGGACACTTCGCACTAGATAGCGAAGGTACACTTCAGCGACACCCTTCGCACCATACTTCGAATTAATCAGGCTTCGACCAGTTTGTTGATTTGTTCTGTTTAATATATTTATTTTGGCTAATTGGATTATTTCTGTGTGATCTGATTACCTAGCGACTCCACCCCCTTACCACGGTTAAGGGTAGTCGGAACACGACGTCGGTGTTGTGTTATGCTTAGGCTTGTCCCTAAGTATCCGCACACTTTTGGATCGTCGAACTGACCCAAGTGCGGGGGTACATTTCTGTGTCAACACACTCTTGCACCTATTGTTATAATGTAGTTGGCTTCTTTTAACCTTCTTTCTTTTTTCAGTCCTTCATCCAAAAACTCCCTTTTGATATCGGGCCATATATTGAAGACGAAGAAGTCACTGGTGCCCCTTCATTGCCTGCGCCTCAGTTGCCTCCTGAAGTGAAGAGGGTTCTATTGGACCTGTTGCATTGCTTGGAGGATCCAGTGGAGGTCCAGAGGGCGCTTCAATGACATCTTGGACCGCCTCTCCCTGGAGTTGGTTGACACCCTTACGCCAGCCACATACCTGGAGTTCCATCGGCCAAACGTGCAGTTGGCGCTAAAGAAAATGGTCGTTCGCGCTAGCCGTGCGTCGTAGTGGGAGGCGGTCAAGGTTCTTGACGAAGCAGTGGTCACCGAGGGCACCCTTCTAGATCATGTCTGGGGCGAGTCATTGGCCACGTCGCTAGAACTTGGCCAGTGTCGTTGCGTGGGAACGGCAAGCCTACAGGGGGTACCCGTAGTGTGATTTGTTGTCAGTAGAAGGGAGGAGTCGTGGATATGGATTCGATGGTTACCCTAATCAAATGGTGCAAGATACGGGTAAAGACAATAAGAAGACATACACGAGAGAGTTTTTAGACAGGTTCAGGCCTCCCGGAGGATAGTAACCCTACTCCTGTGTGTATGGATGAATGGGGATGTCTGTATGGATGAATGTGTATTTTCGGCCCAAATCACCAAAACTGGTATTTTGACGATCTCAGCCATTGATGCCATTTTTTGCTATCAACAGTAAGATCCATGATGTCGCATGCGCATGAGTCTTGGGCTTAGGTCGAAAATTTTGAATATGCCGGCTAGCATAGCTCCCCTATTCCCCAATATTGGTATGAGAGCCTGCGTGCGCAGTGTTTGATCTGGATCCCTCATGTATGGAGATACATGGTGGAAAACAGATTAGATTTGTTTCTGTCTGTGGCAGATCGGAAGTTCCGATAATGATCGGAAGTTCCGATGGCAGATCAAAAGCTCCTATGGTGATCGGATGTTCCGACATCGAATAATGATTCGATACAGAAAGCAATTATTGCGGTGCGGGATTCCGATATTGATCGGAAGTTCTGATACCAGATCGGAAGTTCTGACCCAACCGAATTTGAAAAACCAACCTGTTTAGATGGGTTTTTCAGATCTAGAATCCAGTCACTTGTAGATTGCTCGCCTAACTTTATTTTGCAGAGAATGATGTGATCAGCATAGCCTTGGATAATGTGATGTATGAGATTCATGCAATGAATGTAAATTAAATATGGCACGCGTGTCATGGTTATTTACAGCCTAAGGCTAATGTAAAATTTATTACGTCTTGTGTGTCGTTTCCGTGGTGCTTTAGCCCATGTAATTAGTATAGACTATGCGAGATGGACTAGTACTCTTCATGGAGGACGGGAGCATGCACTCAATGACGGGAGCCATGGAGATGGAGATCGCCATGAAAAGAAGGCCATGCTATGTCACAGTTAATATGATTGCATGTGATGCTTTCTTTTGTTCATGTTATTCTATTCTTGCATGTTTCGTGTGTGTTAGGGACGTTACAGTGCTAGAATAGTTTTCCCTTGGAAAAATAAGTGTTAATGCTCTTCCCAATAGCTACACCCACCAACGTTCATGCTCATTGATGGTGGGTCTGCCAAAGCAGGGTGCTATCTTTTATCTCGACCAGTTGGGGCAGATGTCGGACTTCTGCACGCATAGTATTGGTTCACTTGACAAGACTATCAAAACAATTTTGGGCCTTGGAGCATAGGAGTTGGGGTTGAGCATTGGATACTTCTCCAACAACAAGAGTCACATACGATGTGATTAGCAAAGAGTTGCTTACCTATGTCAACTAGCTTCTAGCAGTAATGCCAAAGCTCACTAGGAGATAGCGTGACCATGGATCTTGCACCACTATTAGTCATTAGAGGGAATGTGACTTTTTTTAAAATAGTGGAACATCTTTTATTAGATAGAAGATAATCATTGCATAATGCTAAATCTTGCATTTAATCTTTTGTAGATCATGGCACTTACTACTTCTACTTTTAAGAGCACTCCAGTTTTTAATTTGCAATCTACACTTGAATGCAAGAAATTATCTGGAACAAACTTTATGGATTGGTATCGAAATTTGAGAATTGTTCTTAAACAAGAAAAAAGGATTATGTTCTGGAGGAACCTCGCCCTGATGAACCAGGAAAGTATGCTTCTGCAGCAGACAAGCGTGCTTATGAGAATAATGCTAGTGATTCCATGGATGTCAGCTGTTTGATGCTTGCATGCATGTCCTTTTAGTTTCAAAAACAATATGAGGAATGTGATGCTTACGATATGATCGTAGGCCTTAAAGGCATGTTTCAGAACCAGGCAAGGGCAGAGAGATACAATGTGTGTAAGTGCTTGTTTGGTAGCAGGCTGGCTGAAGGGAGCCTAGTGAGCCCTCATGTGATCAAGATGATTGGTTGCGTAGAGACTCTAGAGAGACTGGGCACTCCATTGGATCCATACCTAGCTTTTGACGTCATTCTCCAGTCGCTCCCACTGAGCTTTGAGTCGCTCATCATGAATTATAATATGGTTGGACTAGAGAAGACACTAGCTGAGTTGTATGGGATGCTTAAAACTGCTGAGGAGAGTATCAAGAAGTCTCCTAATCAAGTGATGATGGTTAGAAGGAGGGCAAAAAGAGGAGGAGGAAAAACGCTAAGACTACATATTCGATCTCTAGTACGAAGTCTAAACCGACTAAAAAGTCCAGGTCTGGTCCTGCCAACACTGATGTGTGCCACCATTGCCACAAGCCTAGGCATTGGAAGCGAAGTTGCAAGGTGTACCTGGAAAAGCAGAAGAACAAGAAGGGAAGTGGGACTTTCGCTTTCAGGTATTAATGTTATTGAAATTAATCTTACTACTCGTCCAAATGATTCATGGGTATTTGATATCAGATCGATGATTCATACTTGCAAATCGTTGCAGGGGCTGAGTAGAGTAAGAAAGTGTGTAAGTGGCGAGCTGGATATCTGCGTCAGGAATGGTGCAAAGGTTGCAGTGTTTGCCATCAGTGTTTATTCACTATCGCTACCGTCAGGACTAGTTTTGGAGTTAAATAATTGTTATTTCATTCCCGCCTTAGGCAGAAATATTATCTCTTCTTCATGTTTAGAGGAAGATGATTTGAATTCGTAATAAAGAACAAGAGTTGTTCAATATTTTCGAATGGCGTGCTCTTTGGTGTTTGTCCATATGTGAATGGATTGTATATTCTGAGTCTTGACGATGCACACGTTTATAACATTAGTACTAAAAAACAACGACTCAATGATTTAAATCCTACCTATGTCTAACAGTGTCGTTTAGGTCATATAAATGAGAAGCGCGTGTAGAAGCTCCATAGTGATGGACTATTGGAATAATTTGATTTTGAATCATATGACATATGCGAGTCTTGCTTACTTGGAAAAATGACAAAGACGCCTTTCACTGGACAGAGTGAGAGGGTGAGTGAGCTATTAGCCATAGTACATACAGATGTGTGTTGTCCAATGAGTCACACAGCTAGGAAAGGCTTTTAGTACTTTATCACTTTTACCGATGACTTTAGTAGATATGGTTATGTCTACTTAATGAGGCATAAGTGGGAATCCTTCAAAAAGTTCAACTAGTTACAGAATGAAGTACAAAATCATACAGGAAAGACAATTAAATTTCTACGATTTGATCGTGGGGGTGAATATTTGAGTCATGAGTTTAGTGATTATCTGAAGCAGTGTGGAATTGTTCCACAGCTGACCTCACCGGGCACGCCCCAATGGAATGGGTTGTCCGAGCGAAGAAACCGCACTTTGTTGGACATGGTGCGGTCCATGATGAGTCACATTGATCTTCCATTATCCTTTTGGGGTCACACTCTAGAAATAACAGCTTTCACGATTAATATAGTTCCATCTAAGTCAGTAGAGAAGATGCCATATGAGATGTGGTCTGGGAGGCATCCTAGTTTGTATTTTCTAAAGATTTGGGAATGTGAGGCATATGTCAAACGTATTACGTCTAACAAGCTCAGTCCTAAGTCTGACAAGTGCTTCTTTGTGGGGTATCCTAAGGAAACAAAATGATACTATTTCTATAATAGAGAGGAGGGTAAAGTGTTTGTCGCTCGGAATGGTGTGTTCCTTGAGAAAGAGTTTCTGTAAAAAGGAGTTAGTGGGAGGACGGTTCATCTCGAAGAGGTTCGAGAGCCGCTGGAAAGTGTTCCAAATCCCATTGAACAACAACAGGATGAGCAAAGTGTTGCGGAGCCTGTTGTATATGTGCCATCCGCATGAAGGTTAGGGAGAGTAGTCCATGCGTCAGAGAGGTACATGTTCTTGACCACTGGTCATCGTGACGTGTTGTTGTTGGACAACGACGAGCCCAAGACATATGCAGAAGCAGTGATGGGACCAAACTCTGAGAAATGGCTTGGAGCCATTGGATCCGAGTTGGAGTCCATACGAGTTAACCAAGTTTGGAACTTAGTTGATCCACCCGATGGTGTAAAAACTATTGAGTGTAAATGGATCTTCAAGAAAAAGATAGATGTTGTTGGAAATGTTCACATCTATAACGCACGATTGGTGGCGAAAGGATTCAGACAGATTCAAGGTGTTGATTATGATGAAACATTTTATGATTATGAGATATGGAAAATGGATGTCAAGACGACTTTCCTGAATGGAAACCTAAGTGAGGATGTGTATATGACACAACCTAAAGGTCTTGATGGTCCAGGAAATACTGGGAAAGTTTACAAGTTGCTAAAGTCCATTTATGGATTTAAGCAAGCTTCTCGGAGTTGGAATCTTCGTTTTGATAAGGTAGTCAAAGGGTTTGGCTTCATCAAGAATGAAGAAGAGCCTTGTGTTTACAAAAAGGCTAGTGGGAGCTCACTCATATTTCTAGTCTTATATGTGGATGACATATTGTTGATCGGAAATGACATTCCTCTCTTGAATGCTGTAAAGACTTCATTAAAAAATTGTTTCTCGATGAAAGATCTTGGAGAGGCAGCATACATTCTAGGCATAAAGATCTATAGAGATAGATCAAAACAATTAATTAGATTAAGCCAAAGTATGTACATTGACAAGGTTTTGAAACGGTTCAAAATGCAGAATTCTAAGAAGGGTTTTCTGCCAATTTCACATGGTATTTATCTTAGTAAGACTCAGTGTGCTGTGACACCTGATGAGCTAGAGAAGATGAGTGTGATCTCGTATGCCTCCGCGATTGGATCTATCATGTATGTCATGCTATGTACACGCCCAGATATGTCATGTGCTCTAAGTGTTACGAGCAGGTACCAATCGAACCCGGGTGAAAGTCACTGAGCTATAGTAAAGAGTATCCTCAAGTACTTGAGAAGGACTGAGAAAATGTTCCTTATATACGGTGGTGAAGAAGAGTTCATTGTAAGTGGTTATATGGATGCTAGCTTTTAGACCGATAAATATGATTCTCGATCGCAATCTGGCTTTGTATTCTGCCTCAATGGAGGTGCAGTGAGTTGGAAGAGTTCCAAGCAAGAGGTGGCGGTTAATTCTACAATAGAAGCTGAGTATATCGCTGCTTCAGAAGCTGCGAAGGAGGTCGTTTGGATCAGAAAGTTTGTTTCTGAGCTGGGTGTTGTTCCTAGTGTGTCTAGTCCAGTGGACCTCTATTGTGATAATAGTGGTGCCATTGCGCAAGCCAAGGAGCCTAGATTGCACCAGAAATCCAAACATATACTTCGACGATATCACCTGATCTGCGAGATCATTGAAATAGGCGATGTGAAGATTTGCAAGGTGCATACGGATTTGAACATGGCAGATCTGTTGACGAAGCCTCTTCCATAGTCCAAGCATGAGGCACATATGAGCTCCATGGGTATTAGATACTTGCGTGAGTAAGTCATGTTTTTGTGGAAGATGCTAGTAGAGTCAATGCTAATGTATGAGGATAATTGTTATCTTGCTCCTTGAATAAATATTGTTTGCATTTAATTAATGAGTATGACTTGTTATGTGAAACTATTTGCTTTATGACAATGTTGTTCAAAAGGGGTCCCTAATCTTTTCATCATGTGGGACAGTGGTGATACATGGATTAGCACATCCTACTGATTGATGATTGTGTTTCATAGATCATAGACATATAGATGTCAAATCAGTGATGTGGACACATATTGGTGAACATGGTGTTGGACAGACCCACTTAAGATACTGCTGGGATTGTTATTGTAATGTGTTATCTCAAATGGTGTACCAGTAGAGTCCTTGGACCCGAGATCGTTATTTGATTCCAGAATGCATAGTGACACACTTAGATGCTTCCTAACGCTATTCCGTAACAGGGTAGTAATAAGGGTTGTTTTCTGGTGTGTTGTGAAACATGTCTTAGGAGGTGAGCGGTCAAGATGGAATTTACCCCTCCTAAAACGGGAGAGCCGTCTCTGAGCCCCTCGAGGTATTGGATTGGAAAAGTGCATGGTCATGCCACTATGACTAAGGAGTTAGTCATGATTTGAATGCGATACTTGATCGAGTGAAATATCGAGCTAACCAGCAAGGGTGGCAAGTATCTCACCTTGAGCTTTACTGACGGCGTGTGGTAAAGGGACTAGTGCTTGAGTATATAAAGGTTCATGAAAATTCGATTTTGTATGTTTTCGGGAGACAATATGTGCTGCTAGGTACCACTATTGATTAGTGAGTCGGAAACAGTTTTCAGTGAATAGTTGTTAGTGTATGAGCCTATCGGGTCACACACTTAAGGGGATGGATTAAAACATGCAAAGAATTGATTCTTGTGCAAGTGGGAGATTGAAGGATATTCCCAAGAAAATTCTGTGGATCGAAAGTTTCGATAGGAAGTTCCGGTTATTTTCTGGTCTCGATACAAAGAGCAAATATTGCTTCGGAAGTTCCGACGAGACAGAAGTTCCGATTTGAAATCGGTGAATTTTTGTACTGATCGGAAGTTCTGAGGTGGGCGATGACAGATTGAATATTTTGCATGTCGTACTGTATCAGGAGACCTAAAATACCCCATCAGGAGTTCTGATCTAGGATCAGAAGTTTCGACGTGGGCAAATAGATTGGATCTGTTACGGTTTTGAGGATATCGAGATGAGCACGACCAGGGGACCCTTAGCCCTACAAAAGGAAAGGAAGAGGATGTCTTGGAACAAGGAATAAGCCTAGATTAGACCTAGCCACCAAAGAGTCATCTCCTTCCTTTTTTGATCGGATCCCCGTCTCTCACGTGCGGTGCTAGCATGCTGCCATGGGAGGTACTCCATCCCTGTACGTGTGGACTTCGTGGAGGCATTTCTCCAATAACGACGCTCGTGGACATATACATATGAACGACTACATCGTCTTCATCGATCGGATCGACGTAGGATGACAAGGACGAAGCAAGGATAGGCTTGACGCGCTACTCCAACATCTTCTTCTGTTGCACCTAGCTCGTCTCATGCTAGAAGGTATCGATCCATGATCTCGCACGCACATGAGTCTTGGGCTTAGGGCATAAATTTTGAATTTGCCAGCTAGCGTAGCTCTCCTATTCCCCAACAGTTCCTAGCTCGGACACAAATGATCGTGCCGTCATCCGGGACGTCGACGCCGTCTAGGTGGGGGTGATTGAGGGCATCCATCATGTTCTGGCTTGAATCTTTTTCTGTTGTGTTGATAGAAAAAAATGACATTAATGGCCAAGATTGTCAAAATATCAATTTCGGTAATTTGAGCCGAAAATATACAACTTCTGGTACAGGTCGAAGCCCTGAAGTGTCGGAGGCCCACCTGCATGGGGCCTTAGGGGCCTTTTAGTGGCCTGTTTTGCAGGCTGGCTTCGGCCCAAAGGCCCTTCGGCGGTTTGCTTCGCCGAAGCTTCGGCCCGAGGAGCACCCTTCGGCGGGCTTGCCGAAGGCCCACTTCGGGTAGGCTTCGGATAAGGAGTGTGATACAGATTCAGGTTGTTTTAATCTCTAATCTTGATTAGGCTGAATCATATCAGATTAGAGTTAGAGATAAGAAGACTAGCCCCTATAAATACAAGGGTGAGGCCGGTTCATAGAACCCCCCAACACAGATCAACTATTCAAACCCTAGTTTGAACCGTATTTTTATTTTCTTTACTTTCCGCATTAGATCAGTACACCTTCGTGGGTTTGCGCTGGAAGCCCTTCGCCGACCACGCCGAAACAGTGGTAAGCCTTATTGGTTTGCTTGTGAATTATCCGTTAATCTACGTAATAGATTGCTATCACCTTGTTGGCTCGCTTGTGAAGTCTCCATTAATCTACATAACATATTGCTACCCTTCCTTTTGTATACTGCAACACTTGGTGATTCGGTCTCCAGGCCGAATTGGCACTTGATCTTCGTTTGCTGCAAGTTTCATGTTCGGAGCCCCCTTCGCCGAATTTTTCCGGAGCTAGGAAGCTTGTTTCCGGAGCAAAGGATGACAAGGACAAAGCAAGGATAGGCTTGACGTGCTACTCCAACATCTTCTTCTGTTGCACCTAGCTCGTCTCGTGCCAGAAGGTACCGATCCATGATCTCGCACGCACATGAGTCTTGGGCTTAGGGCATAAATTTTGAATGTGCTGGCTAGCGTAGCTCTCCTATTCCCCAACAGTTCCTAGCTCAGACACAGATGATCGTGCCGTCGTCCAGGACGTCGACGCTGTAGGACCGAAAGTAGTGACCAGAGAGGGGTGAATGGGCGCCTAAAAATTATTTTGAATCAATGGCCTGCTCCCAACACCCAACGCACCTCAACTGACTTAGCAAAGAAAGATGAACAGATCAACAGTGCCTCAAAAAGGATCTAGCCTAACAACAACCGGTGTCCTAAACGAAAAGACACCAATACAGTGCTAATAGGCAGATTAACGAATCATTTAAACCATGGGCAGATCAAGGTTCACAGAGATAAATCATTTCAGCAATTTATCTAAGTGCATGCAAAACGAGAAGGGTTACTGTTCAGAGTTGTCTCTTGGACGGTACTTGACAAAGCCTGTGTGGTGTGAAGCCTATAGTTGTCGAAGCAGGCTTCGAAGTACACAGTGCCGAAGTCTGTAGGGGATGTTTTGAAGCCTGCCTTGAAGTTGACGTGCGAAGGCTGATGGAGTCGAAGCTGGTTCGAAGCAGTCGTGCGAAGGTCGTAGATGTATACTTTGATCCCTTCGAATTCGAATCTATGTAGGGACGAGTTCGAAGACTAGTGCAAAGCTATGAAACAGCGAGGCACGTAGCTGTCGAAGCCTACTTCGAAAATTTTAGTACCAAAGCCAAAAACAGACTCCGAACAGCCTCAAGTAGACTTCGAAGATTCGGAACTTAACACAAGGAAAAATTTAACTTCAAAGCTTAAACAGAAAAGTCGAAGCATGTCTCTGTAGGGACTTCGCACGAGCGAAGTCTACCCTCACAAGGACTTTCGAACTCTTTAGTGCAATTTGACTGAAGCCTGCTTTTCAGCTCACTTCGCAAAACACACCCCGGACAAAAACTTCTCTACTCCGAAGAGACAAAGTCAAAATAGTTCAGAGGTAGACTTCGAACACAAGTAGACCAAGAACCCTTTGAACTAGGTCAAGCTTCGAAACGGAGACCTCAAGCAACGACTTTGGAACCTTGTGCGAAGCTCGACCGAAGTCTGCCTCACAGAACAGAAGGGCTTAGAACAAAGATTAATAGCAGAGTTCGAACCTTCGCAAGAACCTTCAAGAAACATGCAAACTCCCTTTTCTTGATCAGAACGCCATGTCAGGGAAATACCAATAAAAAACTTAGCTGTAGCCTAGAATCAGAATAGCCTGACACACAACAGCTAGAAGCCTATGGCATAGAAAACAACACGGCAGACCAAATCGTTGCAAAGATAAAATAAGCTGAGCACGCATAACGAAGCAACCAGGGAATCACTTCACAGCGAGACGATTTGAGATCAGTGCGGAGAGATCAGAACCTAGATGGAGTCCTTCTAGACAATCGATCGAAGAAAAACAGCAAGAACATGAGATGAACAGGAACACAAAAACTTGCTGGCGGCGCACACAGGAGGACGAACAGGAAACAACCAAAAGTGACCCAAGCTTTAGTGAAAGTAAACTTGATTTCAGAATGGGTAACCCTAACCCTAGGGATTGGGGCCCTATTTATAGGCAGCCCAATAGCCTAGGAATATTCCAACAGACCCTTAGGGTTTCCTACAGGCGCTGAAATAAATGGAAAAGACCAAACTGCCCTTAGGATATTTTTATAGACTCGACTGACTGACTGTGGGCCTAAGGACAAAATAGTAAACTCCTATTTACATATGACTTATCTGGAAGCGTAGCTTTCGTAGCGACTACGGCTTTGCCCCAGAACAGTCCGATCCAAGATCAGCGGTCGTCAGTTTTGCGCTGAAACTGACAAAGCGTCCACCGACTTTGCACCAGGTACCCGGATTGGGTCGGCCCGATTCCGCAGCTCTCTCAGCCCGGCAATCGCTCGCCGCCCGTGTACCTGAGTCAATCCTAGTCAACAGCCTAGTGGATCCTCTGCTGCTCCTAGCCCATGTACCCGGATTGGGCTAGCCCGACTTCGCGGCCCCTCTACCCGACAGTCGCTCGCTGCCCGTGTACCTGAGTCACAAGCGTCCCAGATGCAGCAGGTCTTCTCCTCTCTTTGTGTCCTCTTTGAGTTCCATTGACAATGACTCATCACATTTGGAGCCATGAGGCCACGCTCTTCAGCATGGCTCCTCAATCTCCCCCTTGATGAGTGCATTGTCAACACTTCTCTTCATCAGCTCTTCAGTATCTGCGAGCACATGTGGAAACACGAAAACAAAACAGAAGAAAACAAAGAAGAAGAAAATAACGTAAAAGTTTAACCCTAATGACCAAAAGCCAAACAAAAGCAAGAAAGCGGTCATTATAGTTAACCAAAAGTAAAAGCTCAAAACGAGTGCAATCTCAGAATTATCAACAAGGATATCTAAGATTAAGGACAAACAGGACAAAAACTCCCCCTGAAACAAATCCCAGAGAAAGCCAAAACTCCCCCTTAAACTCTTCTCCCAAAATCTCTCCCCCTTGTTGACAATTGAACTCATCAAGCGAGACTAAATGCACTCTAAAGAGACACAGACTCCCCTGAAATGCAACTCCCCCTCAAAATATGCAATGAATGCAACTGGGGTGCAGGTGGAGTGTAGAAAGCATGCTTCTCAGATATGATTGACTGCAATTACAATATCTAGCAGGTACAGCAAAAGACATAATGTCTAAGAAACATGGCATGATGAGTGCAACAGATGATATCTAAAGAAAGTCATTAGCACGCATTTTTCAATTTTGTGCAAACAAAAGCATCACCATATTTTCCAGTTGACAAGAATTTTCAGGCTTTTTCATTTTCCTTTTTCATTTTTTCCAGGGGTTATTTGCATGTCAAACCTTATGCTAACCGACCAAGTCAAGCCTAGGCCAGAACTGGACCATCAGAAGCTTAAGACATTGGTCTTGGCATACACTACACTGTCCTAGTTCATACCAAAGTGCTATGGTAAGCAGTCCAGAACAATGCAATGCGACTAAGCAAACCCACCTGGATCTTTTCAATTCAAAAATAAAAAGGCATGGAATTTTCATTTTTCTGATTTTTCATCATTTTTATAGCACATTTTCCATGTTAAAGCATATAGATGTCCAAGTTGCATATCTGCATCCAAGTAAGGAACTACCTACAAGGCATGTAACAGATAGCAAAAGCATTCAACCTACACATGCTAGTTACCAGAAGCAATGGTGATAATTTTTCAATTTTAAAGCATAAAAACCATGCATATGACAGATATCAGACATATCATGTGAACTGAAATAAAGCATGATCATCGACAGGTAATCAAAAGCTTGTACCAGCTAGAATAAGTAAAACAGTTCAATCATATAACAGAAGCAAGCTCAAAGTGTGATATGTGAATATGCATGATATGAACACACACAAAAAGACTCAAGAAAAGAGTAAAGAAGAAAGAAAATTGACTCAAAATATCCTAGAAATGATACACAACTACCAAATCCCCTCGCAAATGCTCAAACGTAGATTGATCTAGGGGTTTGGTGAAAATGTCAGCCAACTGATGATGGGTATCAACATGAACAAGGTCAATGACATCTTTCTCATATTAATCCGGCAAAAAGTGAAAGCGCACATCAATGTGTTTGGTTTTTGAATGGAGACAAGGGTTTTTCCCTACACTAATAGCACTGGTGCTGTCGCAAAACAGAGGAACTCTGGTAGGAAAGAACAACCCAAAGTCTTGCAACGTGGAAATCATCCAAACCAACTATGAGCATCAGCTAGCAGTAGCTACATACTCAGCCTCAGTGGTCGAAAGTGCAACTCTAGACTATTTTCGAGAAGACTAAGTGACAAGAGAAGAACCAAGAAACTGGCAAGTACCGGAAGTCGACTTGCGATCCAACCGGCACCCACCAAAGTTAGTGTCCGAAAAGCCAGATAAATCAAGAGATGATGATGCTGAATAATAAAGACCAAGATCAGGCACATAGGTGAGATACCTGAAAATGCGCTTGACAGCCTGTCGATGAGACGCGCGTGGTGAAGACTGGAAACACGCGCATAGTCCTACGACAACTGTATGTCTGGCCTCGTCATCGTCAAGTACAGCAGCGAACTGATCATCCCTCGAAACTCTCTCTCTTTGACCTTGACGCCGCTCTCGTCCTTGTCCAGGCCCCTAGATGTGCCCATTGGGGTCATCTGAGGCTTCAGCTCTCCACCAAAGTCGAATTTCTTCAACATGTCTCGAGTGTACTTATCCTGGTGGATGAAGGTGTCGTCCTTGGTCTGCTTGATCTGGAGCCCTAGGAAGTACTTGAGCTCACCCATGAGGCTCATCTCAAACTCACTGTGCATCTGCTCAGAAAACTTGGACACAAGAGCATCAGTAGTACCACCAAAGATAATATCATCCACGTAAATCTGAGCGACTAAGAAATCTGAAGCATCTCTGAGCAAGAAAGAGTTTTATCCACAGAACCCATCACAAAGCCTTCCCCAACAAAAACTTCTTTAACCGGTCATACCAAGCCCTCGAGGCTTGCTTCAGACCGTATAAAGCTTTCTGCAGCTTAAAAACATGTCGAGGAAACTTAGGGTTCTCAAAACCGGGGGGCTGCCTAACATAAACTTCCTCCTCTATGTACCCGTTCAGAAAAGCACTCTTGACATCCATTTGAAAAAGCTTAAAACCTTCGAAGCGGCAAAAGCTAAGAGAATGCGAATGGACTCAAGACGGGCAACAGGGGCGAAAGTATCCTCAAAGTCAATACCCTCCTTCTGGCAAAAACCCTGGGCAACTAGTCGAGCTTTGTTGCGCACCACAACCCCATCTTCACCTTGCTTGTTCTTGAACACCCACTTGGTGCCTATGGGGTTGCATCCGGGTGGCAGCTCAACCAGTGTCCAAACCCGATTGCGGACAAAATTCTCAAGCTCTTCTTGCATAGCATTAATCCAATTTGAATCAGAAAGATCATGAGAAACGTCTCTGGGCTCAAAAGATGCAACAAAAGTAGATTCAGCAAACACAGCAAGAGAGTCAACAGACGAACGCAAAGTCCTCTCAGACAGATCACTGATGATGAGCTCTGAGGGGTGATCACGCTGAACTGTTCGGGGTCCCTGGTGATCTGAAGTCACCTCACCGGAGTCAGCAGCTGGCACCTCTGGACTCGATTAAGGGGGCTCGATCGAAGTGGAAGAAGTGATCAGAGGTTCGCCCTCGTCCTCAGTCAAAGTCTTAGAAGGTGTGGGTTCTGCAGGCAGTGCAGAAGGCCCACCCTCATCAACAGCTGGAGTGTCATCATCTTCCTCGAAGATGAACTCTCCAAGCTCACCATCACCAGAAAGCTCAAAAGGAGTCAAAGAAGGCAAGGACTCATCAAAAGAAACTTCGCAAGTCTCGACAAGCTACTGGGATTCGAGGTTCCAAATACGGAAGCCTCGAGAATGCAAAGCATAGCCAAGAAAAACTCCATCCCAGCAACGAGACTCAAACTTGTCCAAATGCCCTCCCTTCTTGAGCACAAAGCACTTGCAGCCAAACACTCGCAAGTGGCTCACCTTGGGCTGTCTACGAAACCGCAACTCATACGAAGTCTTACCTAGGTAAGCTCTAAGAAAAATGCGGTTGGCCAGATAGCAAGCCGTGTTCATGGCTTCAGCCCAAAAATGCCTAGGAGTCCTGTGCTCATCGAGCATCGTCCTGGCCATCTCGACTAGTGTGAGGTTCTTTCGTTCCACAACGTCGTTCTATGGGGGGGTGTAAGGAGCAGAAAACTGATGATCAAGACCCTGATCACTACAGAAACTGACGAACTGAGAGTTCTTCAACTCAGAGCCGTTGTCAGAGTGAATCGCTCTCATCCGACCATTGTTCTCATTCTTCAGCTTCAAAATCAGGTCATGAACAAAATGAAAAGTCTCATCCTTAGACTCCAAAAAGAAAACCCACGAGAATCGAGAAAAATCGTCAACGATCACAAGCGCGTACCACTTCCCACCGACTGAGCGTACCCGAGCTGGACGAACAGGTCCATGTGTAACAGCTCTCCCGAGTACGAAGTCATCACCTGAGTCACAGGTGAGTGAGAAGCGGCAACCATTTTCCCGTGATGACAGGGATGACAAACTAGATCCTTCTCCATTTTAAGCTTGGGCAATCCTCGGATGAGGTCCATAGAGCTCAACCTGACTAGCAGATCAAAACTCAAATGGCCCAACCTCCTATGCCACTTCCAGAGCTCAGAGGAAGATCCAACAATCAAACATTGAGAAGGGCCAAAAGAACTAGAGAAGTAAATCTGAAAAACCTTACCGAAAGGTAAGATCTGGCAAATCAAAGACCCTCTAGAATCAATCACAAAAGAACTGCCCTTCTTAAATGAACCTCCAAACCAACCAAAGCAATGTTCTTCAAAGAGAAATGGTCTGAGATGCGAATTGAGCCAATGCCATGTACCTTCCCTTGACCACTGTTCCTGAAAGTGATGTATTCCTTGGAGCTCGGGGGAGAGAGACTGGAGAACCATATGCAATGTCCCGTCATGTGGCGAGAGCATCCTGAGTCCATAATCCAAACGGCATCCAGTCCCCGATCCTGCACAACCAGTGGTTGTAAGGGGGAGCAAATGGTCCGGCACCAGGTTTAGCAAAAGAACTAAACCAGTGTCGAGCCATCTGCTCAAAGACGGAAAGCAGAAATCATCATATGAATTTGGACCAAAACGCGACTCAAAGCGTGGTCCATGGTTCTGCCTAAAACCTTGGCCACGAGGTCCAGGACCGTAACCAAAATGACCTGGAGCTCTGCCGGAACGAACACCATCATCCAGAGCACGGGCATGAAAGTCGTCTCCTCTACCCACCACCTACACGACGCGGCCTGGCCTCCAGCCTCTCCCCGCGTCGAGGAACTCTTAGTCTACCACCCTGCTAGTAGAACTGCTCCTAGCCACTACGAGCTCTCTCTGCTCTCTCAACCCGCTTCCTTCTGAAGCAAACTCCGCAAGATGCTCGTCTTTTTGACAATACTCACAGTGGTAGGTGGGCTTCTTGGGATGTGGTTGAGGCTTGGGGTTCTTGGGCTTGGTGGTATTGGGTGTAGACTCTTTGGTGTGAGAGGGTCCTGGAAGAGAGTCAAGAGAAGTGCGGAGGTGTTTGGGCTTTGGAACCCAGATGGGCTTCTTGGGTGGAGCTTTGGGCTGTTCTTGGAACACTCCATCCTTGGGCTGACTAGCTTGGAAAGACTTAGTGGAGTGAGTCTTGGGGTATCTCTGTTCAGGAGTCATTTTACTCCACTCCACTGCCCGGCTAATGGCACTCTCAAAGTCAGCCTTGGTGTAGGTGTAGCCTACCCCAAACCCATCCTGCCTCTTAAACTGCTAGATCATCATGCCGAGTTGTGGCTCTCTAGCACTCACCCAACTCAGGATTGAACGGAGGTAAAAGTTCTCATTTTGGACATCAGCTAGCTCCTCTCTCAAAGAAGCTAGTACCTCCACTTGAGACAAGCAGGTCTCACACTCTCTATCAACCTGGACAAACTTCTCGGCTTTCAGCTTAATCAATTCCAATCTAAGAGACAGGCAGTTCTCACAGACAGTGGGTGGAACTGACAGTGTCTCAAGCTCTAGCCTAGTCTGCCCCAGCTCAGCTCTAACTCTCTCCAACTCGCTCAAATGCTCATCACCCTTGGCTTTCAGCTCAGCTAAAACAGCTAGATGAGATGGGCAATCAACACAGGGCACGACGATAGTGGCATGAGCATCTTTCAGCTCCAGCTGAGCGCTCTCAAGCTCAGTGGTTGTAGGACTGAAAGTAGCGACCAGAGGGGGGTGAATAGGCGCCTAAAATTTATTGCTAAACTATATCCTAATCCCAACACCCAACCGAACTTAACAGACAAAAATTAATAGCAAAGCAAATTGCAGGAATTAAAATGGTTTAGCCTAAAAATGACCGATGTCCTGATTAAAATGATATTAAAGATAAACTGAATAGAAATACTGCAGTAAATAAAATACTTAGATAAATCACGAAATATTTGTATTTCAATCTAGAAATAAAATCTAATCAAA
>JAAALK010000285.1:17866046-17934838 GCA_019279435.1 Zizania palustris | reverse complement strand
CGCATCTCTCTTTAGCTCGAACTCCGTCAGTCCATGTACCAAAGCCATGCATGGCCGAAGTACCTCAAGTCAGCCATACTCCGAAGCCCCACCTTTGGAGTACCACCCCTTGAAGTTCCTCCTTTTGTCCAAGCCTTCGCATGAAGCATTCCATGAGTACTTCGTCGCAGTGTCTCTCCCCCGAGCACACTCTTCGACGAGCCTCACCCGGACCATGCCTTCGATGCACCTTGACTTCTAAGACCTACGTCAGGTGTCCCTTCGAGTGCCTCCATCCGAAGCACACCTCGAACACCTTGCCTCAATGCTGAGGATTTTATCCACCATACTTCGAAGTCACTCTGTCTGGAGCACCTTTCGAAGTGCCTCGCCTCCGAGGACTTTGCCTCGGGGTACCTTCAGCAGGAGCCACCCTCCGCACTCTCTACCTTCACCTGGCGCACCTTGACCCAAGGACCAACCTCGACCCCATGCAGCCTTCGTGACCGAGCTACCCGCTCGCCTAGCATCAAGCCTCTCGCTTGACCCAGGTTCACTTGCTGCGAACCGTTCGTCGCCTCCAAAGTCACCTGTGCACCATCGACAAACAGACAAGTGTTTCTAGTACCCCGGAGACCTCTCCAGTAAACAACCTTCAGTACACAATCCAGTGTACCGCCCAAAGTACTGAACCCTTCAGTACACAAGTCATTGTGTTCTGTCGGAACCCTCCAATAGACACACTCCGCTGCAACAGCCGCAGCAAGCAGACCCACCGAACCCTTCGGTGAAAACACCCTCTGAACCCCTTCAGAGACACCCCTTCGAATCTAGAAGGAAAATCCTATCAATCACTCATCACAGATTTGAAACCAAGGCACATTTCAACTTGGTTTCTCACCTAGCTAATTAGATACATATTTACAGTCTAGAGACTTGGTGTCCAAGCAATCTACATTGTAACCAATTCTAGATCATCTTTATCTTCTCTCACCTTCATCGACTCCTTCATATCCGGCCATGTTGTAATGATATGGACGGGCTTCTTTGACCACCTTTGACCGGACTCCTTTGACTATGTTGATCGTGCGTCATCTTTAGTGGGCCTAGGCTTTACTAAATCTTGGCATCAACACATGCTCTCCAGTTTTGGAGCATTAAAGGGTAACTGATGCTTCAAAATTATCGGTCATCATCACCCACTGTCATCACATCCTTTCAAGCATTCATCTATAACATCTTTTCAAACTCATTAATAGTAGCAGAAACCCTTCATCTTCTAGTACTTCATAAAATCATGCACAGGGTACCAGCCCGTATCATATCACTTTTCTTCCTCCTTTTTTACTTCTTCTTCTCTGGCCATTCACGACTATGATGGATGTTTCTTGGTCTGATGCATCTACTTTTTCTTTGTGGCAGCGTCGGACCAGGCTTTATCCCACACATTTTTGTAGTAGTGCTCATTAAATCGAAGATTTGTTCCCCTAATCCTGGGCCTGCAAAGATCTCGATGTTTTGAAAATTGTACTCATGATTACCTTTTGTCGAACGTTGCAGGTGGTCCCACTAAATCCGGCGGGATCAGCTTGACCCAGCTGCCGAGGAGTCGTTCTTGCTCTATAAGTATCCTGGCTGAGAAACCAAGTAGTGTTTGCACTATGGTTTATTTTGTGATGAGTGATTGACAAGTTTGCCTGATTTGTGGTATGGACATGTGTTTGTTGTTTGGGTTCACTGATGGTATCAGTGTGCATCGTGTTTGGAGATTCATATTTTGCTTGTCTCATGTTGTGCAGGGTTGAGATGCGAGTCAACTATCAACGGCGGGTGATCGGGTTGAAGCGGGGAGCTTGATGCCAGACGGTCAAGGATGCTGGTGAAGTTGAGGAAGATCTCAGGCGTACACGGGGAGATAGAGAAAGACATGGATGGACGAATGATTGGGACAATGTGTTGACCAAGTCAGTGAAAGGGATGCCAATGCAAGTGACAAGGCGGCTCGAGAGATCGAGAGCGAGAGAGACTTGTTGGCGGTCAAGTTCGTGGATTAGTGACACGTGTCGGTGATCTAGAGTGCTTTGTCAATTTTGGCTCAAAACCGTCAGATCAAGATCAAAGCATCCTGAAGCAGAGCCATAGTCACTACGAAAGCTTCGAATCAGGACAAACTACTTTTAGATAGGATTTTACATTTTTATCCTTATGGGCCTTCAAGTCTGTAAAAACACTAGGGGTATTTGCGTCTTTTCCTGTTTTTGAATTGCCTATAAAGGCCCCCTAGACCCTAGGGTTTCACCAACTCATTCCAATGAAATATTCAGAGTTCACTTTACCAAATATCCAAAAAAAATTCTATTTTTCGCTATTCCTTTTCTGCTCTTTTGTAATCGAATCACTGCACTGCTGCATTTCTATTCTTGAGTTTCTTACTTCGGCAGCGCATGTATCAAAAATATCAGCATGTGCGGGATTCGGTTTTTCTTGGAGTAGCACTAGTCCTACTAGGCATGTGTGTGGAAGACACCAGGGTGATTGAGGTGGAGATGGCAAGGTGTCAGCGGAAGACTACACGAGGTGCACCGGCGTGGTTCCTGCGACCAGAGGCGCTGGTTCGCTTGGACCGCTCAAGGGAACCGCAAGGCAGTCTGGTGGTTTTCTACACCGACGGACGACGCGTAGTGTGGGAGCCTGCAACGTCGGCTGGTTTTCCAGTGAAAGGAATCCAAGCAATGGCGGTGCACTTGAACGATGTAGGGAGGCAACGCGTTGGCGCACGCGTGTAGTGCTACTGGTGGCGTGGCACACGAGCCGGTGGTTTTTCTAGCATTCTGAAGTGCACGACGCGCATGGGTCTTCTGCATTGCGCTCGGGCGAAGCTTGCAGCACGTGGAGACAGAATCAAACGACTACATGCAAGAGGCACTAAGTGCACCCCAAGCATTCGGTAGAAGATTCACTAGAACAGGAGCAGGACCATAAATACACAGAAAACTCGTTTCTCGATTTGCGTGCATTTTAATGTTTGCATAAATATTTTGTGTTAAATTAAAATATTTGTGAGCAAATTTATTTCAGATTGAAATATGCATGTTCATTGATTTATGTGTGTGATCCTAGTGCATGTTAAATGTTTATTAAATCGTTTATGAGCATAGTTTATTTCCTGCATTTAATTAAATATGTGTGATCAATGGATGTGTCTTTTGGACTTGATGATATTTTTGTGCTCTATCTAAATGCATGTCAATTTATCGTACAATCTGTGATGATCTATTAACCTTCCTTCTGTGCATTGTACTGTTGTCTTTTTAATCAGGACATTAGTGTGTGTTTTGAAGGATGGATTAATTTCAGTGCTTGTGATCTCTCAGATGGTCTCATCGTTTAATATTTTACAAGAGAGTGATAGCATTTTATTTCTCTGAGATTTTGTTGTTGTTTCCTCTTGTCCATTTAGAGGTGCGTTGGGTGTTTAGAAAACGCCATCAATTCGAAAGAATTTGTTGAGGCGCCTATTCACCCCCTCTAGTCACCCTTTTCGGTCCTTCAATTGGTATCAGAGCAGGTTAAAATTATCAGTTGACTTTAACGGTTCTATGATCCATAGGCGACATGGACAGAGTTAGCAAAATCCCTATATTCGATGGGACAAACTTTGCATATTGGAAGGTGCGTATGGAGGCTTATCTTCAAAGCCAAGGAAGTACAATTTGGGAGATTGTGGACTCACAATACTCCATCCTTGAGACTCACACTACTCGGCTAAGAAAGATCAGTATACTACTAACTGCAAAGCTAGAAATATATTGTTCATTGTCCTGAATAGAAATGAGTTCGATAGGGTACAACACCATCAGACTTCTAGGGAGATTTAGTCCACACTCACTGTGTTTCATGAGGGCACAACTCAGATCAAGGCCAAGCGCCAAAGCACTTACAATCAACAGTACCAAATGTTTGTGTAGAGCCCTGGTGAATTTATTGATGCCATGTTTGATAGATTTGATAGCATTGTGAGCAATTTTCGTTCTACTTGGACTTTGCCTTATTCTGATAATGAACGTGATATCAAGCTTCTCTGTGCCCTTGACCGTGGCATATGGGAAGTAAAGATTTCTAGCATTAAGGAGTCAGCAAGTTATGACACACTAACTTGTGACGAACTCTTTAGCAAGCTTAAGTCCACTGAGATTGCCAATGCATCTCGCCAAGGACTTGGAAACTCTTTGCCACCATCCATGGCACTAGTTTCTGGTTCTGACAGTGGCACCTCATCTGGAGGTATTGCATTTGGTTCTTCTAGGTCTTGTGTCTTTACTGGTGGCTTTGCCTTGTCTTCTCATATTAAAGCTAACTGCCCTAAACTCAAAAAGAAAGATGAGAATGAGCACAGGTACTAGAAGAGGGACAAGAAAACCTACTTCAAGAAGAACCGCAACAAGCTGGCTAAGAGAGAAGCCAAGGCAACATCCAGAGCTTTCATGACTGCACTAAGCGACATCGACACTTCTTCAAGTGAAGAGCCAAGCTCTGATGAGGATGAACCACAAAAGGAGGAGAAGAAGGTGAAGGACTTCACCGGCCTTTGCTTCATGGCCGACAACATCCATAGCGGCGATGAGCTAGAGTCATCTGAGGTAGATCTATCCCTGTGACCAGCTTTTAGTCAAAAATGATGAATTGAATGATGCTTTAATTGGTCAGGATAGATTACTTAAACAAGCTGCTAAAAAAGTAAATAACTTAGACTTAGGTTTTAATCTGTACCAACTGAACTTGCCATGCGTAGGTCTAAGTCTGAGGATGCGGGATGTTAGTCTTGTTTGGTGGTCATGAGTGAGCATGCCGAGCTACGTATTGTGCATGCTCAAACTATCGATAAGCTTAAGAGTGCGCATAAATAGCTCATTGTGGTGGAGTCTAGACCTATTTCTTTTTATGCTTGTTCAAATTGTCCTTTGTTGATTGATAGCATTAATTTGAGAGACAAGCATGTTAAGGAGTTAGATGCTTGATTGGAGAGTGCTGAGAGTTCTAAGGATGTGCAGTCTGCTTGTCCCACCTGCATCACCCTAAAGGACCAACTCAGTTTTGCTAGAGGGCAAGCTGAAAAACTCATGACTAAAAATGAATACCTTCTTTCTGTGGTAAACAAATGCACTAAGGGAAAGGGTAGGATTGATTTGCTCTTGCCTAAGACCAAGATGTGTGCTGACAGGGCAGGTTTAACTTTAGGGTTGGGTTTTGAGAGAACCACTCTAGACATTGAGAGAGAAATAGTATTCACGTCACCCACTACCCTAGAGAAAAAGAGAGAGCCTAGTTAGACACTCCTCAAAAATCCAAGGAACCCATCCAGCCTACTAAGAAAACACCGCCTCTACCAAAGAAAGCCTCTTAGGAGAAACCAAGAGAGCTCGTGAGGTTTGTTTCCAAGACCCATGCTCCTACCCAAAAAGATTTTTCATTGCTCATATTGTGATGCGCACGGGATGCCCGATCTTCCGTTAGAGGGGGTAAACTCAATTGGTGGAGGACTCGACGTTGACGATTCGGCTTTCGACCACCACTGATCTGAACCCCGCAATCACTACATCACGGCTCCGTTGGTTATCAACCATGCACGAATGTGATTTACCTCACCAAGAAGGCTTATCCCTGTATGCAAATCGAGAACACAAGCAAGAACACGGAAACACAATCTCGCAAACAGATGAGAGATCGATTTCTCAAGCGGGGTTCCACAATCTGACGAACGTCAGAGTTCAATCTGCAAAGCAGTTTGAAACTAAGAACAACCCAACCCTAATTCACGACAGCTATAAAGTATTAATACCTAGGGTTTGTGGAAAGTCTTCCCTAATGTTGGGCTTAAGGCCCCAAACGGATACAAGGCCCAAAGTGGCCCAAAACGGTGACGCAGCACTTGATGACTTGTTTGGACTACACAGAATGTTTTGTATTGAACCAGGACTTTGCACTAGATCCATTGGAAAGATATTTTCGTTATCTTTTCAACGCCTTAAAAAACGCCTCAATCTTCCTCCGTACGAGAAAGTTATGCCCATTTTAATGAAAGGTGCTTTGCTGAATCCGAACCCAAATCGGAGTTTGAAGTGGAATCTGAATTGGATTGTTGTGCTGCCTCTCCCTTTTGTGTTTGATCCAGAAGTGTTTCTCACATGTTCCTTAGAGTCAAAATATCACCCATAAGTAGCATCCCATCCATATCCATATCATTATATAAAGTAAGAAACGAACGCACCTCATAATTAAGCTTCTGGGCACGAGAGCGAGTGATTGGTCTAGGAATGATAGAGTGTTGGATGTCTTTATCATTGTTATCAATGTCCTCATCATATTTCCAGAGGGTGGGATATTTGGTTGATTTCTGTTTTCGTTGCATGAAGGATGGGCGGCGTTCTTGGGAGATGAGGACATGGGACATGTATCATCCACCGGTTGGTATACATGAGCCTGTCCTTTATTTTCATTCTCGCTTTCTTGATGCTCCTCATGCTCACATGAGAGGATTTTTCCATTGTGGGATACACCATGACTCTTATGGTGCTAGACCACGTGTTAGTGGTTTTGATCCTCGACGGGATAGGCGACCTCATCGTTTTTATGGCTCTCGCCATTTAGGTAGACCTCACTCTTTTTATCATGATTCAAATCTTGTGCGTAGACAGTCTACTACTACTTTGCCTGTAGCTTGAGTTTCTCAGTGTTGGATACCACGTCAGTTTTTCACTCACACCAGCCCTGAGCACTCGAGATTTTCTCATTTTGTGTAGGTGGCAGACGGAGGCATAGAGAACAAGTGGATCATGGATTCTGGTTGTTCGCGCCACATGACCGGGAAGACATCATGGTTCTCCAGCCTCACCTCGACCTAGCAACGTGAGTACATCACCTTCAGCAACAATCAAAGGAGCAAAGTGATAGGAACATGTATGGTTAGAATTAATGAAAAATTCATTCTCAAATATGTCGCTTTGGTTGAGGATTTGGGATACAATTTGCTTTATGTATCTCAATTGCTTGATGAGGGCTTGGAAGTGCGTTTTAGACGCGATACTTCACAAGTTCTCGATTCTTCTAGCAGTTTAGTTTGTAAGATTTCAAGAATAGGGAGGGTATTTGGAGCTGATTTTTCTAAGTCTTTTGGTTCTTCTCATTGTCTTATTGCTAAACCTTCTTTTGAGCTCTGGACGTGGCAAGAATACTAGAGCATATGAGTTTTGACTTGCTCGCTCGATTGAGTGCCCTAGGTCTGATCCGAGGATTGCCCAAGCTCAAGTTTGAGAAGAATCTCGTTTGTGCTCCTTGTCGACATGGAAAGATGGTGGTTGTCTCTCATTCATCAATCAATATGGTGATGACTGAACAACCAGAGAACATCTCCATATGGACATTGTAGGTACTTCTTGAGTTAGTTCATTAGGTGGCAAATGGTATGTCTTTGTCGTGGTGGATGACTACTCCCATTATTCTTGGGTTTTCTTTCTTGCAAGCAAGGATGAAGTGTTTTCACACTTTCAGAGCTTAGCTTTGAGACTATTCATTGAACTCTCTGGTGCATTGAAAGCAATTAGAAGTGATAATGGTACCGAGTTCAAGAATAGTTTCTTTGTTGATTTTTGCCTTGAGCACGGCATTGAACATCAATTTTCTACTCCGCGGGTTCCTCAACAGAATGGAGTTGTTGAGATAAAGAACCGCACTCTAGTGGATATGGCTAGGATAATGCTCGATGAGCATAGGACTCCTAGAAGGTTTTGGGCTAAGGTCATAAACACTGCTTGTTACATCTCCAACCGGATCTTTTTGCGCTCACTTTTGAATTTGACTTCATATGAGCTGTGTTTTGGGAGAAAGCCCAAGGTTACTCATATTTGAGTATTTGGTTGTCGGTGCTTTATCCTAAAACGTGGAAATTTGGACAAATTTGAGTCACGATCTTCAGATGGGATCTTTTTGGATTATTCCACTCATGGTCATTTATATCGTGTGTTTAATATTGAGACTAACATTGTCATCGAGTCATGTGATGTAACTTATGATGAATCAACACCATATGTTAGTTCTTCTTTTGATCTAGCTAGTGAAAAGGATATGAATGAGACCATTTTTGAAGAACAAGATCCTGAAGAATGTGAAGGCCTCGAGGATGATCCCCTACCTCCCACTACGATGACCCCTGAAACAGACCCTGCATCTACTACTTCAGCAAGAGGTCCCCAAGCATCTACTTCGACTTTGGTCATCTTCGACCACACTCAAGCAAGTGTTGAGGGGGAGGCTACATCTCATCGAGAAGCTCCGCGACACATTTAGAAGATGCACCCTCCTGAGCAGATCATTGGTGAGCTAGATGAAAGGGCAACTCGATCTCATGCTCATTTTGTTGATTCTGCATTTGTTTCCTCCTTTGAGCCTTAGATGTTAGTCATGCTTTATCTGATTCGAGTTGAGTCAATGCCATGCATGAGGAATTAGAAAACTTTGATAGAAATCAAGTCTAGGTTCTCGTAGATCCACCCCCTAACATTCATATCATTGGCACAAAATGGATTTTCAAAAACAAACAGGGGAGGATGGGTCTGTTGTGAGAAACATGGCTAGACTTGTTGCTCAGGGTTACTCCCAAGTCGATGGGGTTGATTTTGGAGATACCTTTGCTCTAGTAGATCGACTAGAGGACATTGGGATTTTGCTTGCTTTTGCATCTTCTCGTGGTTTCAAGCTTTATCAAATGGATGTTAAAAGTGTTTTTCTTAATGGTTTCATAGGATAGGATGTTTATGTTTGATAACCCCTAAGCTTTGAACATCCCAAGTACCCTCATAGAGTCTTTAAACATTACAAAGCTTTGTATGTGCTCAAGTAAGCTCCTAGGGCCTGGTATGACCGACTTAGAAACTTTTGGATTGAGCATGAGTATAAAATGGGCTCTATTGACAAAACCCTGTTTACTCTGAAGCATGACAAAGATTTCCTCCTTGTTCAGATTTATGTTAATGATATTATTTTTGGTGGCTCTTCTCATACACTTGTGGCCAAGTTTGCTGATTCTATGAGCAGGGAGTTCGAGATGTCGATGATGGGCGAGCTGACCTTCTTCATGGGTTTGCAAATCAAGCAAAACAAACAAGGTACCTTCGTGCATCAGACGAAGTATACCAAGGATTTGCTGAAGCATTTTGACATGAGCGATGCGAAGCCACTTGCCACTCCGATGGCTACCACAATAGCGCTTGACCTGGATGAAGATGGACAAGAGGTGGATCAGAAGGAGTTCTGTAGCATGATCGACTCCTTCCTCTACTTGACGGCTACGAGGCTGGACATACACTTTGTAGTATGTTTGTGCGCTCGTTTTCAGGTTTCTCCAAGGGCTTCACATCGTCAAGCGGTAAAACGCATACTGAGGTACCTAAAACACACTCTTGAATTTGGCATTTGGTATTCTGCATCATCATCTTTATGCCTTCGAGGTTTTTCTGATGTCGATTTTGCTGGGTGTGGAATTGATAGGAAGAGTACCTCTAGTACTTGTCATTTTTTAGGTTCCTCTCTTGTTTGTTGATCTTTTCGCAAACAGTCTAGTGTTATGCAGTCTACAGCTGAGGCTGGGTATGTAGCTGCTGCTAGCTGTTGCTCACAGATTTTGTGGATGGTTTCTACTTTGTGGGATTTGGGGTGGATTTTAAGGGTGTTCCACTTTTCTGTGATAACACTAGTACCATTAGCTTAGCAAAAAACCAAGTTCAACATTCTATAACCAAACACATTGATGTGCGTTATTACTTTTTGCGAGACCACAATGAGAAGGGTGATATTGATTTAAGATATGTTGATACCTAGAACCAGCTTGCTGACATTTTTACCAAGCCTCTTGATGCTTCTCGATTTGCATTTTTGAGAGGAGAGCTTCATGTTTGTCATCCCTATGGCATCTTGTGAGGGGGAATTGTGTGTCATTGCATAAGCTTCTGTCATATGATTAACTGCTTTTACATGTATTTGCATGTATATGCCTTTGAATTATTGTCTTTAAATCATTATGATCTTGCTCTGTTGAATATGTCTAATATCTGTCATGAGCATGGCTTTTAATTCTGAAAATTAAAATATGATCATTGCTTAGTCTGGTAACTAACATGAGTAGGCTGAATGTTTTTTCTATCTTTTACATGCCTAGTAGCTAAGTCTTTTACACTTGGATGCAAACATGCAATTTGAACATTTAAACGCTTTTCATGGAAATCTTATACTAAAAATTGATAAAAATCATGAAATTGATATCCATGTCTTTTGTGCTGACATTGAAAAGATCCAGGTGGGTTTGCTTTGTCGCACTGTCTTGTTCTAGACTGCTTACCATAGTACTTTGGTATGAACTGTGACATTACAGTGTATGCCAAGACTAATGCCTTAAGCCTGTGATGATCTTTGCTTGATCTAGGCTTGGCTTGGTCGATTAGCATAAGGTTGATAAGTAAATAACCCCTGGCACTAAAAACAAAAAGAAAAAGGAAAAAAAGCTTGAAAATATTGCATAATTACAAGTTTGTTAAAGCTCCATGTTATTTGACTATGCATGTCTAGGTAGTATTTGCTAGCTTTTGCATTCCATGTTTTACATTGTCTAGTATGCTAGTCTGAGTGGTGATGCTTTTGTTTGCTAAACCTGAAAATACTTGCTCTTGATTGTCTTTGGATATATTCATATGAGCTTATCATGCAGTACTTTTAGATAATATTCAAGGCAAATGCTCGTTTTGTACTGTAATTGCAGCTAATCATGTTTTAGAAGCTTGCATATACATTCACCCACACATTTCTCTTTGCATCATTTTTTATCACCTTGATGCCTGCATTGTCAAAGGGGGATAAATAGTGTCTTATTTCTATCGAAGGGGAGGATCAATTGTTAAGGGGGAGAATTTTTAAATCAAGTGACATGTTTTTGCTCTTTTCTGATGTTTTTATGGTCACTTGTGCGCTGAACTTCAACATTCATCTTTGGTTCTTTTGGGAGTTGTCAATGCACTCATCAAGGGGGAGATTCAGAAACTAAGTGGGGTTTGCATTGTGGTTTATTTTTGTGATGAGTAATTGACAAGTTTGCCTGATTTATGGTCTAGACATGTGTTTGTTGTTTGGGTTCACTGATGGGAGCAGTGTGCATCGTGCTTGGATATTCAGTGTTTTGCTTGTCTCATGTTGTGCAGGGTTGAGATGCCGAGTCAAATATCAATGGCGGGTGATCGAGGTCAAGCAGGAAGCTTGATGCCAGATGATCAAGGATGTTGGGTGAAGTTGAGGAAGATCCCAGGCATACACATGGAGATAGAGAAAGACATGGATGGACGGATGATCGGGACAGTGTGTTGACCAAGTCAACAAAAGGGAGGTCAGTGCAAGTGAAAAGGTGGCTAGAGGGATTGAGAGTGGGAGAGACTTGTTGCCGGTCGAATTCGCGGATTGGTGACACGTGTCGGTGATCTAGAGCGCTTTGTCGGTTTCGGCTCAAAACCGTGAGATCAAGATCAAAGCGTCCTGAAGCGGAGCCGTAGTCACTACGAAAACTTTGAATCGGGACAAACTACCTTTAGATAGGATTTTACATGGCTAGCCACCGAACTAACCATTTCTTGGGTCCGATGGGTAACCCCGATCCCACTGACATCATTAATGCAGAAACCAATCAGATACCTTTTAAATGTTCCTCTATGCTTTCCTCCAACTAGCACCTTAGCTTTAGGGCTTTTCATTCCCCTCTTTCTAGCTGGCGTGATTGGTACCTTAGGCTATCATCCGTCAACCACCCATTCTAGATGAAATCGGCATCGTCCATTGCAACGGCCTCTTCCTTGCCGAACCCTACAAGAACGAGTCGCTTCTTGCTGTCGCTTCCTATTTTTGGTCTGATACCCTCAATGCCTTTGTTTTTGGTCATGGCTCAATGAGCCCATCCTTGCTGGATGTCTTCTTCTTGAACTCTCTTGACATAATCTCCCCTTGTAATCCCTTCTCTTTACGCTCCAAGCTGACCCATCGCCTTGATGTGAAATCCACTGATGGCTGGAGCAAATATATTATGAAGCACAACAAGAAATCCGGCCCAGTCAAAACTTTAGAACATGTGGCTTTTCTCAACCTCTGGTTGGAAAGGTTTTTATGGGTCCACCCTGGGCCCGACATCCCACCTTCAATTCGTGGTCGAGCAGCTCACTGCAAAAAAGAAAATCCCCATCGGTCGATACCTTTTTGGCGCCACTTATTATCTTCTTTATCAGGTATCAACAAAGCTATCAGCTGGTGAACCTGTCAGCCACTTCGGTGGTCCTTGGTAGTTCTTGCAGCTCTAGCTCAATGTCTACACCACCAGAGTGATCAACAATCCTCCCCTTTCTTCGATGGAATTCCCTTCTGACTATCTTGAATCGTTGACCCAACCTATCGCTACTGTTTATCTTTGGGCGAGGCGGCCGCCTGCCGATCCAACTTCTGGATGTCCCCGGATTCCCTGAGCCTCTGCTTCACAAGGTTTTATTGCGGCTTCTGGGATGAGAAGACCGTTTGGTTTGCATATGAATTCCTATTTGAATATGAATACCCCCATGGGTTCCTCCTAGGCGATGTGTGCCGAAATGAGGAGTCCACTAGAATTTTTAAAACTCTGATCACTCCTTGCCTTTTTCCTGTCAACTTCATTATTCGAAGAGCCTCCTATGAATTCTATCATCCGACGGTCTACTCGCGTGAACTAGGATTCAGCTAGCTCCCCTCACTTGTTCTTCATCGGCCGAATCCAAATTCATGGAGAGGTCACAGACAGGCCCAGAGTATGATCATTTGTCCTGGGTGGCCAACAAGATTCCTTACAGTGACCTTGCCCCCTAGTCGGCCTGCATCACTGGCTCTGTCGACTTCGTACATTGGTGGGGCAAATGGGCACTGCACCTCTTCAATCGGTACTCAAAGACGTACTGTGAGCGGTTGCATCCCGGCTATGTCGATGAGTCTTCATAGGTAAACACATCTAACTTGACTTTTGTTTGTTTTGCTTGCCCCTTTGTCCCTCACTTATCCTCATATTATGCAGGAGGAAGGCGTGGATGCTCCCCAAATGAGTCAGAGTGGCAGGCCAATTGAGTATGGGCCACCACCGGCCACCAGTGCCTTAGGTAGTGGCGCCCCTACCCTGGTGGAGTTGCTCACCAAGAAGTGAGTCAAAGTTCCAGCACGCAAGCGTAAAGCACCGGACGCAGTGGTGTGTCGATCCACTAGAGCCCGCTCTAGCTAGGTAATCCTTCTACCTTCTATTTTTGCCATGCCTAGTGAACTTTTTATCCTTCCTTTGTAAAATGCCTCTCTTCTTCTTCAGCCGACGCCGCCTGCTCCTCCGTCTATGCAACCACTGCTTCTGCGGATGCACCTTCATTGGCTCAGGTATGTATGGATCTTCACATTGTGTGTTCTTGCCTTGTGTTTCTGATGTCTCATGCTTTTTCTTTATCAGCCTCCCTTTTCCTCTGTCGTCGCGTCTCTTCACACGACATCTGAACAGGTGGTCAATGATCTGGCTAGCGCCCGATCGACCTCGCTCGCTGGAGATACTACTACGAAAACTGTCGTATGGGCCGGTACACCATGAGTCATAACTGATGATTCTGGCGCATCGACAAATATTGCCAATGTGACCACAGTAGTTGAAGCCGATGCACCTGAAGATGGATCGGTGGCCGCTGGCATGGCGACTAACGCTAGGGTTCCACTTTCTTCATGCTCTCGCCAGGTACTTCACTTTCTTTATTGCCTTGTCGCTAACGTCGTCCTTAAATGAAATCGGCCTTACATGCAGCCGATGTTGGACGCTGCAAACTCATCTGCCCCCAAGGGAAGTCTTGAAGAAGAGGGGTCACACACCCTTCCGGTGGGTGCAGCGGAGGATGATACCACCACTTCTTCCACTGATGGCACTCCGCAATCGGCTGCCCCTGTCAGGCCTGCTGACGTAAGCACTCTGTTGATAGCAAAAAATGGCATTAATGGTTAAGATTGTTAAAATATCAATTTTGGTAATTTGGGCCAAAAATACACATGTCCTAGGTTGGGTCGAAGCCCTACAAGGCCGAAGGCCCACAAAACTACGGGCTTCAGAAGCTTCCGTCAAGTCCCACAACCTTTGGCCCGAAGGCCTTCGGAGGCCCACTCCACCGAAGCTTCAGCCCGAGGAGCGGGCTTCGGCGAGCCCGGCCGAAGGCCCACTTCGGGCAGAGTTAGAGATTGAGTCCGATTTTGACTAAGTCTTTCCACACGTAATTAAGCCAAATCTTATCATATTAGGCTTAGAGATTAGAAGTCTAACCCCTATAAATATAGGGGTGAGGCCGGTTCAGAAACCCCTCAACACAAATCAACCATAAAGCCATAGCTTTGAACCATACCTTTATTTTACCTTTACTTTCTGTAATCTTCGTGGGTTTGCCTAGAAGCCCTCCGACGGCCACTTCGGAACAGTGGTAATCCTTGTTACTTCGCCTGTGAAGTATCCATTAATCTACGTAATAGATTGATATCGTCTTGTTACTTTGCCTGTGAAGTATCCATTAATCTACGTAATAGATTGTTATCGCCTTGTTCCTTCGCATGTGAAGTATCCGCTAATCTACGTAATAGATTGCTACCTTCGCCCCTAGTGCAACACTTAGCCAAATTTGATCCTCACGCCGAATTGGTACTTCGAATCTACTTTGTTGCAGGTTTCCATGTTTGGAGCTACTTTGTCGAAGGTGTACGGAGCTGAGAGAGTGGTTTCGGAGGTCGTCAGAACACCCTTCGGCGAGATCACTGCTTCAACCGCCCGTGCCAGACCGTCACGCTGTTGTCGGTTTTGCCAAGTCCTGCACGCTGACACGCTTCGCAGCAGACTTCATCACGACAGGCTTCACCACGCTCGTACTCCGTTCTAGATGAAGTCACGCTCGCGCGTTGCGTCTAAGTCGTTATTCTGTATCTTACTGTATCAGAGACTTCACGCCGAACCCCGTTGTTCGTAGTTGATTGTCACGTCCAGATCGGTTCGGAGTCCATCTTTGGCCGGATCAGTCCAAACGCCAAATTAAGACACCCTTCGGTGGGACACTTCGCACCACACTGCCGAAGGTACACTTCGGCGACACCCTTCGCACCATACTTCGAATTAGTTATGCTTCGACTAGTTTGCTGATTTGTTCTGTTTAATATATTTATTTCGGCTAATCGGATTATTTCTGTGTGATCTGATTACCTGGTGACTCCACCCCCTTACCTCGGTTAAGGGTAGTCAGAATGTGACTTCGGTGTTGTGTGGCTTTGGACCATAGTGGTCGAGCCCTCCTCATGATGGTTTCGGACCACAATGGTTGGACCCTCCGCACGGGGACTTCAGGCCACAGTGGCCTAACACCCCGTACGGTGGCTTGGGACCTCAATGGCCAAACCCCCCGTACAGTAGCTTCGAACCCCAGTGGCCGAACCCCATGCGGAGCAAGTTCAGACCCCAATGGCCTAACCCCGCACCACTCTGGACGAACCTTTCGACAGGAGGCTTCGGCCCACACTTGCCGAACGTACCTCCGGCCTAGCAGGACCCCTCGCTGATATGGTCTGAGACACCGTCAACTCTGCTGAACCCCCCTTTGGGTAACGGGTTCGGCTCACAGTGGGCGAGGCCACTAGAGCCGCCGATGCCTCCACCGTACAACTGGGCGGGGACTCTGTGGGCTCCATATGTATCACAACCAGAGTATCCTCTGCAACCTAACGCTATGCCTTGTTTTCCTTCGGAGTATTATAATCGCAGGGACAAACAGACGCAGCGGAGGGAGGCATCATCCACAAGCTGTCTGTGGAACCTCCGAATTGGCTCGTGCAGAGAGAAGTTGAAGAATACAGGCGCAAAGAGGCCGAGAACAGGGAGTCTGAAGCTATCACGGTCAAAGTAGGGTCTTAGGAAGTCCCAATCCCGGAGGCCTTATTGTCGAAGTCTGACGGAGATAAGTACCCTGTTTGGCCGAAGACCGCGTCGAAGCCTGGTCCGATCGGCTGAAAAAGGTTGATCTGACTGTCGGGGTCTACAGCGAAGGCCCCTCCGGATATAGAGTGCACGAGGCTGAGGTGGGCAGGACCACTTCGGCTAAAGTTGACAGGAACTAGGCAGTGGCACCTGGCACCAAGCCACAACCATCTTGGGAACCTCCAAGCATGTCTAAATCACAAAAGAGACGTCTACAATGACTACGAGCACAGGAGATGCGCGAGAAGAAAGCCGAGGACGAGCGCGACGTTATTTTGAAAAAATCCGCCCTCGACCAACTACAAGACATGTATGGAGGATGAAGCCGGTTGAGATAACCAACCTGGCTCCTAGTCCGGGCGACGACAATGACATGCTCAACGAACACTACTCGCCTGTCTCCAAGGGGCCTACACCCTAGGCGATGGACATCAACGTCATCATGCTACCCGCCGAGTTTTCCTTGCCGCAGGACGAGGCCGGGTCGCTCAATTAAACCTCGACCCACTCAACGCTATTTTTGAGAAGCCCGAGGACTCGGCTCTCCATCTGAATCCTCTCTATGTCAGAGGTCACATTGATGGAAAGCCGATTTCCCGGATGCTTGTTGACAGCGGCGCCACTATTAACCTAATGCCCTACTCGATGTTGAAGAAACTTGACAGGGACGAGGATGATCTGAAGAAGACTAACTTGATGCTTAACGGTTTCTACTGGCGAGAGTTCCGAGGCCAAGGGCGTGCTCTCTATAGAGTTGACAGTGGGCAACAAGACGCTGCCAATAGCATTTTTCGTCATCGATGTACAAGGTAACTACAACGTGCTGCTTGGGCGCGACTGGATTCACGCGAATTGCTGCATTCCTTCTACTCTACACCAGTGCCTAATTCAGTGGGACGGCGATGAAGTAGAAGTCATTCCCGCAGACACTTCGGCCCAAGTAGCATTGGCCGATGTGTCAGTTGACACCGTTCACAATAAGGTAGATTGTCTGTCAGGTAGATATCTTTTAGATTACGATTTTGTTAGCGTGTTCGGAGGATGTTTTGTACCGGTGTCTGTAAAGCCGGCTGGTGTAGCACGGTTGTTTTTGTATTAGTAGTCATGTCTAGCAAGAGTAATCTGACTGGCTAAAGTCTCGTGTAGAATAGTATCGGTCTAATAAAGATGGTATTGCCGAGGCCATTGAGGACTTTAGCGAAGTAGAGAAATTAGAACAAGGTTTTGCGTCGGTCGATCCCTTAGAAGAAGTTGACATAGGTGATGGTAGCATCTTGAGGCCGACTTTTGTAAACCAACATTTATAGCCTGATGAAAAGGCCGAAGTAGTAAAGTTGCTTCGGTCGTATGTCGATTGTTTCGCATGGGAGTATAGCGAGATGCCGGGACTAAGATGGGAGCTCGTGGAGCATCGGCTACCTATCAAGTCCGGATTTAGGCCTTATAAACAGCCTCTTCATCACTTTATCTCGGTCATCTATGACCGAGTTAAAGAAGAAGTAGAGTGACTGCTCAAAGATGGATTTATTAGGCCATGCAGGTACGTAGAATGGGTCGCTAACATTGTGCTTGTAGAGAAGAAAGGTATCGGCAAGATACGAGTATGTATTGATTTCAGGGATCTGAACAAGGCCACTCCGAAGGACGAGTATCTGATGCCGATAGCCGACATGCTAATCAACGATGCTTCAGGACACAAGGTACTAAACTTTCTTGATGGCAATGCTGGTTACAATCAAATCTTTATGGCCGAAGAGGACATCTACAAGACAGCCTTTCGATGCCCTAGTTTTGTTGGTTTATTCGAGTGGGTCGTTATGACTTTTTGTTTGAAGAATGCTGGCGCCACATATCAGCGTGCTATGAACTTGATCTTTCATGACTTGCTAGGAGTTATGTTAGAAGTTTATATTGATGATGTCGTAGTCAAATCGGATGCTATGGGAAACCATTTAGCCGATTTGAAAGTTTCTTTTGATAGGATGTAGTAGTATGGTTTAAAAATGAACCCACTCAAATGTGCTTTTGGCGTGTCGGCGGGTAAGTTTTAGGTTTCATGATTCATGAAAGAGGCATAGAGATTGATCCTAAGAGGCTTGAGAAGATTAGAAATGTTACGGCACCGACATGCAAAAAAGATGTGCAGAAGTTACTAGGCAAGATGAATTATTTGCGTCGCTTTATATCTAACTTGTCTAGCAAGATTGATGCCTTTGTCCCCATACTCCGGCTAAAGAACGAGGCCGAGTTCGCTTGGGGGCAAGCCAGCAAAGCGCCTTTGAGAAAATCAAGGAGTGCTTATCATCGTCGCCCGTGGTGACAACACCCAAAGCCGGGATTCCGTTTCGGCTGTACATCGCTACTAAAGATAGCGTAATCAGGGCCGTGCTAACCCAGGAGGTAGAAGGAAAATAGTACATCATCACGTTCTTGAGCCGCCACCTGCTGGACGCTGAGACCAGGTACACATTTGTGGAATGTTTATGTTTATCACTTTACTACGCGTGCACCAAATTGCGCCACTATATTCTCCCTACTACATGTGTTGCTGTTTGCCAAACCGATGTTATAAAACACATGTTGCAAAAACCGATTCTAAGTGGAAGAATCGGAAAGTGGGCTTACGCTTTGATCGAGTATGATTTGGCCTATGAACCCCTAAGAGCTATGAAAGACCAGATTGTAGCCAACTTTATATTTGATCACCACATAGACGTCAGTTGGAGCGACAATGTTGCTTTGATCGAGGTAATACCATGGAAACTTTACTTTGATGGTTCAGCTTGCAAAAATGACCAAGTTATTGGGGTGGTTCTCATATCACCTAGGAGAATACACTTTGAGACTTCGGCTCGTTTAGAGTTTCCTTCTACTAATAACCAAGCTGAAAACGAGGCTTTACTTCTAGGGCTTGAATTGTTAGAATCCATAGGTGTTAAACATGTTCATGTGCATGGTGATTCTCCGTTAGTAGTACAACAAGTGGCTAAGAATGCTCAATGTTTTAACGGCTTGCTAAACAGCTACTTGGATAAGTGCTTAGACATAGTTGCTACTTTTGATGACTTCAAAATTTCCCATGTGTCAAGAGAGGTCAATTCAGTTGCAAATGATTTGGCTCAGCAAGCATCTAGTTACCTGGTTACCATGTCAGGAGAGGAAAATTTTCTGTACAGGAGAAGCCGATGTTTGGTCTCACTACCGAAGCTAGTGACTTCGGACAGGCGCACCCTCCGGGACGGACCCCTTCGGTGGCCAGAGACTACCGCACACCGAGGTTGCGAGACCGGAGTGCTCCGCCCACCAAAGAGTCTGGCACACCGGAGCCCACGAGCCGGAGTCCCCAGGACTGCGAGGGCTTCTGGGAGTCCGGACCCTCCGGCAGGAGGCTTCGGCCTGATGCGCTCCGCACGGCCAGTCCAGCTAGGCTTTGACAAAAGCAGGAAGGGCTCGGGGGGCACCCGAAATCAGTAGCCTAGATACGTTTTCAGGGAGCGAGCTAGCAAAACCCTCCAAAGCCCATAAGGCCGATTGGAGAATTCCAATTGTCCAGTATTTGAGAGACCCTAGCCAAAGGGTTGATCGGAAGGTTCGGCGATAAGCGTTTAAATTTGTGTTGATAGACGACACACTGTATCGCCGAACCATTGATGGAGTATTGTTAAAGTGTCTAGACCACAAACGATCCCAGTTGGCTACGGGAGAAGTCCATGAAGGACTTTGTGGCACTCATCAGTCGGCCCAGAAAATGAGTTGGATGCTCAAAAGAGCGGGTTTCTACTGGCCGACTATGACTTAGGATTGTTTTAAGTATTATAGAGGGTGTGAAGCATGTCAGAAGTTTGGCAATATTCAGTTAGCTCCTGCTTCATTACTCAACCCTATCGTCAAGCCATGGCCGTCACGAGGTTGGGGTTTAGACTTCATTGGCCAGATTCACCCTCCTTCCTCAAAAGGGCATCGATTCGTGTTGATGGCGACGGATTACTTCACCAAGTGGACCGAGGCCATGCCTCTCAAGAACATGACTCACAACGAGGTACTTGACTTTATCTTGAAGCACATCATACATAGATTCGGCATTCCTCAAACTCTCACTACAGATCAAGGTAGCTCATTTGTTTCTAAAGAAGTGAGGGACTTCACCGAATATTATGGTATTAAGGTGCTAAACTCTTCGCCCTACTATGCTCAGGCCAATGGTCAGGCCGAGTCTAGTAATAAAACCGTGATTAAGCTCATTAGGAAGAAAATTGAAGAATTCCCTAAACAGTGGCATGAAGTGCTCTCCGAGGCGCTATGGGCTTGTAGAATTGCAAAGCACGGTGCTACCAAAGTTAGTCCATATGAGTTGTTATATGGACAAGAAGTCATTCTACCTGTAGAAGTAGATCTTGGCTCTCTAAGAGTGTTAAAGCAAGATCGATTATCGGTCAACGAGTATGAAACTCTTTTGAAAGACAACCTAGAAGAAGTGACTGATAAGAGATTGAAGGCTTTAGAAGCCATAGAAGTAGACAAGAGGAGAGTAGATAAAGCCTACAATAAGAAGGTTAAACCAAAATCGTTTCAAGTGAGTGACTTGGTTTGGAAGACGATTTTACCCTTTGGCACTAAGAGTTCCAAGTTTGGTAAATGGTCACCTAGTTAGGAAGGCCCTTTCAAAATATCTGAAATCGCTCCTGGCAATGCATATGTGTTAGAATCTCTACAAGGAGAGCGGTTTCGAAGGGTGTTTAATGGTAGATACTTAAAAAGGTATTTCCCAAGTGTGTGGCAAACATCTTAGAAGAGGTTGAAAGGCCAATGTGGAAAGTATCGTCTTTAGCCCGTTGTGCTTTTAGTTAACTTAGTTCACTAAAAGGTAGGGGGGCATGTGTTGATAGCAAAAAATGGCATCAATGATTAAGATTGTCGAAATATCAATTTTGGTAATTTGGACCGAAAATACACATGTCCCGGGTCAGGCCGAAGCCCTATAGGGCTGAAGGACCATTGGGCTATGGGCTCCGGAAGCTTCTAGCCAGCCCACGGCCTTCGTCCAGGAGGCCTTCGGAGGCCCACCCCACCGAAGCTTCGGCCTAAGGAGCAGGCTTCGGCAGGCCTAGCCGAAGGCCCACTTCGGGCAGAGATAGAGTTGGACCCGATTCTGGCTAAGTGTTTATCTCTATTCAGCCAAATTATAGCAGATTAGATTAGAGGTCTAGCCCATATAAGTATAGAGGCGAAGCCGTTTCAGAAGCCCCCCCTGACAAAATCAACCACAAAACCTAGCTTTGAATCACATTTACTTTATCTTTACTTTTCTATACTCTTCGTGGGTTTGCTTGGAAGCCCTCCGACGGCCACTTCAGAATAGTGGTAATCCTTATTACTTCGCTTGTGAAGTATCCGTTAATATATGTAATAGATTATTATCGCCTTGTTACTTCGCTTGTGAAGTATCCGTTAATCTACGTAATAGATTGCTATCACCTTATTACTTCGCCTGTGAAGTACCCGATAATCTGCGTAATAGATTGCTACCTTCGCTCCTAGTACAACACTTAGCAGAATTCGATCATCAGGCCAAATTGGTACTTCGAATCTACTCTGTTGTAGGTTTCCACGTTCAGAGCTACTCCATCAACAGACTTCGTCACGACAGGCTTCGCCACGCTCGTACTCCACTCCGGACGAAGTCACGCTCGCGCGTTGCATTGAGTCATTATTTGTATCTTACTATATCAGAGACTTCGCGTCGAACCCCGCTGTTCGGAGGTGATTATCATGTCCAGATTCATTCGGAGTTCATCTTCGGCCAGATCAGTCCGAACGCCGAAGGTACCCTTTGGCGGGACACTTCGCACCAGACGCCGAAGGTACACTTCGGCGGCCCCCTTCGCACCATACTTCGAAGCAGATAGGCTTCGACCGGTTTGCTGATTTATTCTGTTTAATATATTTCTTTTGGCTAATCGGATTATTTCTGTGTGATCTGATTACCTGGCGACTCCACCCCCCTTACCATGGCTAAGGGTAGTCAGAACGTGACGTCAGTGCGGTGTTACGCTTAGGCTTGTCCCTAAGTATCCGCACACTTTTGGATCATCGAACTGACCCAAGTGCGGGGCATGTTTTCGTGTCAACACATACATAGATTCAGCATTCCTCAAACTCTCACTACAGATCAAGGTAGTTCATTTGTTTCTAAAGAAGTGGGAGACTTTGTCGAATATTATGGTATTAAGTTGATAAACTCTTCACCATACTATGCTCAGGCCAATGGTTAGGCCGAGTCTAGTAATAAGACTGTGATTAAGCTCATTAAAAAGAAAATTGAGAAGTTCCTTAAGAGGTGGCATGAAGTGCTTTCCGAGGCACTATGGGCTTGTAGAATTGCAAAGCACGGTGCTACCAAAGTTAGTCCATATGAGTTGGTGTATGGACAAGAAGTCGTTCTACCTATAGAAGTGGATCTTGGTTCTTTCAGAGTTCTAAAGAAAGATGGCTTATCGGTCAACGAGTATGAGACTATTTTGAAGGACAGTCTAGAAGAAGTGACCGATAAGAGGTTAAGGGCTTTAGAAGCTATAGAAATAGACAAAAGGAGAGTAGATAAAGCCTACAATAAGAAGGTTAAACCAAAATTGTTTCAAGTAGGTGACTTCGTATGGAAGACGATTTTGCCCTTAGGCACTAGGAGCACTAAATTTGGTAAATGATCACCTAGTTGGGAAGGTCCTTTAAAAATACCAAAATCGCTCCTAGCAATGCTTATGTGTTAGAGTATCTGTAAGGAGAGCGGTTTCGAAGAGCTTTGAACGGTATATACTTGAAAGGGTACTTTCCAAGTGTGTGGCAAACAACTTGAAGGTGTCGAAAGACCGATATGAAAAGTATCGTCTTTAGCCCGTTATGCTTTTAGTTCACTTAGTTCACTAAAAGGCAGGGGCATGTGTTGATAGCAAAAAATGGCATTAATGGTTAAGATTGTCAAAATATCAATTTTGGTAATTTGGGCCAAAAATACACATGTCCTGGGTTGGGTCGACGCCCTACAAGGCCGAAGGCCCACAAAACTACGGGCTTCGGAAGCTTCCGGTAAGTCCCACAGCCTTCGGCCCGAAGGCCTTCGGAGGCCCACTCCGCCAAAGCTTCGGCCCGAGGAGCAGGTTTCGGTGGGCCTGGCCGAAGGCCCACTTCGGGCAGAGTTAGAGATTGAGTCTGATTTTTACTAAGTCTTTCCACGCGTGATTAAGCCAAATCTTATCAGATTAGGCTTAGAGATTACAAGTCTAGCCCCTATAAATATAGGGGTGAGGCCGGTTCAGAAACCCCCCAACACATATCCACCACAAAGCCCTAGCTTTGAACCGTATCTTTATTTTTACCTTTATTTTCTGCAATCTTCGTGGGTTTGCCTGGAAGCCCTCCGACGGCCATTTCGGAACAGTGGTAATCCTTGTTACTTCTCCTGTGAATTATCTATTAATCTACGTAATAGATTGCTATCGCCTTGTTACTTTGCCTATGAAGTATCCGTTAATATACGCAATAGATTGCTATCACCTTGTTACTTCGCCTGTGAAGTATCCGCTAATCTACGTAACAAATTACTACCTTCGCCCCTAGTGCAACACTTAGCCAAATTCAATCCTTGGGCTGAATTAGTACTTCAAATCTACTTTGTTGCAGGTTTCCATGTTCAGAGCTACTTCGTCGGAGGTGTCCGGAGCTGAGAGAATGGTTTCGGAGGTTGTCAGAACACCCTTCGGCGAGATCGCTGCTTCGACCGCCCGTGCCAGACTGTCACGCTGTTGTTTGTTTGGCCAAGTCTTGCACGTCGACACGCTTCGCAACAGACTTCATCACGATAGGCTTCGCCACGCTTGTACTCTTCTTTAGACGAAGTCACGCTCGCGCGTTGCATCTAAGTCGTTATTCTGTATCTTACTGTATCGGAGACTTCATGTCGAACCCTGCTGTTTGCAGTTGATTGTCGCGTCTAGATCGGTTTGGAGTCCATCTTCTGTCGGATCAGTCCGAACGCCCAAGACACCCTTCGATGGGACACTTCGCACTAGATAGCGAAGGTACACTTCAGCGACACCCTTCGCACCATACTTCGAATTAATCAGGCTTCGACCAGTTTGTTGATTTGTTCTGTTTAATATATTTATTTTGGCTAATTGGATTATTTCTGTGTGATCTGATTACCTAGCGACTCCACCCCCCTTACCACGGTTAAGGGTAGTCGGAACGCGACGTCGGTGTTGTGTTATGCTTAGGCTTGTCCCTAAGTATCCGCACACTTTTGGATCGTCGAACTGACCCAAGTGCGGGGGTACATTTCTGTGTCAACACACTCTTGCACCTATTGTTATAATGTAGTTGGCTTCTTTTAACCTTCTTTCTTTTTTCAGTCCTTCATCCAAAAACTCCCTTTTGATATCGGGCCATATATTGAAGGCGAAGAAGTCACTGGTGCCCCTTCATTGGCTGCGCCTCAGTTGCCTCCTGAAGTGAAGAGGGTTCTATTGGACCTGTTGCATTGCTTGGAGGATCCAGTGGAGGTCCAGAGGGCGCTTCAATGACATCCTGGACCGCCTCTCCCTGGAGTTGGTTGACACCCTTACGCCAGCCACGTACCTGGAGTTCCATCGGCCAAACGTGCAGTTGGCGCTAAAGAAAATGGTCGTTCGCGCTAGCCGTGCGTCGTAGTGGGAGGCGGTCAAGGTTCTTGACGAAGCAGTGGTCACCGAGGGCACCCTTCTAGATCATGTCTGGGGCGAGTCATTGGCCACGTCGCTAGAACTTGGCCAGTGTCGTTGCGTGGGAACGGCAAGCCTACAGGGGGTACCCGTAGTGTGATTTGTTGTCAGTAGAAGGGAGGAGTCGTGGATATGGATTCGATGGTTACCCTAATCAAATGGTGCAAGATACGGGTAAAGACAATAAGAAGACATACACGAGAGAGTTTTTAGACAGGTTCAGGCCTCCCGGAGGATATAACCCTACTCCTGTGTGTATGGATGAATGGGGATGTCTGTATGGATGAATGTGTATTTTCGGCCCAAATCACCAAAACTGGTATTTTGACGATCTCAGCCATTGATGCCATTTTTTGCTATCAACAGTAACGATCCATGATGTCGCATGCGCATGAGTCTTGGGCTTAGGTCGAAAATTTTGAATATGCCGGCTAGCATAGCTCCCCTATTCCCCAATATTGGTATGAGAGCCTACGTGCGCAGTGTTTGATCTGGATCCCTCATGTATGGAGATACATGGTGGAAAACAGATTAGATTTGTTTCTGTCTGTGGCAGATCGGAAGTTCCGATAATGATCGGAAGTTCCGATGGCAGATCAAAAGCTCCTATGGTGATCGGATGTTCCGACATCGAATAATGATTCGATACAGAAAGCAATTATTGCGGTGCGGGATTCCGATATTGATCGGAAGTTCTGATACCAGATCGGAAGTTCTGACCCAACCGAATTTGAAAAACCAAACCTGTTTAGATGGGTTTTTCAGATCTAGAATCCAGTCACTTGTAGATTGCTCGCCTAACTTTATTTTGCAGAGAATGATGTGATCAGCATAGCCTTGGATAAATGTGATGTATGAGATTCATGCAATGAATGTAAATTAAATATGGCACGCGTGTCATGGTTATTTACAGCCTAAGGCTAATGTAAAATTTATTACGTCTTGTGTGTCGTTTCCGTGGTGCTTTAGCCCATGTAATTAGTATAGACTATGCGAGATGGACTAGTACTCTTCATGGAGGACGGGAGCATGCACTCAATGACGGGAGCCATGGAGATGGAGATCGCCATGAAAAGAAGGCCATGCTATGTCACAGTTAATATGATTGCATGTGATGCTTTCTTTTGTTCATGTTATTCTATTCTTGCATGTTTCGTGTGTGTTAGGGACGTTACAGTGCTAGAATAGTTTTCCCTTGGAAAAATAAGTGTTAATGCTCTTCCCAATAGCTACACCCACCAACGTTCATGCTCATTGATGGTGGGTCTGCCAAAGCAGGGTGCTATCTTTTATCTCGACCAGTTGGGGCAGATGTCGGACTTCTGCACGCATAGTATTGGTTCACTTGACAAGACTATCAAAACAATTTTGGGCCTTGGAGCATAGGAGTTGGGGTTGAGCATTGGATACTTCTCCAACAACAAGAGTCACATACGATGTGATTAGCAAAGAGTTGCTTACCTATGTCAACTAGCTTCTAGCAGTAATGCCAAAGCTCACTAGGAGATAGCGTGACCATGGATCTTGCACCACTATTAGTCATTAGAGGGAATGTGACTTTTTAAAAATAGTGGAACATCTTTTATTAGATAGAAGATAATCATTGCATAATGCTAAATCTTGCATTTAATCTTTTGTAGATCATGGCACTTACTACTTCTACTTTTAAGAGCACTCCAGTTTTTAATTTGCAATCTACACTTGAATGCAAGAAATTATCTGGAACAAACTTTATGGATTGGTATCAAAATTTGAGAATTGTTCTTAAACAAGAAAAAAGGATTATGTTCTGGAGGAACCTCGCCCTGATGAACCAGGAAAGTATGCTTCTGCAGCAGACAAGCGTGCTTATGAGAATAATGCTAGTGATTCCATGGATGTCAGCTGTTTGATGCTTGCATGCATGTCCTTTTAGTTTCAAAAACAATATGAGGAATGTGATGCTTACGATATGATCGTAGGCCTTAAAGGCATGTTTCAGAACCAGGCAAGGGCAGAGAGATACAATGTGTGTAAGTGCTTGTTTGGTAGCAGGCTGGCTGAAGGGAGCCTAGTGAGCCCTCATGTGATCAAGATGATTGGTTGCGTAGAGACTCTAGAGAGACTGGGCACTCCATTGGATCCATACCTAGCTTTTGACGTCATTCTCCAGTCGCTCCCACTGAGCTTTGAGTCGCTCATCATGAATTATAATATGGTTGGACTAGAGAAGACACTAGCTGAGTTGTATGGGATGCTTAAAACTGCTGAGGAGAGTATCAAGAAGTCTCCTAATCAAGTGATGATGGTTAGAAGGAGGGCAAAAGAGGAGGAGGAAAAACGCTAAGACTACAGATTCGATCTCTAGTACGAAGTCTAAACCGACTAAAAAGTCCAGGTCTGGTCGTGCCAACACTGATGTGTGCCACCATTGCCACAAGCCTAGGCATTGGAAGCGCAGTTGCAAGGTGTACCTGGAAAAGCAGAAGAACAAGAAGGGAAGTGGGACTTTCGCTTTCAGGTATTAATGTTATTGAAATTAATCTTACTACTCGTCCAAATGATTCATGGGTATTTGATATCAGATCGATGATTCATACTTGCAAATCGTTGCAGGGGCTGAGTAGAGTAAGAAAGTGTGTAAGTGGCGAGCTGGATATCTGCGTCGGGAATGGTGCAAAGGTTGCAGTGTTTGCCATCAGTGTTATTCACTATCGCTACCGTCAGGACTAGTTTTGGAGTTAAATAATTGTTATTTCATTCCCGCCTTAGGCAGAAATATTATCTCTTCTTCATGTTTAGAGGAAGATGATTTTGAATTCGTAATAAAGAACAAGAGTTGTTCAATATTTTCGAATGGCGTGCTCTTTGGTGTTTGTCCATATGTGAATGGATTGTATATTCTGAGTCTTGACGATGCACACGTTTATAACATTAGTACTAAAAAACAACGACTCAATGATTTAAATCCTACCTACGTCTAACAGTGTCGTTTAGGTCATATAAATGAGAAGCGCGTGTAGAAGCTCCATAGTGATGGACTATTGGAATAATTTGATTTTGAATCATATGACATAGTGTCCGAAAAGCCAGATAAATCAAGAGATGATGATGCTGAATAATAAAGACCAAGATCAGGCGCATAGGTGAGATACCTGAAAATGCGCTTGATAGCCTGCCGATGAGACGCGCGTGGTGAAGACTGGAAACACGCGCATAGTCCTACGACGAACTGTATGTCTGGCCTCGTCATCGTCAAGTACAGCAGCAAACTGATCATCCCTCGAAACTCTCTCTCTTTGACCTTGACGCCGCTCTCGTCCTTGTCCAGGCCCCTAGATGTGCCCATTGGGGTCATCTGAGGCTTCAGCTCTCCACCAAAGTCGAATTTCTTCAACATGTCTCGAGTGTACTTATCCTGGTGGATGAAGGTGTCGTCCTTGGTCTGCTTGATCTGGAGCCCTAGGAAGTACTTGAGCTCACCCATGAGGCTCATCTCAAACTCACTGTGCATCTGCTCAGAAAACTTGGACACAAGAGCATCAGTAGTACCGCCAAAGATAATATCGTCCACGTAAATCTGAGCGACTAAGAAATCTGAAGCATCTCTGAGCAAGAAAAGAGTTTTATCCACAGAACCCATCACAAATCCTTCCCCAACAAAAACTTCTTTAACCGGTCATACCAAGCCCTCGAGGCTTGCTTCAGACCGTATAAAGCTTTCTGCAGCTTAAAAACATGTCGAGGAAACTTAGGGTTCTCAAAACCGGGGGGCTGCCTAACATAAACTTCCTCCTCTATGTACCCGTTCAGAAAAGCACTCTTGACATCCATTTGAAAAAGCTTAAAACCCTTCGAAGCGGCAAAAGCTAAGAGAATGCGAATGGACTCAAGACGGGCAACAGGGGCGAAAGTCTCCTCAAAGTCAATACCCTCCTTCTGGCAAAAACCTTGGGCAACTAGTCGAGCTTTGTTGCGCACCACAACCCCATCTTCACCTTGCTTGTTCTTGAACACCCACTTGGTGCCTATGGGGTTGCATCCGGGTGGCAGCTCAACCAGTGTCCAAACCCGATTGCGGACAAAATTCTCAAGCTCTTCTTGCATAGCATTAATCCAATTTGAATCAGAAAGATCATGAGAAACGTCTCTGGGCTCAAAAGATGCAACAAAAGTAGATTCAGCAAACACAGCAAGAGAGTCAACAGACGAACGCAAAGTCCTCTCAGACAGATCACTGATGATGAGCTCTGAGGGGTGATCACGCTGAACTGTTCGGGGTCCCTGGTGATCTGAAGTCACCTCACCGGAGTCAGCAGCTGGCACCTCTGGACTCGATTAAGGGGGCTCGATCGAAGTGGAAGAAGTGATCAGAGGTTCGCCCTCGTCCTCAGTCAAAGTCTTAGAAGGTGTGGGTTCTGCAGGCAGTGCAGAAGGCCCACCCTCATCAACAGCTAGAGTGTCATCATCTTCCTCGAAGATGAACTCTCCAAGCTCACCATCACCAGAAAGCTCAAAAGAAGGAGTCAAAGAAGGCAAGGACTCATCAAAAGAAACTTCGCAAGTCTCGACAAGCTGCTGGGATTCGAGGTTCCAAATACGGAAGCCTCGAGAATGCAAAGCATAGCCAAGAAAAACTCCATCCCAGCAACGAGACTCAAACTTGTCCAAATGCCCTCCCTTCTTGAGCACAAAGCACTTGCATCCAAACACTCGCAAGTGGCTCACCTTGGGCTGTCTACCAAACCGCAACTCATACGAAGTCTTACCTAGGTAAGCTCTAAGAAAAATGCGGTTGGCCAGATAGCAAGCCGTGTTCATGGCTTCAGCCCAAAAATGCCTAGGAGTCCTGTGCTCATCGAGCATCGTCCTGGCCATCTCGACTAGTGTGAGGTTCTTTCGTTCCACAACGTCGTTCTATGGGGGGGTGTAAGGAGCAGAAAACTGATGATCAAGACCCTGATCACTACAGAAACTGACGAACTGAGAGTTCTTCAACTCAGAGCCGTTGTCAGAGTGAATCGCTCTCATCCGACCATTGTTCTCATTCTTCAGCTTCAAAATCAGGTCATGAACAAAATGAAAAGTCTCATCCTTAGACTCCAAAAAGAAAACCCACGAGAATCGAGAAAAATCGTCAACGATCACAAGCGCGTACCACTTCCCACCGACTGAGCGTACCCGAGCTGGACGAACAGTGTCCATGTGTAACAGCTCTCCCGGGTACGAAGTCATCACCTGAGTCACAGGTGAGTGAGAAGCGGCAACCATTTTCCCGTGATGACAGGGATGACAAACTAGATCCTTCTCCATTTTAAGCTTGGGCAATCCTCGGATGAGGTCCATAGAGCTCAACCTGACTAGCAGATCAAAACTCAAATGGCCCAACCTCCTATGCCACTTCCAGAGCTCAGAGGAAGATCCAACAATCAAACATTGAGAAGGGCCAAAAGAACTAGAGAAGTAAATCTGAAAAACCTTACCGAAAGGTAAGATCTGGCAAATCAAAGACCCTCTAGAATCAATCACAAAAGAACTGCCCTTCTTAAAATGAACCTCCAAACCAACCAAAGCAATGTTCTTCAAAGAGAAATGGTCTGAGATGCGAATTGAGCCAATGCCATGTACCTTCCCTTGACCACTGTTCCTGAAAGTGATGTATTCCTTGGAGCTCGGGGGAGAGAGACTGGAGAACCATATGCAATGTCCTGTCATGTGGCGAGAGCATCCTGAGTCCATAATCCAAACGTCATCCAGTCCCCAATCCTGCACAACCAGTGGTTGTAAGGGGGAGCAAATGGTCCGGCACCAGGTTTAGCAAAAGAACTAAACCAGTGTCGAGCCATCTGCTCAAAAGACGGAAAGCAGAAATCATCATATGAATTTGGACCAAAACGCGGCTCAAAGCGTGGTCCATGGTTCTGCCTAAAACCTTGGCCACGAGGTCCAGGACCGTAACCAAAATGACCTGGAGCTCTGCCGGAACGAACACCATCATCCAGAGCACGGGCATGAAAGTCGTCTCCTCTACCACCACCTACACGACGCGGCCTGGCCTCCAGCCTCTCCCCGCGTCGAGGAACTCTTAGTCTACCACCCTGCTAGTAGAACTGCTCCTAGCCACTACGAGCTCTCTCTGCTCTCTCAACCCGCTTCCTTCTGAAGCAAAACTCCGCAAGATGCTCGTCTTTTTGACAATACTCACAGTGGTAGGTGGGCTTCTTGGGATGTGGTTGAGGCTTGGGGTTCTTGGGCTTGGTGGTATTGGGTGTAGACTCTTTGGTGTGAGAGGGTCCTAGAAGAGAGTCAAGAGAAGTGCGGAGGTGTTTGGGCTTTGGAACCCAGATGGGCTTCTTGGGTGGAGCTTTGGGCTGTTCTTGGAACACTCCATCCTTGGGCTGACTAGCTTGGAAAGACTTAGTGGAGTGAGTCTTGGGGTATCTCTGTTCAGGAGTCATTTTACTCCACTCCACTGCCCGGCTAATGGCACTCTCAAAGTCAGCCTTGGTGTAGGTGTAGCCTACCCCAAACCCATCCTGCCTCTTAAACTGCTAGATCATCATGCCGAGTTGTGGCTCTCTAGCACTCACCCAACTCAGGATTGAACGGAGGTAAAAGTTCTCATTTTGGACATCAGCTAGCTCCTCTCTCAAAGAAGCTAGTACCTCCACTTGAGACAAGCAGGTCTCACACTCTCTATCAACCTGGACAAACTTCTCGGCTTTCAGCTCAATCAATTCCAATCTAAGAGACAGGCAGTTCTCACAGACAGTGGGTGGAACTGACAGTGTCTCAAGCTCTAGCCTAGTCTGCCCCAGCTCAGCTCTAACTCTCTCCAACTCGCTCAAATGCTCATCACCCTTGGCTTTCAGCTCAGCTAAAACACTAGATGAGATGGGCAATCAGCACAAGGCACGACGATAGTGGCATGAGCATCTTTCAGCTCCAGCTGAGCGCTCTCAAGCTCAGTGGTTGTAGGACTGAAAGTAGCGACCAGAGGGGGGTGAATAGGCGCCTAAAAATTTATTGCTAAACTATATCCTAATCCCAACACCCAACCGAACTTAACCAGACAAATAATAATAGCAAAGCAAATTGCAGGAATTAAAATGGTTTAGCCTAAAAATGACCGATGTCCTGATTAAAATGATATTAAAGATAAACTGAATAGAAATACTGCAGTAAATAAAAATACTTAGATAAATCACGAAATATTTGTATTTCAATCTAGAAATAAAATACTAATCAAAAGAATAAAAACATGGATCATTAAAAGTTAATTCAGAAATAATCTGAAAATATTGCACAGAAAAACTAGAATAAAAATATTACTGTAAATAATTATAATATAATAATTTTTATGAGCAGATTAAAAAACACTTAATTAAATAATACGAGATAAGGAATAAAAATTTAACAGATTAAAAATTTAACTACGAGATTAATTACTAGATTTAAACTACCTGAAAAATAGAAGATTAAAAGTGCTAACCCGCATCTGTGCTGAAAATATCCCCCAAAAAAAATTATTCTTTGCCGGACGGATGCACTACCATGTTGTTGTTTTTTTCTTTCTTTCTATTGTCGCCGCTGGCTGAAATCTGAAGGAATAAACAATGCAATGTGGGTGTGCTCCCCTATCCACCGTAGCCTGCCATGTGCTACAAAAAAAAGTGGTGGCAGCTTTCTGCCTTGCGCCACGACATAAACAAAGGAAAAAATTGCACCTGGGAGCCTCTGTCTTCACGCCGGCTTGGGGAAACGTGCCGCTGAAGCCTGAATCCAAAGCTCCCGTTGTTCCATGTGCACGCCGGCTGAAATTGTTGTGGGCCCCGCGTTGCTGCTGCAAGAGATCTCTGACGCCTAGATTGCAGCTATGCGTTGGCCATGCGTGTGAATGAGATGGCTGGAGAAAACTCGTCGGAGAAGAACGTTGCGATGGCAGAAATCTCTGAGCCGATTGAAAAAGTTTTCGTGGAAGAAGAATATCGGCTGAACGACTGTAGATTGATCTTGAAAATGAAAATAGTCCACTATCCCCAAAGGGATAGGGGCCTATTTATAGGCAAATCCTAATACATGAAAAGACTACTTTACCCTCAGGTAAAATAAACTGACTCTAAAGTAAATTCCGAAAATTACTAAAAAATTATTAGAAAAATCACCTAACTCAAATAAAAATATTCTAAACTTAAAAACTAAATATTAATATCCTAAAAACGAATTAAACATAGATTGTCAGTTTTACGCCGAAACTGACAAAGCGTCCACCGTCTTCGCACCGGGTACCCGGATTGGGCCGACCCGACCCCGCAGCTTCCTTAGCCCGGCAATCGCTCGCCGCCCGTGTACCTGAGTCAAACCCAGTAAACAGACTAGTGGATCATTTGCCGCTCCTAGCCATGTACCCGGATTGGGCCAGCCCGACTCCGCGGCTCCTCTGCCCGGTCGTCGCTCACTGCCCGTGTACCTGAGTCACATACGCCTCAGACTCGGCAGGTCTTCATCTCTCCCTTCCATTGAATTCCGTTGACAATCACTCATCACATCAAAACCATATTCTTCAACATGGTTTCTCAGTGGCCAAAGCGTCTCTCTCATCAACTCTTTCTATGTACCTGGACTTCAGAGTCGTTAGGTCACACAATAACACCTCACACTTTGGGCACTCACTACTATCACCCAAGCAAGGGGAAGAAGATAGACTCTCAATTCTGTCGTTGGCCACGGCAAGCTCACTCTCCAGTTCATCTATCCTCTTCTTAGCCACTCTAAGTAGTTTTTCCCGATATTTTAACTCCTAACGATTACTTTCAAGTAAATCAACAATTTCACGTTCATAAGATGATACCTTTTCATTGTCGTCATCGTCGGAGTCATCGGAGGAGCCTTTTTCTTCCTTATCTCCAAGAGCCATTGAGCAGAAGCTCTTGCGGGATCTTCGGCGTTGATGTGAGCGGCTCTTCGGCCTGTCCCCGAAGGCCATGAAGCAGAGGCCCGCCAGATCGTCCTTGTCCTTCCCCTTCCTGATGACAATCTCCTCATCGCTTGAGCTCGATGAAGAGGAAGAAGACGTGAACCGCTTGGAGTAGCTCTTCTTCATCTCGGTGAAGAAGGCCTTGTCGCGCTTCTTGTTATCACGCCTGTAGTCCTTCAGGGCCTTTCTGAAGAATCTGGTCTTTGGCTTGCCCTTTGTGAAGGAAGAGCTGTCGTGCTTGCCAGAGTCGTAGAAGCCACCACCGGTACCCTTCTTGTGACCAGTGCGCTTGGGGCAGTCGACGATAAAGTGACCTGGATCACCACACTCAAAGCATCCAGTCTTTGTGCCGTGTCATTTGAACATTCTATTGTCATAAACATGACACACCCGGTTGTTAAAAAGACACAGGTCATCATCTCTAACGACTCGAGCTGGTCCTCAGTGATAGACATCAAAGAGAACCCAACACAGCTCACAAAGGAGGGGTCAGTAGAAGGTGTAGCAAGAGGCAGGGTCTTTGAACCAGAGCCAGTGAGATTTGATCTCAGCTGGGTATCAACCTCAGTGGCCTTCAACTTGCTAAACAACTCAGAAATTGTCAAGGTATCATAAGATGTACTCTCAATGATAGAGGATACCTTGATCTCCCAGATCTTAGGGTCCAAGATATGGAGAACCTTGAGCGTGTGCTCATGATCTAAGACTAACTGAACACCCTCAGCCTTGTTGGCCCGAAGCTTGTTTATGATCGATTGAAAATGACCAAACAACGCTTCAACAGATTCACCCGGCTTCTGTGTGAAATTCTCATATTCACGCCGGTAGGTCTGATAGAGCCGAGCCTTGACCTGGGTTGTCCCCTCATGATGTGCGTGAAGGGTAGCCCAGATCTCTCGCGTAGTGGTGAGATGGCTCACACGCTCAAATTCAGTGGGATCTAACCCAGAAAACAAAATATTCACCGCTTTGTTGTTGTTCTGATGTTGGGCAACAATATCTGGAGTAGTACGCTTAATAACAGGCAACATTGTGAAAGTAGCGTGAATACAAATGTCCCAGATGTCCAAGCTTTGGCTCATGAGATAGGCTCGCATGCGAGTCATCCAATAATTATAGCCATAAGCTTCCAAGGACGGGACCTTTCGAGGAGACGTCATGATCACTACTGGGGTTTAGAACCGGTTAAGGTATGGAAAAACCCTAACCAGGCTCTGATACCACTTGTAGGACCGAAAGTAGCGACCAGAGGGGGGTGAATGGGCACCTAAAAATTATTTTGAATCAATGGCCTGCTCCCAACACCCAACGCACCTCAACTAACTTAGCAAAGAAAGATGAACAGATCAACAATGCCTCAAAAAGGATCTAGCCTAACAACAACCGGTGTCCTAAATGAAAATACATCAATACAGTGCTAATAGGAAGATTAACAAATCATTTAAACCATGGGCAGATCAAGGTTCACAGAGATAAATCATTTTAGCAATTTATCTAAGTGCACGCAAAACGAGAAGGGTTACTATTTAGAGTTGTCTCCTGGACGGTACTTGACGAAGCCTGTGTGGTGTGAAGCCTGTAGTTGTCGAAGCAGGCTTCGAAGTACACAGTGCCGAAGTCTGCAGGGGATGTTTTGAAGCCTGCTTTGAAGTTGACGTGCGAAGGCTGATGGAGTCGAAGCTGGTTCGAAGCAGTCGTGCGAAGGTCGTAGATGTATACTTTGATCCCTTCGAATTCGAATCTATGTAGGGACGAGTTCGAAGACTAGTGCAAAGATATGAAACAGCGAAGCACGTAGCTGTCGAAGCCTACTTCGAAAATTTTAGTACCAAAGCCAAAAACAGACTCCGAACAGCCTCAAGTAGACTTCGAAGATTCGGAACTTAACACAAGGAAAAATTTAACTTCAAAGCTTAAACAGAAAAGTCGAAGCCTGTCTCTGTAGGGACTTCGCACGAGCGAAGTCTACCCTCACAAGGACTTCGAACTCTTTAGTGCAATTTGACCGAAGCCTGCTTTTCAGCTCACTTCACAAAACACACCCCGGACAAAAACTTCTCTACTCCGAAGAGACAAAGTCAAAATAGTTCAGAGGTAGACTTCGAACACAAGTAGACCAAGAACCCTTCGAACTGGGTCAAGCTTCGAAACGGAGACCTCAAGCAATGACTTTGGAACCTTGTGCGAAGCTCGACCGAAGTCTGCCTCACAGAACAGAAGGGCTTAGAACAAAGATTAATAGCAGAGTTCGAACCTTCGCAAGAACCTTCAAGAAACATGCAAACTCCCTTTTCTTGATCAGAACGCCATGTCAGGGAAATACCAATAAAAAACTTAGCTGCAGCCTAGAATCAGAATAGCCTGACACACAACAGCTAGAAGCCTATGGCATAGAAAACAACACGGCAGACCAAATCGTTGCAAAGATAAAATAAGCTGAGCACGCATAACGAAGCAACCAGGGAATCACTTCACAGCGAGACGATTTGAGATCAGCGCGGAGAGATCAGAACCTGGATGGAGTCCTTCTTGACAATCGATCGAAGAAAAATAGCAAGAACATGAGATGAACAGGAACACAAAAACTTGCTGGCGGCGCACACAGGAGGACGAACAGGAAACAACCAAAAGTGACCCAAGCTTTAGTGAAAGTAAACTTGATTTCAGAATGGGTAACCCTAACCCTAGGGATTGGGGCCCTATTTATAGGCAGCCCAATAGCCTAGGAATATTCCAACAGACCCTTAGGGTTTCCTACAGACGCTGAAATAAATGGAAAAGACCAAACTGCCCTTAGGATATTTTTACAGACTCGACTGACTGACTGTGGGCCTAAGGACAAAATAGTAAACTCCTATTTACACATGACTTATCCGGAAGCGTAGCTTTTGTAGTGACTACGGCTTCGCCCCAGAACGGTCCGATCCAAGATCAGCGGTCGTCAGTTTTGCGCCGAAACTGACAAAGCGTCCATCGACTTTGCACCAGGTACCCGGATTGGGCCGGCCCGATTCCGCAGCTCTCTCAGCCCGGCAATCGCTCGCCGCCCGTGTACCTGAGTCAATCCTAGTCAACAGCCTAGTGGATCCTCTGCTGCTCCTAGCCCATGTACCCGGATTGGCTAGTGAGAAACCAAGGGTTTGTTTCGGAGTGTGATGAGTGATTGACAGAGTTTATCCTCTGGTTCGAAGGGGTACCTCCGAAGGGGGTTCGGAGGTTGGAACTCCGAAGGTGTTCGGAGGTGGTTTCACCGAGGGGTTCGGTGGTTTGGTTGCTGCAGCTGTTGCAGCGGAGTGTACCTGTCGGAGGGGTCCGACAGTACACGATGACTGGGTTCGTACCGAAGGTCTCGGTACTTTGGGCGGTACACCGGAGTGTGTGCCGAAGGTTGCTAACTCGGAGAGGTCTCCGGAGTACTGGATACACTTGTCTGCTTGTCTGTGGTGCGCAGGGGACCGCAAAGTCTGTTAGTGTGCGTTTAGACCTTCAGTGTACGAAGCCCAGCACTAGTTGTTGTCGCTAAGTATTAGGTCGAAGTCCTCAGAGGGCAGTCCACTCTTGCGAAGGGTGAAGTGCGAAGCATGCTCGATGCACTCTGTGTGCGGAGCCTGCACTGACTTAGCAGAGTTGTTTTCGGGGTTGTGAGTGGAGCGAAGTCTGCTTGACTTCGGACTTTTACTCCTTGCGAAGCCTGTGTTCGGAGCTGTCAAATACCTCCAAACCAGACCTTCGAAGGTTGGTGTTCGAAGCCTGTTCCACAGAAGACAGAATTAAAAACCGAAGGCTGTTTTTAGCCTGAATTTTTAAAAGCTCCCATTCACCCCCCCCCCCTCTGGTCGCCGTTTCCGGTCCAACAATTAGTATCAGAGTAGGTTAAGATCACCAGTTGACCTTAACCGGTTTTGTGATCTGTTGGCGACATGGACAGAGCTAGTAAAATTCCTCTGTTCGATGGGACTGATTTTGCATACTGGAAGGTGCGCATGGAGGCTTATTTGCTAAGCCAAGGAAATGCAATTTGGGAGATTGTGGACTCACAATACTCCATCCCTGAGACTCGCATCTCTCAAACAGAAAAAGATCAGTATAATGCCAACTCCAAGGCAAGGAATATACTGTTCATTGGTTTGAGCCGGAGTGAGTTCGATAGGGTGCAGCACCTTAGGACTGCTAGGGAAATTTGGACCACTCTCACTACTTTTCATGAGGGATCTACTCAGATCAAGGCCAGGCGCCAAAGCACATACAATCAACAGTATCAGCTGTTTGTGCAGGCACCTGGTGAATCTATAGATGCCATGTTTTCGCGCTTTGATGCTATATTGAGTAACTTGCGGTCCAACGGGACGCTTGCTTACAATGATCACGATAGGTCTATCAAGCTTCTCTATGCTCTTGACAGTAGCATATGGGAGGTAAAGATATCCAGCATTGAGGAGTCCATAGGTTATGACACATTAACCTGTGATGAGCTCTTTAGCAAGCTAAAGTCCACAGAGATTGCCAAGGCATCTCTTGCAGTGCACAGAAGCTCTTTGCCACAGCCATTGGCATTGGTTTCTAGCACTAGTCGTGGCACCGCTGTAGAACCAAGCACATCTGGTACTTGTGTTCTTGTAGATGGCTTTGCTTTGTCCTCCCTGGTCTCCATCACAAAGGAGCAGGTGGACACTCTAGATGATGATGAGTTTGCTCTCATTGCTAGAAGGTTCACCCGTTTTCACCATGAGAGACAGGATCAGAGGAGAAGTGGTTTTAGTGGTTGCTTTGAATGTGGCGACACTTCTCATATTAAGGCAAATTGCCCTAAGCTCAAGAAGGGAGATGAGAGTGAACGCCCCAAATACCACAAAAAGGAGAGGGAGCCTTTTGTGAAGGGCAAGCGCGGCAAGGTGGCTAAGAGAGTAGCCAAAGCCGCTTCCAGAGCATTTGTTGCTGCTCTCAGCGACATCGACACTTCCTCAACTGAGGAGTCGAGTTCTGAGGAGGAGGAGTCCCCGAGGAAGGAGGACAAGAAGGACAAGAAGGGACGAGACTTCACCGGCCTTTGCTTTATGGCCGACAGCGATCACAGCGGCGATGAGCTTGACTCATCTGAGGTACCTCTATCATCTGACCAGCTATTAATTAAATTAGATGAGCTGAATGAAGTAGTTCTCGGTCAGGATAGATTACTTGTGCAAGCCGCTAGAGAAAGAAAAGACCTTAGACTTAGGCTAGAATCTGTTTCTACTGAATATGTCATGCTTAAGTCTAAAGTTAACGATGTTGAATGTGAATCTTGTACTGTAGTCATGAGTGAGATTGCTCAGTTGCGTTCTGTACATGCTCAAACTCTTTCTGAGCTTGAGACTGCACAGAAGCAGCTTTTGGTGGTGGATTCTAGACCTCATGATAATATTGAATGCATGAACTGTTCTTTATTACGTGAGAGCATTGATTTACGTGATAAGCATGTTCATGATTTAGAGGCTAGATTGGAGAGGGCCGGTAGTTCTAAGGATGTGCAGCCTGTGTGTGACACTTGCATAACCCTTAAGGACCAGCTAGGCACTGCTAGAGAGCGAGCTGAGAACCTAATGACTGAAAATGAATACCTTCTTTCTGTGGTTAACAAATGCACTGAGGGAAAGGGTAGGATGGATTTGCTCTTGGCCAAGACCAAGATGTGTGCTGACAGAGCAGGGTTAGCTCTAGGTTTGGGTTCTGAGAGGATTCCTTCAGAAAATGGAAACAAAACTGTTTTTACCTCTCCCACTACCCTAGAGAAAGAGAGAACTCTGTTAGACACCCCATCAGCCAAAAAGCCTACCCGACCACCAAAGAAAACCACCCCTCCTGCCAAGAAAAATCCTCCCAAGAAAACCACTCAGAAGAAGCCCAAGGAGGCTGTGAGAGTTGCTCCTGTGACCCATGAGAGTGCCCCTAGAAGAATTTTTCATTGTTCCTACTGTCAGCGGGCGGGTCATTTGGTTGGGTTCTGCTTTCGTCGCATCAAGGATGAGCGACGCTCTCAGGCGATGAGTTACCAGGACATGCATTACCCATCGTTAGGTATGCATGAGTCTGAGTTTTACTATCGTCCTGATTTTGAGGCTCCTCGTGCTTCTCGGAGAGGTTCTGCTCCTCGAGGTGTTCACCATGTTTCATATGGTGGTAGACCCCGGGTGAGTAGCTTTGTACCTCGACAGAGTAGGAGACCTCGACATGTTGTTCGATCACAGCATGTAGGTAGACCTCGCACTTTGCATCATTCAAATTATCATGTGCGTAGACCGTCTACTTTTACTACACCTACTACTCGTGTCACTCAGTGCTGGTTGCCTCGTCATTTTTTCACTCACCCCAGCACTGAGCGATCGAGATATTTTTATCATGTGTAGGTGACAGATCGAGGCTTGGAGGGCACGTGGATCATGGACTCCGGTCATTCGTGTCACATGACCGGAGATGCAGCATGGTTCTCCAGCCTCACCACAACCAAGCAAAGGGAACATATCACCTTCGGAAACAATCGAAGGAGTAGAGTGAAAGATAAAGGTGTGGTAAGAATTAACTCGAATTTCACTCTCAAAGATGTTGCTTTGGTTGAAAACCTGGGATACAATTTGCTTTCGGTATCTCAGTTGCTTGATGAGGGCTTCGAAGTGCGATTTCATCACGATACTTCGCAAGTGCTCAATTCTAATGGTGTTATGGTGTGTAAGATCTTTAGAGTTGGGAGAGTTTTTGGAGCTGATTTTTCAGAGTCATCTGGTTCTTCTCATTGTCTTGTTGCACATTCGACTTCTGAGCTTTGGAAGTGGCATAGGAGACTAGGGCATATGAGCTTTGAGTTGCTCACTCGTCTGAGCGCCCTAGGTCTAATCCGAGGATTGCCCAAGCTCAAGTTTGAGAAGAATTTAGTTTGCGCTCCTTGTCGACATGGAAAAATGATTGTCGCTTCGCATTCGCCAGTCACCACAGTGATGACAGAACAACCCGGAGAACTTCTCCACATGGACACTGTAGGTCCTTCTCGGGTTAGTTCTTTAGGTGGCAAGTGGTATGTTTTAGTCATTGTTGATTATTTCTCTCGCTACTCTTGGGTCTTCTTTCTTGCCAGCAAGGATGAAGTTGTTTTCACACTTTCGTAGCTTGGCTTTGAGACTTTTCACTGAACTCCCAGGTGCATTGAAATTCATTCGAAGTGATAATGGCACCGAGTTCAAAAACAGTCTCTTTGTTGACTTTTGCATGGAGCATGGCATAGAACATCAATTCTCTGCTCCGCGGGTTCCTCAACAAAACGGTGTTGTTGAGAGGAAGAACCGCACTTTGGTTGAGATGGCTAGGACGATGGTTGATGAGCATAGGACTCCTAGAAAATTCTGGGCTAAGCCATGAACACTGCTTGCTACATCTCAAACCGAATATTCTTGTGCTCAATTTTAAACTTGACATCTTATGTGCTGCGTTTTGGGAGACAGCCCAAGGTTACTCATCTTCGAGTTTTTGGCTGTCATTGCTTTATCCTAAAACGTGGTAATTTGGATAAATTTGAGTCGCGTTCTTCTGACGGGATCTTTTTGGGTTACACTACACATGGTCATTCTTATCGTGTTTATAACTTGGAAACTAACACTGTCATCGAGTCATGTGATGTGACTTTTGATGAATCAACCCCCTCTGTTAGTTTTGTTCTTGAACAGGCAAATGAACACGACATGGAACAGACCATCTTCGAAGACAAAGATCCCGGAGATTTCGAGGATGAACCCCTACTACCCTCGACATCAACCCCCGAAGCTGACCCCGCTTCAACCACTTCGGCACGAGTCCCGAAGCAACTACTTCGACATCGGTCATCTTGGACCACTCCAACGCACAAGTTGAGGGGGAGACTGCATCCCGCCGCGAGGCTCCACACCATGTTCAAAGGATGCATCCTCCCGAGCAGATCATTAGGTGAGCTTGATCAAAGGGTAACATGTTCACATGCTCATTTCATTGATTCCGCTTTTGTTGCTTCTTTCGAGCCCTTAGATGTTAGTCATGCACTTTCTGATTCTAGTTGGATCAATGCCATGCATGAGGAACTTGAAAATTTTGAGAGAAACCAAGTCTGGTCATTAGTTGATCCTCCACCAAATGTTCATTTCATTGGAACAAAATGGATTTTCAAAAACAAACAAGGGGAGGATGGGACTATAGTTAGAAACAAGGCTAGGCTTGTAGCTCAGGGTTATTCTCAACTAGAAGGGATTGATTTTACTGAAACTTTTGCACCTGTTGCTCGCCTTGAGGCCATTAGGATTTTGCTTGCCTTTGCGACATCCAGGGGATTCAAACTCTATCAAATGGATGTCAAAAGTGCTTTTCTTAATGGCTTCATAGGTGAAGATGTTTATGTAAAACAACCCCTGGTTTTGAAAACCCCAAGTACCCACATAAAGTCCTTAAACTTCATAAGGCTCTTTATGGACTCAAGCAGGCCCCTCGGGCTTGGTATGATAGACTTAAGTCTTTTCTGCTTGAGCGGGGGTATTTGATGGGCTCTGTTGATAAAACTCTGTTTACTCTCAAGCATGGCAAAGATTTCCTTCTAGTGCAGATTTATGTGGATGATATCATCTTTGGTGGCTCTTCTCATGCTTTGGTTGCCGAGTTTGTAGATACCATGAGCAGGGAATTTGAAATGTCCATGATGGGTGAACTCACCTTTTTCCTTGGGTTGCAAATCAAGCAAAGCAAACAAGGTACTTTCATCCACCAGACGAAGTACACCAAGGACCTGCTCAAGAAGTTTGACATGACCGATGTGAAGCCCCTCGCCACTCCAATGGCTACATCTGTAGCATTGGATCCTGACGAAGATGGAGAAGCCATAGATCAGAAGGAGTTCCGAAGCATGATCGGCTCACTCTTCTACTTGACTGCTACGAGGCCGGACATACACTTCGCAGTGTGTCTGTGCGCTCGTTTTCAGGCTTCACCACGAGCTTCGCACCGCCAAGCGGTAAAACGCATACTCAGGTATCTTAAACATACCCTCAAATTTGGCATATGGTATTCAGCGTCTTCATCTTTATTTCTTCGAGGTTATTCCGATGCGGATTTTGCTGGGTGTAGGATTGATAGGAAGAGTACCTCTGGTACTTGTCATTTTCTGGGTACTTCTCTGGTTTGCTGGTCTTCCCGCAAATAGTCTAGTGTTGCACAATCGACGACTGAGGTCGAATATGTTGCTGCAGCTAGCTGTTGCTCTCAGATTTTATGGATGGCTTCCACTTTGCGGGATTTCGGGTTAGATTATAAGAGTGTTCCACTTTTCTGTGATAACACTAGTGCTATTTGTATTGCAAACAACCCAGTTCAGCACTCCAGAACCAAACACATTGATGTGCGATGTCATTTTCTCAGAGATCACAATGAGAAGGGTGATATTGAACTTCAATATGTTGATACCCAACACCAGCTAGCCGATATTTTCACTAAACCCCTCGATGCTTCTCGATTTGCCTACTTGCGTGGGGAACTTGGTATTTGTCACCCGTACGACATTTTGTGAGGGGGAGCTGTCTTTAATTGTATTGCATATGCTCATTATGTGTGAAATTGCATTTACATCTTTTGCACTTATATGCCTGATTATAATTCATGAAATCGTGTCAGCTCAGCTTTTTTTAATTTTTCTGAAACATTAATGTGCATGATGTTTTCTTTTAAAACTAAATTCATGCTCACTGCTCAATCTTGTATCTAGCATGTATAGGCAGGACTGCTTTAGCTATCTTTTATCTGCTTGATAGCAAGACACTTTTCTTTGGATGCTAAACATTGCAACTTGAAAAATTGTTCTACATCTTCATGGATACTCATCAAGTGCTAAACAAATTGGTTCACTTAATTAAAATCAAAAACTCCATGATTTGCCTGCTTTACGTGAAAAGATCCAGGTGGGTTTGTTTGTCGCACTACTCTATTCTAGATTGCTTACCATTGCACATTGGTCTGAACTGGAATAGTGTAGTGTCTGCCAAAATCATTGCTTTAAGCTTCTGATGGTTTTCATGCCTAGGCTTGGCCTGATTGGAAAGTATAAGGTGGACAAACAAATAACCCCTGGCATTAAGAAAAGAACAACAAAATTCTTTGGTCATCAAGTTTGCTTTCATAGCTCCATTTGATCTGGACTTGTTTATCTAGAGTAGAAATTGACTGGCTTTGCGCAGTCCTTGCTTTTACTTGTCTAGTTACCATGATAGAGTGGTGATGCCTTTATTTCAAAATGATAAAATCACATGCTGCCATCAAGTTTTTAGAGAATGTTAAATTGAGCTGAGCACATGATATTTGGTATTACGTATTGGCATATTTTTGCTTTATATGTCTTTGCAATTCTGCTCATTTTCAAGCAATGTATCTTTTTAATGCTCCTTGATGCTTGCATTGCCAAAGGGGGAGAAAGTGTTGAGTTCTCTGTAGCAAGGGGGTATAATTTTCACAGGGGGAGTTTTCATTTGCCGAAGGGGCTTTTACTCTTTTGAAAAGGGGGAGGAAAATTCTTTTGTCAAGTGACATGATTTGGCTCGTTTCTGAGTTTTTATGGTCACTTGTGTGTCGAAAGTCTTTAAATTTTCTTGAACTTGAAATTGGTTGTCAATGCACTCATCAAGGGGGAGATTGAGAAACCAAGGGTTGGTTTCGGAGTGTGATGAGTGATTGACAGAGTTTATCCTCTGGTTCGAAGGGGTACCTCCGAAGGGGGTTCGGAGGTTGGAACTCCGAAGGTGTTCGGAGGTGGTTTCACCGAGGGGTTCGGTGGTTTGGTTGCTGCAGCTGTTGCAGCGGAGTGTACCTGTCGGAGGGGTCCGACAGTACACGATGACTGGGTTCGTACCGAAGGTCTCGGTACTTTGGGCGGTACACCGGAGTGTGTGCCAAAGGTTGCTAACTCGGAGAGGTCTCCGGAGTACTGGATACACTTGTCTGCTTGTCTGTGGTGCGTAGGGGACCGCGAAGGCGATGAACGGTTCATAGTAGGTGAACCTGGGTCAAGCAGGAGGCTTGATGCCAGTGGAGCGGGGAGCTCCGTCATGAAGGCTGCGAAGGAGTCCAGGTCGGTCCTCGGGTCGAGGTGCGCCAGGAGAAGGCAGTAAGTGCGGAGCGTGGCTCCGGGTAAAGGTACTCCGAGACAAAGTCCTCGGAGGCGAGGCACTTCGAAGGGTACTCCGGATGGAGTGACTTCGGAGTATGGTGGAACAAGTCCTCTGCGGAGGCAAGGCGTTCGAAGTGTGCTCCGGAGGGAGACATTCGAAGGTACCCGACGAAGGTCTCAGAAGTCGAGGTGCATCGAAGGCATGGTCCGGGTGAGGCTCGTCGAGGAGTGTGCTCGGGGAGAGACACTGCGAAGAAGTGCTTATGGAATGCTTCATGCGGAGGCCTTGGACGAAGGAGGGACTTCGAAGGGTGGTACTCCAAAGGTGGGGCTTCGGAGTGAGGAAGGCTTCGGAGCGAGGCTAGCTCCAGAGCGAGGTTGACTTGTGGTACTTCGGCCATGCATGGCTTTGGTACACGGACTGACGGAGTTCGAGATGGGAGTAGCTACGAAGCCGTGGTGGTCCACTCCGAGGGTATTGGTGCGAAGGCCCAAGGGCTTTGACGGCTTCGGCTCAAAACCGTCACTGTATCGAAGACTAACTTCGGTGAAGCGAAGGCCATCAGGCTCAAGGCTTCTCACCGAAGCTACCACACCCCTCGCGTGCGAAGGGGGGCTCCGGAAAGGTCAAAGACTGCAAAGGCTGACATTGTCTGCTCTGCAAAAAGCTGACGTTGTCCCCTCTGCAAAGCTGACAGAGAAGCCTCCAGAATAAAGTTGACTTCCTTTTGTACCCCTCTGTTCTGTAGAGACAAAACTGGTGTAAACCCTAGGGGTAAAGTAGTCATTTCACTTAGGGTGAATAGTGGCTATAAATATGGGGGCTGGGTAGGTAACATTTAACACTTTGAGCATTTACTGTTGAGCTCTTGTTCTAGCCCCACATACGTTGTATTCATCCAGTGAGTTCTTTTACTGTGTTCCTTGTTCAAGCGGCGAAGCCCTGCTTCTGTGTTCTCTTTCTGCTTGAGCTTGTTTGCATACCTCGCTAGTTGTAGTGCACCGAAGCCTGTCTAGGCGAAGGGTGTTTTGTGCGAAGTGTGCTTTTCAGTGTGCGTTCGCTCTGTGTAACAGAAGGCTAGACCTTGCTGCTTACTAGCGAAGCCCTGATCGAAGCACGTTTAGCTTCGCGTGTCGAAGCCCCGAGCGAAGTCTGTTAGTGTGCGTTTAGACCTTCAGTGTACGAAGCCCAGCACCAGTTGTTGTCGCTAAGTATTAGGTCGAAGTCCTCAGAGGGCAGTCCACTCTTGCGAAGGGTGAAGTGCGAAGCATGCTCGATGCACTCTATGTGCGGAGCATGCACTGACTTAGCAGAGTTGTTTTCGAGGTTGTGAGTGGAGCGAAGTCTGCTTGACTTCGGACTTTTACTCCTTGCGAAGCCTGTGTTCGGAGCTGTCAAATACCTCCAAACCAGACCTTCGAAGGTTGGTGTTCGAAGCCTGTTCCGCAGTAGACAGAATTAAAAACCGAAGGCTGTTTTTAGCCTGAATTTTTAAAAGCTCCCATTCACCCCCCCCCCCCCTCTGGTCGCCGTTTCCGGTCCAACAGCTAGCCCGACTTCGCGGCCTCTCTGCCCGACAGTCACTCGCTGCCCGTGTACCTGAGTCACAAGTGGCCCAGACGCAGCAGGTCTTCTCCTCTCTTTGTGTCATTGTTGACTTTCGTTGACAATGACTCATCACATCTGGAGCCATGAGGCCCACGCTCTTCAGCATGGCTCCTCAGACGCCATCTAGGTGGGGGCGATTGAGGGCATCCATCATGTTCTGGCTTGAATCTTTTTCTGTTGTGTTGATAGCAAAAAATGCATTAATGGCCAAGATTGTCAAAATATCAATTTCGGTAATTTGGGCCGAAAATATACAACTTCTGGTACAGGTCGAAGCCCTGAAGTGCTGGAGGCCCACCTACATGGGGCCTCGGGGGCCTTTTAGTGGCCTGCTTTATAGGCTGGCTTCGGCCCGGAGGCCCTTCGGCGGTTTGCTTCGCCGAAGCTTCGGCCCGAGGAGCACCCTTCGGCGGGCTTGCCGAAGGCCCACTTTGGGTAGGCTTCGGATAAGGAGTGTGATACAGATTCAGGTTGTTTTTATCTCTAATCTTGATTAGGCTGAATCATATTATATTAGAGTTAGAGATAAGAAGTCTAGCCCCTATAAATACAGGGGTGAGGCCAGTTCATAGGACCCCCCAACACAGATCAACTATTCAAACCCTAGTTTGAATCGTATTTTTATTTTCTTTACTTTCCGAATTAGATCAGTACACCTTCGTGGGTTTGCGTTGGAAGCCCTCCGCCGGCCACGCCGAAACAGTGGTAAGCCTTATTGGTTCGCTTGTGAATCATCCGTTAATCTACGTAATAGATTGCTATCACCTTGTTGCTCGCTTGTGAACTCTCCGTTAATCTACGTAACAGATTGCTACCCTTCATTTTGTATACTGCAACACTTGGTGATTCGGCCTCCAGGATGAATTGGCACTTGATCTTCGTTTGCTGCAAGTTTCATGTTCGGAGTCCCCTTCGCCGAATTTTTCCGGAGCTAGGAAGCTTGTTTTGGAGGCTTTCAGAGCACCCTTCGGCGAGCCCTCGCTTCGTCCGTCCGTGCCGGATCCATCACACTGTTGTCGGTATGATCAAGTCCCGCACACTAGAGCCACTTCGCGTCGTAGTTGCTTCACGCCGGAGTCACGCCAGAGCCCTCTCCGCACCGGACTCCGACGAGCCAGACCGCTCCGCGCCGGACTTCGTCGCGCCGGCTCCCTGCGTTGGATTTTGAAAAGTCTGTAGGTGTTTAGGTTGAGTTAGTATAGGAGGATCCATAGTTGTGTTAGAATATTTGAGTAGCTGTAATCAGAATTCTTAAAGCACTGGCTTGAGGGGAAGCCCCTTTTATTTTTAAGGGGGAAAGAGTGTCAGGAACCATCTAGAAAGGAGATTAGTAGGTAATTAGCAGGTGATTTGGGAAACTTAAGAATCAAGTAAGGTATTAGTAGGAAAGTTGATAGACAAGTTAGATATGTCTATAAAAATAAAGGAATACACAATGTATGATTTGGACAAGAAAATAGAAGAAGAATATGACGATCGGCTTGGCAGGGTCTTCCTGTACGAGATTTATCTTTTCTGTTGTTGTGTTCTTGTGTTGTGTTTGAGAGTAATTAAGGAGGTCACTGACAGTCGGGCACTGTGCCCGGTGGGTGGTGGAGGGCTGGGGGCCGGTGGGATCTAGACTCACGATTGGAGCACCCTACGATGCCGACTGGATCAGGACTCACGAACGGTGGTGTGGTCGAGAGCTCGCCGGGCGTTGGATGACGCCGACTGAAGGGTGTCGGGCGGCTCACAGAGAAGCCACGAAGGCGCATGTGGGAGTAGCGCACGGACTGGATGGATATGGAAGTCTTTTAGAGCAACTCCTTGTTCCCTATATTTTTAAATTGACCTTTTCATTATTATCTAACAGTAAAAATTCTAACTGCTATATTTCCAATGGTTATATTTTTAACGCATGTTGTTGGACCGGAAACGGCGACCAGAGGGGGGGTGAATGGGAGCTTTTAAAATTTTGGGCTAAAAACTAGCCTTCTGTTTTAGTTCTGTCTTCTGCGGAACAGGCTTCGAACACTACCTTCGAAGGTCTGGTTCGGAGGTGTTTTGACAGCTCCGAACACAGGCTTCGCAGGAGCAAAAGTTCGAAGCCAAGAAGACTTCGCTCCACTTACAACCCTCGAAAATCTACTCTGCTAAGTCAGTGCAGCCTCCGCACACAGGGTGCTTCGAGCAGGCTTCGCACTTCACCCTTCGCAAGAGTGGACACCCCACTGAGGACTTCGACCAAGTACTTGGCAGCAGCAACTGGTGCTGGGCTTCGTACACGAAGGTCTAAACGCACACTGACAGACTTCGCTAAGGTCTTAGACACGATAAAAACACGGGCTTCGATCAGGGCTTCTCTAGTAAGTAGCGAGGTCTCGCCTCCTGTTACACAGAGCGAACGCACACTGAAAAACACACTTCGCACAAAACACCCTTCGCCTAGACAGGCTTCGGTGCACTATAACTAGCGAGGTATGTAACACGAGCTCAAGCAAAAAGCACACAGAAGCAAGGCTTCGCCGCTTGAACAAGGAACATAGAAAATGAACTCTCTGGATGAAATACAACGAAGTGTGTGGCTACAGGAGCTCAACAGTAAATGCTCAAAGTGTTAAATGTTACCTACTGAGCCCCCATATTTATAGCCCACAGTTCACCCAAAGGAATTGACTACTTTACCCCTAGGGTTTACATTGGTTTTGTCTCTACAGAACTGAGGGGTACAAAAGGTAGTCAACTTTATTGGAGGCTTCGCTGTCAGCCTTTGCAGAGGGGACAGCGCCAGCTTTTTGCAGAGCAGACACTGTCATACTTGCAGCCTTTGACCTTTCCGAAGCCCCCCTTCGCACGCGAGGGGTGCGGTAGCTTCGGCGAGAAGCCTTGAGCCTGGTGGCCTTTGCTTCGCCGAAAATAGCCTCCGATACACTGACGGTTTTGAGCCGAAGCCGTCAAAGCCCTTGGGCCTTCGCACCGACACCTCCGGAGTGGACCACCACGGCTTCGCAGCTTCCGCCCAGCTCGAACTCCGTCAGTCCGTGTACCGAAGCCATGCAGGCCGAAGTACCACAAGACAACCTCGCTCTGGAGCTAGTCTTGCTCCGAAGCCTTCCTCACTCTGAAGCCCCACCTTCAGAGTACCACCCTTCGAAGTCCCTCCTTCGTCCAAGGCCTCCGCATGAAGCATTCCATGAGCACTTCGTCGCAGTGTCTCTCCCCGAGCACACTCCTCGACGAGCCTCACCCGGACCATGCCTTCGATGCGCCTCGACTTCTGAGACCTTCGTCGGGCACCTTCGAATGTCTCCCTTCGGAGCACACTTCGAACTCCTTGCCTCCGCAGAGGACTTGATCCAACCAACTCCGAAGTCACTCCATTCGGAGTACCTTCGAAGTGCCTCACCTCCGAGGACTTGTCTCGGAGCACCTTCACCCGGAGCCACGCTCCACACTCTTTGCCTTCACCTGGCACGCCTCGACCCGAGGACCGACCCAGACCCCTTCGCAGCCACCGTGACGGAGCTCCCCGCTCCCCTGGCATCAAGCCTCCCGCTTGACCCAGGTTCACCTGCTACGAACCTGTCCGTCGCCTCCGAAGTCCCTGCGCACCACAGACAAACAGACAAGTGTATCCGGTACTCCGGAGACCTCTCCGCGTTAGCAACCTCCGGCACACACTCCGGTGTACCGCCCAAAGTACCGAAGCCTTCGGTACAGACCCAGTCATCGTGTACTGTCGGACCCCTCCGACACGCACACTCCGCTGCAACAGCTGCAGCAACCAACCATCGAACACCCTTCGGTGAAACCACCTCTGAACACCCTTCGGAGGTCCAACCTCCGAACCCCTTCCGGAGGTACCCCTTCGAACAGAGGTTAAAAGCCTGTCAATCACTCATCACAAATACTGAAACCAACCCTTGGTTTCTCAATCTCCCCCTTGATGAGTGCATTGACAACCAACTTTAAATCCAAGAAAATTTAAAAACTTTCAGCACACAAGTGACCATAAAAACTCAGAAAAGAGCCAAATCATGTCACTTGACAGAAGAATTTTCCTCCCCCGTTTTCAAAAGAGTAAAAAGCCTCTTCGGCAATAAAAACTCCCCCTGAGTTAAGTTTTCCCCCTTTGGCAACAAAGAACCTTTATGTCACATTTTCTCCCCCTTTGGAAATTATACCCCCTTGCGGCAGAGAACGTAGCAAGTCTCTCCCCCTTTAGGAATTTCTCCCCCTTTGGCAATGCAAGCATCAAGGAGCATGTAAGAGATGCAAAGCTTCGAAATGAGCAGAATTGCAAAGACATATGAAGCAAAAATATGCCAACAATAACACCAATGATCATGGGCTCAGCTCAAATAAACATTCTCTAAAAAACATGATGAAGCATGTGATTTGATCATTTTTGAAATAAAAGCATCACCACTTAGTCAAGGAAACTAGGCAAGTAAAAGCAAGGACTGCGCAAAGCTAGTCAATTTCTACTCTAGACAGACAAGTCCAGTTCAAATGGAGCATGAGAAGCAAACTTGATAATCAATGAATTTTGTTGTTCTTTTCTTAGTGCCAGGGGTTATTTGTTTGTCCACCTTATACTTTCCAATCAGGCCAAGCCTAGGCATGAAAACCATAAAAAGCTTAAGGCAATGATTTTGGCATACACTACACTATTCCAGTTCAGACCAATGTGCAATGGTAAGCAGTCTAGAATAGGGTAGTGCGACAAACAAACCCACCTGGATCTTTTAACTTAAAGCATGCAAATCATGGAATTTTTGATTTTAACTAAGTGAACCAATTGTTTGGTACTTTATGAATATCCATGAAGATGTAGAACAATTTTTCAAGTTGCAATTTTTAGCATCCACTGAACAGTGTCTTGCTATCAAGCAGATAAAAGATAGCTAAAGCAGTCCTGCCTAAACATGCTAGATTCAAGACTAAGCAGTGAGCACGATTTGATTTTGAAAAGAAAACATCATGCACATGAATGTTTCAGATAAATTAAAAAGAGCTGACATGATTTCATGAGTTATAGGCAGGCATATAAGTGCAGAAGGTGTAAATGCAAATTCACACATAATGAGCAAATGCACATCCATATAAAACTGCTCCCCCTCACAAAATGCCGTAAGGGTGACAAATACCAAGTTCCCCACGCAAGTAAGCAAATCGAGAAGCATCGAGGGGTTTTGTGAAAATGTCGGCAAGCTGGTGTTGGGTATCAACATATTGAAGTTCAATATCACTCTTCTCATTGTGATCTCTGAGAAAATGATATCGCACATCAATGTGTTTGGTTCTGGAGTGCTGAACCGGGATTGTTTGCAATACAAATAGCACTAGTGTTATCACAGAAAAGTGGAACACTCTTATATTCTAACCCGAAATCCCGCAAAGTGGAAGTCATCCACAGAATCTGAGAGCAACAGCTAGCTGCAGCAACATATTCGGCCTCAGCCGTCGATTGTGCAACACTAGACTGTTTGCGGAAAGACCAGCAAACCAGAGAAGTACCCAGAAAATGACAAGTACCAGAGGTACTCTTTCTATCAATTCTCACTACTACAAACTGTCACTGTAGTGGCGTTGGGCAAAACCACTGTAGTGGCGGGCCATTAGATGCCCGCCACTAGAGTTGCTGGTGCTGACGGCAGCACCAGCGCCCGCCACTATTGTTGGTAAAGTAGTGGCGGTCGGTGCTGACGTCAGCCCGGACCGCCACTAATTTACCAATAGCAGTGGCGGGCGCTGGTGCTGCCCGCCGCTGCTAAGATGGCCGCCACTAAAGTAATGATGACATCACTTGCGACCGCCACTACTATTATAGCTATAAATGCGCAGCTTCTTCCTCCCCGAGCTCTACTGGAGTTCGCATTTAAGTTTGTCCGTATAATGGCGACAAAAATCTAGATAAAGAGGGGGGAGGCTTTGTTTTCGTTTCTTTTAAAGGATTTCATTCTAGGAGGTAAATCCATGCCGAATCTCACATTTATTTTGTATTTAATCATGTATACAATGAGTTATTAGCGTTTTTCTAATTTAGGGTTTGTGAATAGAAATTTTCAAATAATCTTCCATTTACAGTGTTACCTTCTCCCATATGAACAAATATGACCCTCCTCACAATTATTCATCACTTGTATATTGATTTACGTCATTTTAATCTCTTTTTAATTTGATTTATGATTATAGATCTAGAGTTATGTTGTTTGGAGAGAGAGAAACCAATATAGTTAATTTATTTAATACTTTTTTCTGCTTAATAAGTAGTTTTAATTAAAGCATTGAGGATTTTTAATTAATGTTGTTATGAGCGATAATAAATCAATATATTTTCAATTTGTAAATTACTAAAATTAACAATAATGATTTTATTAATATTTTTTCAAATAATATATGTTTTAGATGGAGCACAGGTCCTGGATGTACTCGTCCAACGACGGAGATGTGGTGGCATATTTTAACAGAGTAACTGAATTTACTGAAGCTGCCGCACAATATGCTTCCCGTCAGAGTGAAGAGGCAATATATTGTCCTTGTAAAGTTTGTAAAAACGAAGCGATGTATCCGTGTTCTGATCGTGAAACCATACGATTCCACTTGTTGAAAAATGGTTTCGTGAAGAACTATTATATATGGACGAAACACGGTGAGATGGGCCAAAATCCTCCTAAAGATTCTGATGTGCCGCAAGATGCTCATCAACATAGAAGAGGTTGTGATCATACATCCGACATAACAAATGATGATGTTGATCAACATGATGATGATGACGCCTTTGATGTGGAGGAACTGATGCGAAATGTTGCGCTTGAGGTGTTGTTGCAGAGAACTACAACCAAAGGATACGATAACTTTGAAGCACTTGACAAAGCATCAAAAAACCTTCTTTACGAGGAACGCCACAGGATGCGATAAGCAGTATACTGTGTTGTACACAATTCTTGAGCTTATGAAACTGAAGGCCAGCAATGGATGGTCTGACACTAGTTTTTCAGATCTTTTACAACTCCTAAAAAAGGTTTTGCCAAAACCCAATGGTTTACCATCTGATACGTACCAAGCAAAGAAGATGATTTGTCCGTTGACTTTGGGCGTTCAGAAGATTCATGCATGCCCGAACCACTGTATCCTATATCGAAAAGAGTATGGATTGTTAGAGAGATGTCCGCAGTGCAACGCGAGTCGATACAAACGTCCAAATGACTGTGTGGAGGACTACAATGACCACCAGAAGAAGAATAATAAGAGGTTGCAGAAGAGGAATAAAAATGTTATTGAAGACCATCCTGGAAAAAAGATGGAGAGGAAAGTTCCAACCTTAGTAATGTGGTACCTACCAGTGATTGATCGCTTGAAACGTATGTTCTCTAATCCTAGAGATGCTGAACTATCAATCTGGCATTTCGCTGGGCGAAAGATGGACGGAAAACTTCGGCACCCTGCGGATTCTAGGTAGTGGAAATCATTTGACCTGGCCCATCCAGATTTCTCGAACGATCCTAGAAATATCAGGATGGGGCTTAGCACGGATGGAATGAATCCCTTCGGTGAGATGAGGAACCCACATAGTACGTGGCCAGTCTTTCTATGCTTGTTCAACATTCCATCATGGTTGTGCCATAAAAGAAAATACCTTATGCTCACTACTCTAATTTCTGGTCCAAAACAACCTGGCAATGACATTGATATCTTTCTAGAACCTTTGATGGAGGATATGAAACTGTCTATGGGAATATGGTGTCTGTGTGTGGGATGAGCACAAGAAAGAGCACTTCAATCTAAGAGCCATAATCTTTTGCACCATAGCTGACAACCCAGGACGCATGTCCCTAACAGGACAGGTTAAAGGAAAGACAGCATGTGTAGTGTGTGTGGACCAGACAGAATCTATGCATCTTCCATCATTCGTTAAGACGATATATATGCGACACCGCAGATTTTTACCAAAAAACCACAAATATCGAAGAAATAGGAACCCTTTCGACGGTACAATCGAGCTTGGACAGCCTCCACGAAATCGAGATGGCAAATTTCTATTCGAAATGGTAAAGAATATCAAAGTTGTTTTCGGAAAGAAGAGGAAGAAATCTGAAAAAAAAATCAAAGGACGCTCCATTTAAAAAGCAGTCGATCTTCTTTAGATATTTGCCCTATTGGAAGGAGTTGGAGATTGGTCATGCTATCGATACAATGCACGTTGAGAAGAATGTCTTCGAAAGCACTATCGGTATTTTGTTAGACATACCGGGCAAATCAAAAGATGGACTCAAAGTACGAAGGGACCTTCAAACTCTCGGAATTAGACCCGAGCTTCACCCACAAGAAAGGGCCAATGGAAAATTTTTCCTTCCGGCTGCTAGCTATAACCTCACAATTGACGAGAAAAGATCAATCTGCAGGTGTCTACATGGCATTAGAGTTCCAATAGGATTCTCAACGAATATAAAGAATATTGTCTCCGTAGCAGATTTGAGGATGAGCGGCTACAACACTCATGATTGTCATGTTATGCTTGGGCTATTCCTCGCCATCGCAGTAAGAGGAGTCAAACATTCATTTCTGAAGATGGTGATAACACGCATGTGTCACTTCTTCAATGTCATATCAAAGAAGGTGATTGACACTGAAGAGTTAAATGAATTACGTAAACAAATGAGGGAGACTATGTGTCAGCTTGAGATGTGCTTTCCTCCTTCATATTTTGATATTATGGAGCACTATATGATACATATAGCAGACCAAATCTTTGTTCTCGGTCCAACGTACCTGCACAATATGTATGCGTACGAGCGTCTAATGGTTATCTTCAAGGGTTACGTATGAAATCGTGCTTATCCAGAGGGTTCCATGATAGAGGGCTACACGACTGAGGAAGTCATTGAGTGCTACGCAGATTACATAAGAGATGGAAGACCAATAGGAGTTCCCGTGTCGCGGCACCATGGAAGACTCACCAGTAAAGGAACTAAAGGCAGGAAAATCATACGAGACAATAGTTACCAAAGAATAAGAGAATCACATTACAGTGTAATGCATCAGTTGGCGATTATGAGACCATATGTTGAACAACACCTGCAAGAGCTTCGTGAAAAGAATGAAGATCGCGATGAACAATGGATTATGAAAGAACACAAAATTTATTTCACATCATGGCTGAGGGATCTAAACCTTTCGATCAGAGAAACCGACGAAGAGATGATGATAAATAAATTGTCTTACGGTCCATTGAGCATGGTTAAAACATGGCAAGCGTATGACATCAATGGTTTCACATTCTATACCAAAGCAAAGGATCAAAAGAGTCAGCGCCAAAATAGTGGTGTCAGAGGAGAAGCAGAAGATAGCACTGGACAAAAGAATGCTTACTATGGATACATCGAAGAAATATGGGAACTTAACTACGGGAACTCTATAGAAATCCCTGTATTTAAGTGTCAGTGGGTCAGACATCCAGAAGGTGTGGAGGTGGATGATTACGGGTTTACGATAGTTGACCTTAATAAGGTGGCTTATAAAGATGACCCTTGGATACTCGCTCAATCCGTGGCACAAGTATTTTACATACTTGATCCTAAAGATGAGAAAAAATACATCGTTGCTCCAGGAAAACAAAGAATTGTTGGAGTTGATGGAGTCGAAGACGAATAAGAATACAATCAGTTTGATGAGGTGCCGTTTTTCGTTGACATATCAAGGATCAATGTGGTTGAAGCAAAACTGTCATTTGGCAGTGTGATTCCTTATCTACGCACCAATAGCGATGGAAAATTAGTTCAAGGCTAGATCATTTATGTTTAGTTGTAAAATCAATTATGTCATTTATTATTAAAACATTTTCAAGATCAAATGAGGATTTAATTAAACATCAATTATGCCAACAGTAAGGTTCAAACCTCGAACCGCCTGGAAGAGTATTATATGCTATATATATAATCACTACTAAGAGAAAACATGAATAAAGAAGTATTGAAAATTAGAATAGAAATGTAAAAAACATGTTTGGATGCCTAGCAGCAAGGTTCGAACCTCAAACCGCCTGCGGGCAGCAAGGTTCGAACCTCGAACCGCATGGCACCAAAGCAACCCCCGCACCACTGCGCTACTAAGTGTTTCTCGAAATGAGTGGCAACGTATGCTAGATAACCCCACCAGAGGCAGTAGTGGCGAGCAGGATGACGTCACCAGACCGCCACTGCTATCCGATTTAGTAGTGGCGGTCGCATGATGTCACCAGACCGCCACTGCTATCCGACATAGTAGTAGCGGGCTGGATGACGTCATCATGCCCGCCACTACTAAGACACCTATATATACTTTCCACTCCCGCCGTCCGAAAACCTAGTTTCATTTTCTAAACCCTAAACTCCTGTGTCGCCCCCCTCCTCCCGTCGCCGCCGTCGACGTCCCGGAGCACGTCGCCGCTGCCCTCCGCCCGTCGCCGCCTTCCTCGGAGCCCGTCGGCGCCGCCCGTCGCCGCCATCCAGTCGATCAGTAAATGATTATTAACCTATATCTTTGGTCTTATTTTATTCGAGCTTAGGGTTAAAATGATGGAGGATTGTTATATTAATTTATGCGTGGTAATATAATTTAGTAGAATGCACTATAACAATAATGTTTTTTAATCTACTGTAAAAAAATTCTGAGAAAAAAAATTTCACACTAACAATAATGTTTTTTAATGTACTATAAAAAATTTCTGAGAAAAAAATTTCCACTATAACAATGTGACAAAAAAAATGCAGATGGATCCTCCTAAGATTGAACCAACAAACAGTGGATCCTCAGACTCTACATCAAGTGGCGTGTGTGAGGTTTGCAAATGCGGTAAACATAAGGTACATGATGATATAGTTTGCAGTTGTTTGGCGAAGAAATTGATTCTCATAATGGACTCCGACTCGGAGGACGACTCGCGATCGCCGCAACCAGATAGGGTAAGTGTTGGCAGACGGAAGAATGATGAGACAACCGGTGGTATAGGGAAACATGCCGAGGCTAGCGGTGGAAAAGGGAAGCATGTAGAGCAATGCGGCAGCAAGAGGAAGAAGGAGGCAAGATCCTCTGTTTAGGCAAATTTTATATTTTTATCATCCAATTCAATCATTGATAATAAGTTGTCCTCACTATCGCCGCCGCGTGTATTTTCTTGTTCAGGAATATGGAGAGCAGTTCAGACTGCCTGATGATGCCGATTTGGTTGAGGATTGACAAGTTGAGGCTTTTAATCTGTTTAACCAGAAATAGGTTGGGTTTGTGCCGAGGAAGAAGAAGAAGCTCCAAACCATATCTTTCTTTTGGGTTTGATCAGTAGTGTGTTTCGATGTGTAAGCTGGTTTCCCCAGCCTGGACTTGTGTTTGTTTATTACTTGTGTTTGTGGAAACCTACATTTTTTATGATGGTTTTAAATTTACTGGATAATAATAACTAATTATAGAGTCAAAACATGAATATGGTTTTTCTATAAATTTTGGTGAATTATTTCATGTCTTGTAGTTCAAATTGAACTTATTTTGACTTTGATCATAAAAACACACTTAATGAAATAAAAACAGTAAACTAAGGGAGAAAAAGTAAAGTGAGGCAGAATAATACCAATTTTTTAAATTTGATAAGTTATGATGTATTTTTATTGTTAAAAAAATCAAGTTCAAACTAGAATTTAAACATGGATAAAAAAGTCATGAAAATTAGAATAGAAATGTAAAAAAAATGTTTGGATGCTAGCAGCAAGGTTCGAACCTCAAACCGCCTGAAGGCAGCAAGGTTCGAACCTCGAACCGCATGGCACCAAAGCAAACCCCGCACCACTGCGCTACTAAGTGTTTCTCGACATGAGTGGCAACGTATGCTAGATAACCCCACCAGCGTCGGATTAGTAGTGGCGGGCAGGATGACGTCACCAGCCCGCCACTGCTATCCTTTTAGTAGTGGCGGTCGCATGATGTCATCGGCCCGCCACCACTAAGTCAAGTGACGTACACTGAGGCAGAAAAATACCAACTTTTTAAATTTGATAAATTATGATGTATTTTTATTGTTAAAAAAATTCAAGTTCAACGAGGATTTAAACATCAATAAAAAAGTGCTGAAAATTTAAAAAAGTACAAAACAGAAAAAAATGTTGATATGGCGCCAGCAGCAAGGTTCGAACCTCAAACCGCCTGTCGGCAGCAAGGTTCGAACCTCAAACCGCATGGCACCAAAGAACCCCCCGCACCACTGTGCTACAAAGTATTTCTCGGCTATTTGTGCAGTGTATGCTAGATAATCCCTACCTCTACGTGGACTTTTTTGCATTTAAATACCAATTTCTGTTAATGAAAGATACCAATTTTTGCAATTAGAATATTGGTGTTGTATTTTATTGTACAAAAAGTTTCAAGTTCAAAGGAAGAATCAACTATAGGTTTTGCTTTCAAACCTAGGTCATTTCATCTCTAAACCCTAATTCATCCCCGCAGAATCTTAGGTTTCTTAACGCCCTACGTGATTATTTTCTCGAAACAATTTTATTTTTTATGACAACATCTATGGATCGATCATATCATAACAACATGACAAGTCTCATCTTTTTTAGACTTTATTTTATTTTTTGAGGATTAAAAAACTATAAAAATACAAGTTGTCCATCGAGTGTTGTGGAAACCTACATTTTTTATGATGATTTTAAATTTACTGGATAATAATAACTAATTATAGAGTCAAAACATGAATATGGTTTTTCTATAAATTTTGGTGAATTATTTCATGTCTTGTAGTTCAAATTGAACTTATTTTGACTTTGATCATAAAAACACACTTAATGAAATAAAAACAGTAAACTAAGGGAGAAAAAGTAAAGTGAGGCAGAATAATACCAATTTTTTAAATTTGATAAGTTATGATGTATTTTTATTGTTAAAAAAATCAAGTTCAAACTAGAATTTAAACATGAATAAAAAAGTAATGAAAATTAGAATAGAAATGTAAAAAAAATGTTGGATGCTAGCAACAAGGTTCGAACCTCAAACCGCCTGCAGGCAGCAAGGTTCGAACCTCGAACCGCATGGCACCAAAGCAACCCCCGTACCACTGCGCTACACTGTGTTTCTCGACATGAGTGGCAACGTATGCTAGATAACCCCACCAGCGTCGGATTAGTAGTGGCGGGCAGGATGACGTCACCAGCCCACCACTGCTATCCTTTTAGTAGTGGCGGGCATGCTGACGTCAGCGTATGCCCGCCACTACTATACTTTTTTCCACCCGCCCAGACTAAACCCTAGTAGTGGCGGTCGGTGATGTCAGCGGCCCACCACTACTATGTCTTTGCCCGCCACTACTAAAAGGATAGCAGTGGCGGGCATGCTGACATCAGTGTGTGCCCGCCACTACTAATCCACCTATATAAATTTTTCACTCCCGCCGTCTGAAAACCCTAAGCCCTAATCTTCTCCCGCCAGTTGCTGCTGCTTCTAGAGCCCGCGCCGCCGTTGTCGTTGTCATCCCCGAAGCCCGTCACCGACGTCAAAGAGCCATTGGTGTCCCCGGACCCCTCGCCACCACCTCGGAGCCATCGCAGTCATCCTCAAAGGCTGTCACCGGAGCCCGCGTCGGTGTACCCGGACCCCTCGCCGCTGCCTCGGCGCCGTCGCACACCGCCATCCCTGTCCAGGAGCCCGCGCCACCACCCTCGGAACCCGTCCCCGACGCACGCAACCATCCCCATCCTAGAGCCCGCGCCGCCACCCTCAGAACCCGTCACCGCCGTCGCCCCGAGCTCCGCCTGTCACCGGAGCCCACGTCGCTGTCCCCGGACCCCGCGCTGCCGTCTTGGAGCCATCACCGCCATCCCCTTCCCCGAGCGCACGTCGCCGTCCCCGTTTAGGTTGCTAAACTTTGTACCTACTGCTTTTAGTCTCTATATTTACCTACTGCTTTTAGTCTCTAGATTTACTTAAGTGTGATTTAAGTGAGTTGAAAGTTTGTTTGATTGTGTTGTGAAGAGGATTGTCCTAACTATGTTCTTCCTGAACTTATATGTGTGTTAGCACATCTTCAATCATATTAATATAAACTGTTTTAGTTGGTAAATTTTGCAGTTTATTCTGAATATGGTCAAAAAGCTGAAAATGATTCCTGATTGCACCATTCATCCACTGTGAAGTGGTACTCTATGTGATTAACACTGATTTTGGCATTGAGTTATCTCATGTATGTCATACCACATTACCACTTTTTGGGAATTGATTTTGGTACTGTGAAGTGGCATTGATTTTGGCATTTATTTTGGGTGAAGTCTTCTATATCTAAGTTTGTGATATAGTCTTTAATTTGACTCATTGGAGCTAAATATGTGATTAAGTTTGGAGGAGCGTTGGGTGTTTTGAAAGGGCCATCTAATTCGAAAGAATTTTGTCGAGGTGCCTATTCACCCCCCCTCTAGTTCTTGAGTGTTCTTATGTTCTTGAGTGTATTCTTGAGGGAGGTAGGCCAACACAAGCTAAGTTAGGTTTCTAGGGTTTATTGTCCTTAGAGCATCTCCATTGTACTTTCTAAATGTGAATTGCTATTCAAATGGAGCTATATTCAAATGAATTGCTACTAAGGGAAAATAGCAGTGGCGGGCAGGATGACATCAGCATGCCCGCCACTGCTAATCCACCTATATAAAAGTTTTTGCTCCCGCCGTCCGAAAACCTAGTTTCATTTCTAACTCCCGTGCGCCGAACTCTGCCCATTGCCGCCGCTCCCGGAGCCCACGCCGCCCTCGGAGCCCGTCGTCGTCGTCCCCGAAGGCCATCGCCGCCAAACTCCGCACGTCACTCCCAAAGCCCACGCCACCCTCGGCTACCCTTGAAATCATTGCATACCACATTACCACTTTTTTAGAGGAGCGTTGGGTGTTTTGAAAGGGCCATCTAATTCGAAAGAATTTTGTCGAGGTGCCTATTCACCCCCCTCTAGTTCTTGAGTGAAGTCTTCTATATCTAAGTTATGCCATGAGAAATATTGCATACCACATTACCACTTTTTTAGAACAACTTTTAGAGGCCTATGATGCAAATAGTAATTGAGTTATCTCATGTATGTCATCAAGCCGTGCGACACATCCATTCCTGTCAACAACTTCTTCTTTCTCGTGTTGCTGACAGGGAATGGATGTGCTCATGGTTCCATGGCAGCCATGAACATATTTGAAAAACAACACAAAATATGATGAGGCCTCAACGACACAAGAGAGAGAGAACAACACAATCTCCTAACTTGAGGATTAATATAGTAGCTTCAGAAGTAATAGCTCACTACTGTAGCCAAGAAGAGTGTTCATACATTTTCCACCTTTGACACTGTGATCAGTTTACTACTGCTATTACTTCTGAGGCTACAGTAGTAAACTGATCACAGTGTCAAAGGTGGGAAATGTATGAAAACTCTTCTTGGCTATAGTAGTCAGCTATTACTTCCGAAGCCACTATATTAATTCTCAAGTTAGGAGATTGTGTTGTTCTCTCTCTTTAGTTTTGTTAATACCTCAGCATATTTTGTGTTGTTTTTCCCTCTAATGTTCCATGGCAACAAAATATGCTGAGGCCTCAACAACATTGTGATCAGTTTACTACTGCTATTATTTCTAAGGCTACTATATACTAATCCTCAAGTTCATGCATCCGGTTGAAGACCAACATTACATTCTGCAATTCCTTTTAGAGGCCTATGATGCAAATAGTAATTGAGTTATCTCATGTATGTCATCAAGCCGTGCGACACATCCATTCCTGTCAACAACTTCTTCTTTCTCGTGTTGCTGACAGGGAATGGATGTGCTCACGGTTCCATGGCAGCCATGAACATTTTGAAAAGCTACACAAAATATGCTGAGGCCTAAACAACACTGTGATCAGTTTACTACTGCTATTATTTCTAAGGCTATTATATACTAATCCTCAAGTTCATCCGGCTGAAGGCCAACATTAGATTCTGCAATTCCTTTTAGAGGCCTATGATGCAAATTGTTATTGAGTTATCTCATGTATGTCATCAAGCCGTGTGAAACGTCCATTCCTGTCAACAACTTCTTTCTCGTGTTGCTGACAGGGAATGGACGTGCTCACGGTTCCATGGCAGCCATGAACATTTTGAAAAGCAACACAAAATATGCTGAGGCCTAAACAACACTATGATCAGTTTACTACCGCTATTATTTCTAAGGCTACTATATACTAATCCTCAAGTTCATGCATCTGGCTGAAGGCCAACATTAGATTCTGCAATTCCTTTTAGAGGCCTATGATGCAAATTGTTATTTAGTTATCTCATGTATGTCATCAAGCCATGGGACACATCCATTCCTGTCAACAATTTCTTCTTTCTCGTGTTGCTGACAGGGAATGGATGTGCTCATGGTTCCATGGCAGCCATGAACATTTTGAAAAGCTACACAAAATATGCTGAGGCCTAAACAACACTGTGATCAGTTTACTACCGCTATTATTTCTAAGGCTACTATATACTAATCCTCAAGTTCATGCATCTGGCTGAAGGCCAACATTAGATTCTGCAATTCCTTTTAGAGGCCTATGATGCAAATTGTTATTTAGTTATCTCATGTATGTCATCAAGTCATGAGACACATCCATTCCTGTCAACAATTTCTTCTTTCTCGTGTTGCTGACAGGGAATGGATGTGCTCGTCTACCTTATGCTTTCCAACCAAGCCAAGCCTAGGCCAAGAAAGACCATTAGAAGCTTAAGACAGTGATTTTGGCAGACACTAAGTTATCTCAGTTCATACCAAAGTGCAATGGTAAGCAGTCTAGAATAAAGTAGTGCGACAAGAAAGCCCACCTGGATCTTTTCATTTTAGCGCATAAATCATGAATATTTGATTTTTGTCGTGTAAAATTTGTTGTATGATTCCATGAATAGAAATATTATTTGCAAGCTGCACTTTTGCATCCATAATAGAGGATTCTAGCTACCAGGCAGATAAAAGATAGCTAAGGCAATTCTGTACTACACATGCTAAACTCAAGACTAAGCGGTAATCAAGTTTTGAAATTTTGTAAATTAAAATCATGCTCATCTTGAAGTGAGATATATTAAGCAGAACTGAGACATCAAGATAATGACAATCATGCACATGCATATAAAAGCAACAAATTGTCTCAACAAATCATCATAAGGAAGCCAATGCAACACACATAACACATGCTCCCCCTCACAAAATGTCGTAAGGATGACAAATTCCCAGTTCCCCATGCAAATAAGCAAATCGGGAGGCATCAAGTGGTTTTTGAAAATCCATTTTGTCCAATGAAATGAACATTTGGTGGAGGATCAACTAAAGTCCAGACTTGGTTTCTCTCAAAATTTTCAAGTTCCTCATGCATGGCATTGATCCAACTAGAATAAGAAAGTGCGTGACTCACATCTAAGGGCTCAAAACAAGCAACAAAAGTAGAATCAATGAAATGAGCATGAGAACGTGTTACCCTTTGATCAAGCTCACCAATGATCTGCTCCGGAGGATGCATCTTCTGGATGTGATGCGGAGCTTCGCGACGAGATGCAGCCTCCCCCTCGATTTGTGCGTTGGAGTGGTCCAAGATGACCGATGTCGAGGTAGTTGCTTTGGGACCTCTTGCCGAAGTGATCGAAGTGGGGTCTGCTTCGGGGGTCGATGTCGAGGGTAGTAGAGGTTCATCCTCGAAATCTTCGGGATCGTCATCTTCAAAGATGGTCTGCTCTATATCGTGTTCATTTGCCTGTTCAAAATAAGAACTAACACAGGGGTTGATTCATCAAAAGTCACATCACATGACTCGATGACATTGTTAGTGTCCAAATTGAAAACACGATAAAAATGATCATGAGTAGTGTAACCTAAAAAGATTCAGTCAGAAGAGCGCGACTCAAATTTGTCCAAATTTCCACGTTTTAGGATAAAGCATCGACAGCCAAAACTCGAAGATGAGTAACTTTGGGTTGTCTCCCAAAACGCAGCTCATACGAAGTCAAGTTCAAAATTGAGCGCAAGAAAATTCGGTTTGAGATGTAGCAAGCAGTGTTCATGGTCTTAGACCAGAATTTTCTAGGAATCCTGAGCTCATCGAGCATCGTCCTAGCCATATCAACCAAAGTGCGGATCTTGCTCTCAACAACACTGTTCTGTTGAGGAACCCGTGAAGTAGAGAATTGGTGTTCTATGCCATGCTCCATGCAAAAGTCAACAAAGAGACTATTTTTGAACTCGGTGCCATTATCACTTTGACTGAATTTTAATGCACCAGAGAGTTCAGTGAAAAGTCTCAAAGCCAAGCTTCGAAAGTGTGAAAACACCTCATCCTTACTGGCAAGAAAGAAGACCCAAGAGTAGAGAGAGAAATCATCGACAATGACTAACACATACCACTTGCCGCCTAAAGAACTAACCTGAGAAGGACCTATAGTGTCCATGTGGAGAAGTTCTCCGGGTTGTTCAATCATCACCATAGTGACTGGTGAGTGCGAAGCGGCAATCATTTTTCCATGTCGATCGGGAGCGCAAACTAAAGTCTTCTCAAATTTGAGCTTGGGCAATCCTCGGATCAGACCTAGGGCACTCAGACGAGCGAGCAACTCAAAGTTCATATGCCCTAGTCTTCTATGCCACTTCCAAAGCTCAGAAGTCTTACGTGCAACAAGGCAATGAGAAGAACCAGATGACTCAGAAAAATCAGCTCAAAAACTCTCCCAACTCTAAAGATCTTACAAACCACAGCGCCATCAAAATTGAGTACTTGCGAAGTATCGCGATGGAATCGCACTTCGAAGCCCTCATAAAGCAACTGAGATACAGATAGCAAATTGTATCCCAGGTTTTCAACAAAGAAACATCTTTGAGAGTGAAGTTCGAGTTGATTCTTACCACACCTTTACCTTTCACTCTACTCCTTCGATTGTTGCCGAAGGTGATTTGTTTCTTTTGCTTGGTTGTGGTGAGGCTCGAGAACCATGCTGCATTCCCGGTCATATGGCGCGAAAAACCAGAGTCCATGATCCATATGCCCTCCAAGCCTCGATCTGATGCCTACACAAAACGAGAGAACCTCGATCGCTCAGTGTTGGGGTAAGTGAAAGCATGACGAGGCATCTAGCACTGAGTGATACGAGTAGTAGGCACCGTAAAAGTAGATTATCTACGCACAAGAAAAATAGAATGATGCAAAGTGCGAGGTCTACCTATATGATGCAATCCAGATGCATGTCGAGGTCTCCCAACCTGTCGAGGCACCAAGCCACTAACACGTTGTCTAGCACCATATGGAACATGGTGAAAACCACGAGGGGCAAAGCCTCTCCGAGAGAATCTAGGAGCCTCATACACAGGACGTGAGTAAAACTCAGACTCATGCACACCTAGAGATGGGCAGTGCATGTCCTGGAACCTCATCGTCTGAGAACGTCGCTCATCCTTGATGCGACGTTAGCAAAACCCAACCAAATGACCAGCCCGCTGACAGTAGGAACAATGAAACACTCTCCTAGGGGCACTCTCATGGGTCATAGGAGCAATCCTCATAGGCTCATTGGGCTTCTGCTGAGGGTTTTTCTGGGAGGAATTTTCTTGCAGGAGGAGTGGTTTTCTTTGGATTTTGGGTAGGCTTTTTGGCTGATGGAGTGTCTAACTGGGCTTTCTCTTTCTCTAAGGTAGTGGGTGAGGTAAAAACAGTTTTGTTCTCACTGTCTGAAAGAATCCTCTCAAAACCCAATCCTAGAGCTAACCATTCCCTATCAGCACACATCTTGGTCTTGGCCAAGAGCAAATCCATCCTACCCTTTCCCTCAGTGCATTTGTTAACCACAGAAAGAAGGTATTTATTTTCAGTCATGAGGTTTTCAGCTTGCCCTCTAGCAAAACTGAGTTGGTCCTTAAGGGTGATGCAGGTGGGACAAGCAGGTTGCACATTCTTAGAACACTCAGCACTCTCCAATCTAGCATATAACTCCCTAACATGCTTGTCTCTTAAATTAATGCTATCAATCAATAAAGAACAGTTTGAACAAGCATCAGAAGAAATAGGTCTAGACTCCACCAACAAAAGTTGCTTCTGTGTAGTCTCAAGCTCATCAACAGTTTGAGCATGCACAGAATGCAACTGAGCAAGCTCTCCCATGACAACAGTGCAAGATTCACATTCATCATCATCAATCTTAGACTTAAGCATGGCATAATTAGTAGAAACAGATTCTAGCCTAAGTCTAATATCTTTTCTATCTCTAGCAGCTTGAACAAGTAATCTATCCTGACCAAGAACTACTTCATTCAGTTCATCTACCTTATTTGAGAGCTAGTCATAGGATAGAGGTACCTCAGATGAGTCAAGATCATCGGCGATGTGACTGCTGTCGACCATGAAACAGAGGCCGGTGAAATCTCTTGCCTTCTTCTCCTTCTTCTCCTCCTTTCTTGAGACTCTTCCTCCTCGTTAGAGCTCGACTCCTTAGTTGAGGAAGTGTCGATGTCGCTGAGTGCAGCAACAAAAGCTCTAGAAGCAGCCTTGTCTACCCTCTTAGCCACCTTGCTGCGCTTGCCCTTCACAAAGGGTTTCCTCTCCTTCTTGTGGTGTTTAGGGCGCTCACTCCCATCCCTCCTTTTGAGCTTAGGACAATTGGCCTTGATGTGAGAAGTGTCGCCACACTCAAAACAACCACTAAATCCACTTATCCGCTGATCCAACCTCTCATTGTGAAAACGGGTGAACCTTTGGTAATGAGAGCAAGCTCTTCATCATCCAGAGTATCCACCTGCTCCTTAGTGACGGAGACCAGGCAGGACAAAGCAAAATCATCAACAAGAACACAAGTACCTAATGTGCTTGATTCTGCAGTGGTGCCACGGCTAGAGCCATAAACCAGTGCCAATGGCTGAGGTAGAGAGTTTCTGTGCACTGTCAGAGATGCCTTTGCAATCTCTGTGGACTTCAGCTTGCTGAAGAGCTCATCACAGGTCAATGTGTCATAACCTATAGACTCCTCAATGCTGGATATATTCACTCCCTATATGCTACGATCAAGAGCATAGAGAAGCTTGATAGCCATATCATGATCATTGTAAGCAAGCATCCGTTGGACCGCAAGTTACTCACTATTGCGTCAAAGCGAGAAAACATGGATCTATAGATTCACCAAGCGCTTGCACAAACAGCTAATACTATTGATTGTATGTGCTTTGGTGCCTAGCCTTGATCTATGTAGAGCCCTCAGGAAAAATAGGGAGAGTAGTCCATATCTCCCTAGATGTCCTTAGGTGTTGAACCCTATCAAACTCACTCCGACTCAAACCAATGAACAATATGTTTCTAGCTTTGGAGTTAGAATTATACTGATCTTTTTTTTGTTTGAGAGGTGCGGGTTTCAAGGATGGAGTATTGTGAGTCCACAATCTCTCAAATTGCATTTCCTTGGTTTAGCAAGTAAGCCTCCATGCGCACCTTCCAGTATGCAAAATCAGTCCCATCGAACAGAGATATTTTACTAACTTTGTCCATGTCGCCAACAGATCACAAAACCGGTTAAGGTCAACTAGTGATCTTAACCCGCTCTGATACCAATTGTTGGACCGAAAAGGGCGACCAGAGGGGGGTTACCTCAGTTTACAAAGAGCGAACACACACTGACAAACACACACATCGCACACACTGACTTCTCACACACTTCTCCAGAAGAGAACCAGTGCACAAACTTAACACAGAAGTAAATTATGCACAGAGGAATCAAAGCATGCAGTGTAAAAACAGAATACAAGTTCAAGCAGTGAATAATGAACAGAATCAAAGTTTCATTGCAAGAACAGGGAACACAAAATGACTCACAGGTTAGAATACATGAGTGTGGTGGCTAGCACAGGAGTTCTAAAATGGCTTCTCAAAGTGTTATTGATGCCTAGCCATCCTTCACTATTTATAGGCACTATTCAGCCCTATGAATAGACTACTTTACCCCTAGGGTTTACACTTTTTTTGACTCAGCCAGATGAGGGGGTACAGATGGTAGTCTACTTTATTTGGAGGCTTCTTTTGTCAGCTTCGCAGAGGAGACGGCATCAGCTTTTGCAGAGCAGACACGATCAGCCTTTACAGTTTTGGAGTCTTCTTAAGCCCCCCCTTAACACGCGAGGTTTGCGGTAGCTTCGGCGAGAAGCTTGGATCCCGACGGCCTTCGCTTCACCAAAGTCAGCCTTCGATACATTGACGGTTTTGAGCCGAAGCGTCAAAGCCTTGAGCCTTCACACCATCACCTCCGGAGTGGACCACCACGTCTT
>JAAALK010000285.1:17767957-17865946 GCA_019279435.1 Zizania palustris | reverse complement strand
GCTCGAACACCGTCCGCCCGTGTACCGAAGCCATCATGGCCGAAGCACCTCAAGTCATCCTCACTCCGGATCTAGCCCGCTCCGAAGTCCTTCACACTCCGAAGCCCACCCTTCGGAGTACCACCCTTCGAAGTCCCTCCTTCGTCCAAGGCCTCCGCATGAAGCATTCCATGAGCACTTCGTCGCAGTGTCTCACTCCGAGCACACTCCTCGACGAGCCTCACCCGGACCATGCCTTCGATGCGCCTCGACTTCTGAGAACTTCGTCGGCACCCTTCGAGTGTCTCCCTCCGGAGCACACATCGAACACCTTGCCTCCGCAGAGGACTTGTTCCACCAACTCCGAAGTTACTCCATTCGGAGTACCTGAAGTGCCTCCCTCGAGGACTTGTCTCGGAGTACCTTCAGCGAAGCCACGCTCGCACTCTCTGCTTCACCTGGCAGCCTCGACCGAGGACCACCTTCGCAGCCACCGTGACGGAGCTCCCGCTCCCTTGGCATCAAACCACCCGCTTGACCCAAGTTCACCTGGCTCGAACCCTGTCCGTCGCCTCCGAAGTCCCTGCTCACCACAGACAAACATACAAGTGTATCCAGTACTCCGGAGACCTCTCCGGGTTAGCAACCTCCGGTACACTCCGGTGTACCGCCCAAAGTACCGAAGCCTTCGGTACAAACCCAGTCATCGTGTACTGCCGGACCCCTCCGACAGGTACACTCCGCTGCACAGCTGCAGCAAGCAAACACCGACACACTCCGGTGACACACCTCCGAACACCCTTCGGAGGTACCACCCTCCGAAGTCCCTCCGGAGGTACCCTTCGAACAGAGGGTAAATAATCCTGTCAATCACTCATCACATACACCGAAACCACCCTTGGTTTCTCAAAATTGTTTCTCAATGAAAGATCTTGGAGAGGCAGCATACATTCTAGGCATAAAGATCTATAGAGATAGATCAAAACAATTAATTAGATTAAGCCAAAGTATGTACATTGACAAGGTTTTGAAACGGTTCAAAATGCAGAATTCTAAGAAGGGTTTTCTGCCAATTTCACATGGTATTTCTCTTAGTAAGACTCAGTGTGCTGTGAAACCTGATGAGCTAGAGAAGATGAGTGTGATCTCGTATGCCTCCGTGATTGGATCTATCATGTATGTCATGCTATGTACACGCCCAGATATGTCATGTGCTCTAAGTGTTACGAGCAGGTACCAATCGAACCCGGGTGAAAGTCACTGAGCTATAGTAAGAGTATCCTCAAGTACTTGAGAAGGACTGAGAAAATGTTCCTTATATACGGTGGTGAAGAAGAGCTCATTGTAAGTGGTTATACGGATGCTAGCTTTTAGACCGATAAATATGATTCTCGATTGCAATCTGGCTTGTGTTCTGCCTCAATGGAGGTGCAGTGAGTTGGAAGAGTTCCAAGCAAGAGGTGGCGGTTAATTCTACAATAGAAGCTGAGTATATCGCTGCTTCAGAAGCTGCGAAGGAGGTCGTTTGGATCAGAAAGTTTGTTTCTGAGTTGGGTGTTGTTTCTAGTGTGTCTAGTCTAGTGGACCTCTATTGTAATAATAGTGGTGCCATTGCGCAAGCCAAGGAGCCTAGATTGCACCAGAAATCCAAACATATACTTCGGCGATATCACATGATCTGCGAGATCATTGAAAGAGGCGATGTGAAGATTTGCAAGGTGCGTACGAATTTGAACATGGCAGATCTGTTGACGAAGCCTCTTCCACAGTCCAAGCATGAGGCACATATGAGCTCCATGGGTATTAGATACTTGCGTGAGTAGTCATGTTTTTGTGGAAGATGCTAGTAGAGTCTATGCTAATGTATGAGGATAATTGTTATCTTGCTCCTTGAATAAATATTGTTTGCATTTAATTAATGAGTATGACTTGTTATGTGAAACTATTTGCTTTATGACAATGTTGTTCAAAAGGGGTCCCTAATCTTGTCATCATGTGGGATAGTGGTGATACATGGATTAGCACATCCTACTGATTGATGATTGTGTTTCACAGATCATAGACATATAGATGTCAAATCAGTGATGTGGACACATATTGGTGAACATGGTGTTGGACAGACCCACTTAAGATACTGCTGGGATTGTTATTGTAATGTGTTATCTCAAATGGTGTACCAGTAGAGTCCTTGGACCCGAGATCATTATTTGATTCCAGAATGCATAGTGACACACTTAGATGCTTCCTAACGCTATTCCGTAACAGGGTAGTAATAAGGGTTGTTTTCTGGTGTGTTGTGAAACATGTCTTAGGAGGTGAGCGGTCAAGATGGAATTTACCTCTCCTAAAAACGGGAGAGCCGTCTCTGAGCCCCTCGAGGTATTGGATTGGAAAAGTGCATGGTCATGCCACTATGACTAAGGAGTTAGTCATGATTTGAATGTGATACTTGATCGAGTGAAATATCGAGCTAACCAGCAAGGGTGGCAAGTATCTCACCTTGAGCTTTACTGACGGCGTGTGGTAAAGGGACTAGTGCTTGAGTATATAAGGTCATGAAAATTCGATTTTGTATGTTTTCGGGAGACAATATGTGCTGCTAGGTACCACTATTGATTAGTGAGTCGGAAACAGTTTTCAGTGAATAGTTGTTAGTGTATGAGCCTATCGGGTCACACACTTAAGGGGATGGATTAAAACATGCAAAGAATTGATTCTTGTGCAAGTGGGAGATTGAAGGATATGCCCAAGAAAATTCTGTGGATCGAAAGTTTCGATAGGAAGTATCAGAAGTTCTGGTTATTTTCTGGTCTCGATACAAAGAGCAAATATTGCTTCGGAAGTTCCGATGAGACAGAAGTTCCGATTTGAAATCGGGGAATTTTTGTATTGATCGGAAGTTCCGAGGTGGGCGATGACAGATTGAATATTTTGCATGTCGTACTGTATCAGGAGACCTAAAATACCCCATCAGGAGTTCTGATCTAGGATCAGAAGTTTCGACGTGGGCAAATAGATTGGATCTGTTACGGTTTTGAGGATATCGAGATGAGCACGACCAGGGGACCCTTAGGCCTACAAAAGGAAAGGAAGAGGATGTCTTGGAACAAGGAATAAGCCTAGATTAGACCTAGCCACCAAAGAGTCATCTCCTTCCTTTTTTGATCGGATCCCCGTCTCTCACATGCGGTGCTAGCATGCTGCCATGGGAGGTACTCCATCCCTGTACGTGTGGACTTCGTGGAGGCATTTCTCCAATAACGACGCTCGTGGACATATACATATGAACGACTACATCATCTTCATCGATCAGATCAGCGTAGGATGACAAGGACGAAGCAAGGATAGGCTTGACGCGCTACTCCAACATCTTCTTCTGTTGCACCTAGCTCGTCTCATGCTAGAAGGTATCGATCCATGATCTCGCACGCACATGAGTCTTGGGCTTAGGGCATAAATTTTGAATTTGCCAGCTAGCGTAGCTCTCCTATTCCCCAACAGTACCTAGCTCGGACACAAATGATCGTGCCGTCATCCGGGACGTCGACGCCATCTAGGTGGGGGCGATTGAGGGCATCCATCATGTTCTAGCTTGAATCTTTTTCTGTTGTGTTGATAGAAAAAAATGGCATTAATGGCCAAGATTGTCAAAATATCAATTTCGGTAATTTGAGCCAAAAATATACAACTTCTGGTACAGGTCGAAGCCCTGAAGTGTCGGAGGCCCACCTGCATGGGGCCTTAGGGGCCTTTTAGTGGCCTGTTTTGCAGGCTAGCTTCGGCCCAAAGGCCCTTCGGCGGTTTGCTTCGCCGAAGCTTCGGCCCGAGGAGCACCCTTCGGCGGGCTTGCCGAAGGCCCACTTCGGGTAGGCTTCGGATAAGGAGTGTGATACAGATTCAGGTTGTTTTTATCTCTAATCTTGATTAGGCTGAATCATATCAGATTAGAGTTAGAGATAAGAAGACTAGCCCCTATAAATACAAGGGTGAGGCCAGTTCATAGAACCCCCAACACAGATCAACTATTCAAACCCTAGTTTGAACCGTATTTTTATTTTCTTTACTTTTCGCATTAGATCAGTACACCTTCGTGGGTTTGCGCTGGAAGCCCTTCGCCGACCACGCCGAAACAGTGGTAAGCCTTATTGGTTGCTTGTGAATTATCCGTTAATCTACGTAATAGATTGCTATCACCTTGTTGGCTCGCTTGTGAAGTCTCCATTAATCTACATAACAGATTGCTACCCTTCCTTTTGTATACTGCAACACTTGGTGATTCGGTCTCCAGGCCGAAATGGCACTTGATCTTTGTTTGCTGCAAGTTTCATGTTCGGAGCCCCCTTCGCCGAATTTTTCCGGAGCTATGAAGCTTGTTTCCGGAGCAAAGGATGACAAGGACAAAGCAAGGATAGGCTTGACGTGCTACTCCAACATCTTCTTCTGTTGCACCTAGCTCGTCTCGTGCCAGAAGGTACCGATCCATGATCTCGCACGCACATGAGTCTTGGGCTTAGGGCATAAACTTTGAATGTGCCGGCTAGCGTAGCTCTCCTATTCCCCAACAGTTCCTAGCTCAGACACAGATGATCGTGCCGTCTTCCGGGACGTCGACGCTGTAGGACCAAAAGTAGCGACCAGAGGGGGGGTGAATGGGCGCCTAAAAATTATTTTGAATCAATGGCCTTCTCCCAACACCCAACGCACCTCAACTGACTTAGCAAAGAAAGATGAACAGATCAACAGTGCCTCAAAAGGATCTAGCCTAACAACAACCGGTGTCCTAAACGAAAAGACACCAATACAGTGCTAATAGGCAGATTAACGAATCATTTAAACCATGGGCAGATCAAGGTTCACAGAGATAAATCATTTCAGAAATTTATCTAAGTGCATGCAAAACGAGAAGGGTTACTGTTCAGAGTTGTCTCCTGGACGGTACTTGACGAAGCTTGTGTGGTGCCAAGCCTATAGTTGTCGAAGCAGGCTTCGAAGTACATAGTGTCGAAGTCTGTAGGGGATGTGCCGAAGCCTGCTTCGAAGTTGACGTGCGAAGGCTGATGGAGTCGAAGCTGGTTCGGAGCAGTCGTGCGAAGGTCGTAGATGTATACTCTGATCCCTTCGAATTCGAAGCTATGTAGGGACGAGTTCGAAGATTAGTGCAAAGCTATGAAACAGCGAAGCACGTAGCTGTCGAAGCCTACTTCGAAAATTTCAGTACCAAAGCCAAAAATAGACTCCGAACAGCAGCAAGTAGACTTCGAAGATTCGGAACTTAACACAAGGAAAAATTTAACTTCAAAGCTCAAACAGAAAAGTTGAAGCCTGTCTCTGTAGGGACTTCGCACGAGCGAAGTCTACCCTCGCAAGGACTTCGAACTCTTTAGTGCAATTTGATCGAAGCCTGCTTTTCAGCTCACTTCGCAAAACACACCCTAGACAAAAACTTCTCTACTCCGAAGAGACAAAGTCAAAGCAGTTCAGAGGTAGACTTCGAACACAAGTAGACCAAGAACCCTTCGAACTAGGTCTAGCTTCGAAATGGAGACCTCAAGCAAGGACTTCAGAACCTTGTGCGAAGCTCGACCAAAGTCTGCCTCACAGAACAGAAGGGCTTAGAAGAAAGATTAACAGCAGAGTTCGAACCTTCACAAGAACCTTCAAGAAACGTGCAAACTCCCTTTCTCGATCAGAACACCATGTTAGGGAAATACCAATAAAAAACTTTGCTGCAGCCTAGAATCAGAATAGCCTGACACACAACAGCTAGAAGCCTATGGCATAGAAAACAACACGGCAGACCAAATCGTTGCAAAGATAAAATAAGCTGAGCACGCATAACGAAGCAACCAGGGAATCACTTCACAGCGAGATGATTTGAGATCAGCGCAGAGAGATCAGAACCTGGATGGAGTCCTTCTAGACAATCGATCGAAGAAAAACAGCAAGAACATGAGATGAACAGGAACACAAAAACGTGATGGCGGCGCACACAGGAGGACGAACAGGAAACAACCAAAAGTGACCCAAGCTTTAGTGAAAGTAAACTTGATTTCAGAATGGGTAACCCTAACCCTAGGGATTGGGGCCCTATTTATAGCCAGCCCAATAGCCTAGGAATATTCCAACAGACCCTTAGGGTTTCTTACAGACGCTGAAATAAATGGAAAAGACCAAACTACCCTTAGGATATTTTTACAGACTCGACTGACTGACTGTGGGCCTAAGGACAAAATAGTAAACTCCTATTTATAGATGACTTATCCGGAAGCGTAGCTTTCGTAGCGACTACGGCTTTGCCCCAGAACGGTCTGATCCAAGATCAGTGGTCGTCAGTTTTGCGCTGAAACTGACAAAGCGTCCACCGACTTTGCACCAGGTACCCGGATTGGGTCGGCCCGATTCCGCAGCTCTCTCAGCCCGGCAATCGCTCGCCGCCCGTGTACCTGAGTCAATCCTAGTCAACAGCCTAGTGGATCCTCTGCTGCTCCTAGCCCATGTACCCGGATTGGGCTAGCCCGACTTCACGGCCCCTCTGCCCGACAGTCGCTCGCTGCCCGTGTACCTAAGTCACAAGCGGCCCAGACGCAGCAGGTCTTCTCCTCTCTTTGTGTCCTCTTTGACTTCCATTGACAATGACTCATCACATTTGGAGCCATGAGACCCACGCTCTTCAGCATGGCTCCTCAATCTCCCCCTTGATGAGTGCATTGTCAACACTTCTCTTCATCAGCTCTTCAGTACCTGCGAGCACATGTGGAAACACGAAAACAAAACACAAGAAAACAGAGAAGAAGAAAATAACGTAAAAGTTTAACCCTAATGACCAAAAGCCAAACAAAAGCAAGAAAGCGGTCATTATGGTTAACCAAAAGTAAAAGCTCAAAATGAGTGCAATCTCAGAATTATCAAAAAGGATATCTAAAGATTAAGGACAAACAGGACAAAAACTCCCCCTGAAACAAATCCCAGAGAAAGCCAAAACTCCCCCTTAAAGTCTTCTCCCAAAATCTCTCCCCCTTGTTGACAATTGAACTCATCAAGCGAGACTAAATGCACTCTAAAGAGACACAGACTCCCCTGAAATGCAACTCCCCCTCAAAATATGCAATGAATGCAACTGGGGTGCAGGTGGAGTGTAGAAAGCATGCTTCTCAGATATGATTGACTGCAATTACAACATCTAGCAGGTACAGCAAAAGACATACTGTCTAAGAAACATGGCATGATGAGTGCAACAGATGATATCTAAAGAAAGTCATTAGCACGCATTTTTCAATTTTGTGCAAACAAAAGCATCACCATATTTTCCAGTTGACAAGCAAGGTAAAGCATGAGATACAAAAGCTAACTGATATCTACCAAAATAAGCATTGTCCAAAACAAAGTGTTTCAGCAAACTTGTTAGCTTTTTAATTTTCAGGCTTTTTCATTTTCCTTTTTCATTTTTGCCAGGGGTTATTTGCATGTCAAACCTTATGCTAACCGACCAAGTCAAGCCTAGGCCAGAACTGGACCATCAGAAGCTTAAGACATTGGTCTTGGCATACACTACACTGTCCTAGTTCATACCAAAGTGCTATGGTAAGCAGTCCAGAACAATGCAATGCGACTAAGCAAACCCACCTGGATCTTTTCAATTCAAGCATAAAAAGGCATGGAATTTTCATTTTTCTGATTTTTCATCATTTTTATAGCACATTTTCCATGTTAAAGCATATAGATGTCCAAGTTGCATATCTGCATCTAAGTAAGGAACTAGCTACAAGGCATGTAACAGATAGCAAAAGCATTCAGCCTACACATGCTAGTTACCAGAAGCAATGGTGATCATTTTTCAATTTTAAAGCAGAAAAACCATGCATATGACAGATATCAGACATATCATGTGAACTGAAACAAAGCATGATCATCGACAGGTAATCAAAAGCTTGTACCAGCTAGAATAAGTAAAACAGTTCAATCATATAACAGAAGCAAGCTCAAAGTGTGATATGTGAATATGCATGATATGAACACACACAAAAAGACTCAAGAAAAGAGTAAAGAAGAAAGAAAACTCACTCAAAATATCCTAGAAAGGATACACAACTACCAAATCCCCTCGCAAATGCTCAAATGTAGATTGATCTAGGGGTTTGGTGAAAATGTCAGCCAACTGATGATGGGTATCAACATGAACAAGATCAATGACATCTTTCTCATATTGATCCCGCAAAAAGTGAAAGCGCACATCAATGTGTTTGGTTTTTGAATGGAGACAAGGGTTTTTCCCTACACTAATAGCACTGGTGCTGTCGCAAAACAGAGGAACTCTGGTAGGAAAGAACAACCCAAAATCTTGCAACGTGGAAATCATCCAAACCAACTGTGAGCATCAGCTAGCAGCAGCAACTCTAGACTGTTTTCGAGAAGACTAAGTGACAAGAGAAGAACCAAGAAACTGGCAAGTACCGGAAGTCGACTTGCGATCCAACCGGCACCCACCAAAGTTAGTGTCCGAAAAGCCAGATAAATCAAGAGATGATGATGCTGAATAATAAAGACCAAGATCAGGCGCATAGGTGAGATACCTGAAAATGCGCTTGACAGTCTGCCGATGAGACGCGCGTGGTGAAGACTAGAAGCACGCGCATAGTCCTACGGCGAACTGTATGTCTGGCCTCGTCATCGTCAAGTACAGCAGCGAACTGATCATCCCTCGAAACTCTCTCTCATTTACCTTGACGCTGCTCTCGTCCTTGTCCAGGCCCCTAGATGTGCCCATTGGGGTCATCTGAGGCTTCAGCTCTCCACCAAAGTCGAATTTCTTCAACATGTCTCGAGTGTACTTACCCTGGTGGATGAAGGTGTCGTCCTTGGTCTGCTTGATCTGGAGCCCTAGGAAGTACTTGAGCTCACCCATGAGGCTCATCTCAAACTCACTGTGCATCTGCTCAGAAAACTTGGACACAAGAGCATCAGTAGTACCGCCAAAGATAATATCGTCCACGTAAATCTGAGCGACTAAGAAATCTGAAGCATCTCTGAGCAAGAAAAGAGTTTTATCCACAGAACCCATCACAAATCCCTTCCCCAACAAAAATTGCTTTAACCGGTCATACCAAGCCCTCGAGGCTTGCTTCAGACCGTATAAAGCTTTCTGCAGCTTAAAACATGTCGAAGAAACTTAGGGTTCTCAAAACCGGGGGGCTGCCTAACATAAACTTCCTCCTCTATGTACCCATTCAGAAAAGCACTCTTGACATCCATTTGAAAAAGCTTAAAACCCTTCGAAGCGGCAAAAGCTAAGAGAATGCGAATGGACTCAAGACGGGCAACAGGGGCGAAAGTCTCCTCAAAGTCAATACCCTCCTTCTGGCAAAAACCCTGGGCAACTAGTCGAGCTTTGTTGCGCACCACAACCCCATCTTCACCTTGCTTGTTCTTGAACACCCACTTGGTGCCTATGGGGTTGCATCCGGGTGGCAGCTCAACCAGTGTCCAAACCCGATTGCGGACAAAATTCTCAAGCTCTTCTTGCATAGCATTAATCCAATTTGAATCAGAAAGATCATGAGAAACGTCTCTGGGCTCAAAAGATGCAACAAAAGTAGATTCAGCAAACACAGCAAGAGAGTCAACAGACGAACGCAAAGTCCTCTCAGACAGATCACCGATGATGAGCTCTGAGGGGTGATCACGCTGAACTGTTCGGGGTCCCTGGTGATCTGAAGTCACCTCACCGGAGTCAGAAGCTGGCACCTCTGGACTCGATTAAGGGGGCTCGATCGAAGTGGAAGAAGTGATCAGAGGTTCGCCCTCGTCCTCAGTCGAAGTCTTAGAAGGTGTGGGTTCTGCAGGCAGTGCAGAAGGCCCACCCTCATCAACAGCTGGACTGTCATCATCTTCCTCGAAGATGAACTCTCCAAGCTCACCATCACCAGAAAGCTCAAAAGAAGGAGTCAAAGAAGGCAAGGACTCATCAAAAGAAACTTCGCAAGTCTCGACAAGCTACTGGGATTCGAGGTTCCAAATACGGAAGCCTAGAGAATGCAAAGCATAGCCAAGAAAAACTCCATCCCAGCAACGAGACTCAAACTTGTCCAAATGCCCTCCCTTCTTGAGCACAAAGCACTTGCAGCCAAACACTCGCAAGTGGCTCACCTTGGGTTGTCTACCAAACCGCAACTCATACGAAGTCTTACCTAGGTAAGCTCTAAGAAAAATGCGGTTGGCTAGATAGCAAGCCGTGTTCATGGCTTCAGCCCAAAAATGCCTAGGAGTCTTGTGCTCATCGAGCATCGTCCTGGCCATCTCGACTAGTGTGAGGTTCTTTCGTTCCACAACGCCGTTGTGTGGGGGAGTGTAAGGAGCAAAAAACTGATGATCAAGACCCTGATCACTACAGAAACTGACGAACTAAGAGTTCTTCAACTCAGAGCCGTTGTCAGAGTGAATCGCTCTCATCCGACCATTGTTCTCATTCTTCAGCTTCAAAATCAGGTCATGAACAAATGAAAAGTCTCATCCTTAGACTCTAAAAAGAAAACCCACAAGAATCGAGAAAAATCGTCAACGATCACAAGCGCGTACCACTTCCCACCGACTGAGCGTACCCGAGCTGGACGAACAGTGTCCATGTGTAACAGCTCTCCCGGGTACGAAGTCATCACCTGAGTCACAGGTGAGTGAGAAGCGGCAACCATTTTCCCGTGATGACAGGGATGACAAACTAGATCCTTCTCCATTTTAAGCTTGGGCAATCCTCGGATGAGGTCCATAGAGCTCAACCTGACTAGAAGATCATAACTCAAATGGCCCAACCTCCTATGCCACTTCCAGAGCTCAAAGGAGGATCCAACAATCAAACATTGAGAAGGGCCAAAAGAACTAGAGAAGTAAATCTGAAAAACCTTACCGAAAGGTAAGATCTGGCAAATCAAAGACCCTCTAGAATCAATCACAGAAGAACTGCCCTTCTTAAAACAAACCTCCAAACCAACCAAAGCAACGTTCTTCAAAGAGAAATGGTCTGAGATGCGAATTGAGCCAATGCAATGTACCTTCCCTTGACCACTGTTCCTGAAAGTGATGTATTCCTTGGAGCTCGGGGGAGAGAGACTGGAGAACCATATGCAATGTCCCGTCATGTGGCGAGAGCATCCTGAGTCCATAATCCAAACGTCATCCAGTCCCCGATCCTGCACAACCAGTGGTTGTAAGGGGGAGCAAATGGTCCAGCACCAGGTTTAGCAAAAGAACTAAACCAGTGTCGAGCCATCTGCTCAAAAGACGGAAAGCAGAAATCATCATATGAATTTGGACCAAAACGCGGCTCAAAGCGTGGTCCATGGTTCTGCCTAAAACCTTGGCCACGAGGTCCAGGACCGTAACCAAAACGACCTGGAGCTCTGCCGGAACGAACACCACCATCCGGAGCACGGGCATGAAAGTCGTCTCCTCTACTACCACCTACACGACGCGGCCTGGCCTCCAGCCTCTCCCCGCGTCGAGGAACTCTTAGTCTACCACCCTGCTAGTAGAACTGTTCCTAGCCACTACGAGCTCTCTCTGCTCTCTCAACCCGCTTCCTTCTGAAGCAAAACTCCACAAGATGCTCGTCTTTTTGACAATACTCACAGTGGTAGGTGGGCTTCTTGGGATGTGGTTGAGGCTTGGGGTTCTTGGGCTTGGTGGTATTGGGTGTAGACTCTTTGGTGTGAGAGGGTCCTGGAAGAGAGTCAAGAGAAGTGCGGAGGTGTTTGGGCTTTGGAACCCAGATGGGCTTCTTGGGTGGAGCTTTGGGCTGTTCTTGGAACACTCCATCCTTGGGCTGACTAGCCTGGAAAGACTCAGTGGAGTGAGTCTTGGGGTATCTCTGTTCAGGAGTCATTTTACTCCACTCCACTGCCCGGCTAATGGCACTCTCAAAGTCAGCCTTGGTGTAGGTGTAGCCTACCCCAAACCCATCCTGCCTCTTAAACTGCTGGATCATCATGCCGAGTTGTGGCTCTCTAGCACTCACCCAACTCAGGATTGAACGGAGGTAAAAGTTCTCATTTTGGACATCAGCTAGCTCCTCTCTCAAAGAAGCTAGTACCTCCACCTGAGACAAGCATGTCTCACACTCTCTATCAACCTGGACAGACTTCTCGGCTTTCAGCTTAATCAATTCCAATATAAGAGACAGGCAGTTCTCATAGACAGTGGGTGGAACTGACAGTGACTCAAGCTCTAGCCTAGTCTGCCCCAGCTCAGCTCTAACTCTCTCCAACTCGCTCAAATGCTCATCACCCTTGGCTTTCAGCTCAACTAAAACAGCTAGATGATATGGGCAATCAGCACAGGGCACGACGATAGTGGCATGAGCATCTTTCAGCTCCAGTTGAGCGCTCTCAAGCTCAGTGGCTGTAGGACTGAAAGTAGCGACCAGAGGGGGGTGAATGGGCGCCTAAAAATTTATTGCTAAACTATATCCTAATCCCAACACCCAACCAAACTTAACCAGACAAATAATAATAGCAAAGCAAATTGCAGGAATTAAAATGGTTTAGCCTAAAAATGACCGATGTCCTGATTAAAATGATATTTGTTGGACCGGAAACGGCGACCAGAGGGGGGGTGAATGGGAGCTTTTAAAATTTCAGGCTAAAAACTTAGCCTTCGGTTCTGTTCTGTCTTCTGCGGAACAGGCTTCGAACACTACCTTCGAAGGTCTGGTTCGGAGGTACTTCGACAGCTCCGAACACAGGCTTCGTAGGAGCAAAAGTTCGAAGCCAAGAAGACTTCGCTCCTCGAACAACCCTTGAAAATCTACTCTGCTAAGTCAGTGCAGGCTCCGCACACGAGGTGCTTCGAGCAGGCTTCGCACTTCACCCTTCGCAAGAGTGGACAGCCCTCTGAGGACTTCGACCAAGTACTTGGCGACAGCAACTGGTGCTGGGCTTCGTACGCGAAGGTCTACACGCACACAAGACGTACCACGCTAAGGGCTTCGACACAAGAAGCACTACGGGAAACGATCAGGGCTTCGCTAGTAAGCAGCGAGGTCTTGCCTCGTGTTACACAGAGCGACAGCACACTGAAAAACACACTTCGCACAAAACACCCTTCGCCTAGACAGGCTTCGGTGCACTAAAAACAAGCGAGGTATGTAACGCGAGCTCAAGCAAAAGCACACAGAAGCAGGGCTTCGCCGCTTGAGCAAGGAACACTGAAATAAATTGAACTCAGAATGAATACAGTGAGGTCTGTCTACAGGAGCTCAACAGTAAATGCTCAAAGTGTTAAATGTTACCTACCGAGCCCCCATATTTATAGCCCACGGCTTCATCCTAAGGAAGTGACTACTTTACCCCTAGGGTTTACATTCATTTTGTCTCTTCAGAACTAAGGGGTACAAAAGGTAGTCCACCTTTATTCTGGAGGCTTCTCTGTCAGCTGCAGAGGGGACAGTGTCAGCCTTTTTCAGAACAGACAGTGTCAGCCTTTACAGTGTTGACTTCTGGAACCTCCCTTCGCACCGGAGGGTGCGGTAGCTTCGGCGAGAAGCCTGCAGCCTGTTGGCCTTCGCTCCGCCGAAGAAGTCCTTCGATACAGTGACGGTTTTGAGCCGAAGCCGTCAAAGCCCCTTGGGCCTTCGCACCACCACCTCCGGAGTGGACCACCACGGCTTCGCAGCTACTCCTAGCTCGAACACCGTCCGTCCGTGTACCGAAGCCATGCATGGCCGAAGCACCACAAGTCATCCTCACTCCGAAGCCCCACCTTCGGAGTACCACCCTTCGAAGTCCCTCCTTCGTCCAAGGCCTCCGCATGAAGCATTCCATGAGCACTTCGTCGCAGTGTCTCACTCCGAGCACACTCCTCGACGAGCCTCACCCGGACCATGCCTTCGATGCGCCTCGACTTCTGAGACCTTCGTCGGGCCACCTTCGAGTGTCTCCCTCCGGAGCACACTTCGAACATCTTGCCTCCGTAGAGGACTTATTCCACCAACTCCGAAGTCACTCCATTCGGAGTACCTTCGAAGTGCCTCACCTCCGAGGACTTTGTCTCGGAGTACCTTCAGCCGGAGCCACGCTCCGCACTCTCTGCCTTCACCTGTCACGCCTCGACCCGAGGACCGACCCGGACCACCTTCGCAGCCACCGTGACGGAGCTCCCCGCTCCCCTGGCATCAAGCCTCCCGCTTGACCCAGGTTCACCCGGCTCGAACCCTGTCCGTCGCCTCCGAAGTCCCTGCGCACCATCGACAAGCAAACAAGTGTATCCAGTACTCCGGAGACCTCTCCGGGTTAGCAACCTCCGGTACACACTCCGGTGTACCGCCCAAAATACCGAAGCCTACGGTACAAACCCAGTCATCGCGTACTGTCGGACCCCTCCGACGAGCACACTCCGCTGCACAGCTGCAGCAAGCAACACCGAACACCCTTCGGTGAAACCACCTCCGAACACCCTTCGGAGGACCCACCTCCGAAGCCCCTTCGGAGGTACCCTTCGAACAGAGGGTAAAATCCAGTCAATCACCCATCACAAAACACCGAAACCAACCCTTGGTTTCTCAATCTCCCCCTTGATGAGTGCATTGACAACCAAATCCAAGTTCAAGAAAATTTAAAAATTTCAGCACACAAGTGACCATAAAAACTCAGAAAAGAGCCAAAGCATGTCACTTGATAAAAGAATTTTTCTCCCCCTTTCTCAAAAGAGTAAAAAGCCCTTTTTGGCAATCTCCCCTTGATAAGAACTCCCCCTTTATGTCAAAAATCTCTCCCCTTTTTGAAATTATGCCTTCTTGCGGCAGAGAACATAGCAAATCTCTCCCCCTTTGGCAATGCAAGCATCAGGGAGCAATCAAAAGATGCACAGCTTCAAAATGAATAGAATTGCAAAGACATATAATGCAAAAATATGCCAACAGTAGCATCAATGAACATGTGCTCAGCTCAATTTAACATTCTGTGAAACAAGATGATGGCATGTGATTTTGTCATTTTGAAGTAAAAGCAACACCATTTATTCACAGTAGCTAGACATGTGAAGGCAAGGACTGCGCAAAGCTAACAATTTCTACTCTAGACAGACAAGTCTTGTTCAAAAGGAGCTTTGAAAGCAAACTTGATGAGCCATTAAATTTGTTGTTCTTTTCTTAATGCCAAGGGTTATTTGTTTGTCCACCTTATACTTTCCAATCAAGCCAAGCCTAGGCAAGAAAGCCATCTGAAGCTTAAGGCGGTGATTTTGGCATACACTACACTATCCCAGTTCAGACCAATGTGCAATGGTAAGCAGTCTAGAATAGAGTAGTGCGACAAACAAACCCTCCTGGATCTTTTCATTGAAACCAGGCAAATCATGGATTTTTGATTTTGATTTTGATGAATTAATTATTTTGATGAGTATCCATGAATAAAGAACACATTTTTCAAGCTGCATATTTTAGCATCCAAGGAACAGTGTCTTGCTGTCAAGTAGATAAAAGATAGCTAAAAGCAGTCCAGTCTAAACAAGCTAGATGCAAGATTGTGCGGTGAGCAAATTTTGAGTTTAGAAAATAAAACAGCATGCACAACCAATGTTCCAGATATATTTCATAGAGCTGAGCTGTCATGATTTCTTTGAATTAAAAGCAGGCATATAATAGCAAAAGATGTAAGTGCAATTCCACACATAATGAGCATATGCAAGACAATTAAAAGCAGCTCCCCCTCACAAAATGCCGTAGGGATGACAAATACCAAGTTCCCCACGTAAGTAAGCAAATCGAGAAGCATCGAGGGGTTTTGTAAAAATGTCGGCAAGCTGGTGTTGGGTATCAACATATTGAAGTTCAATATCACCCTTCTCATTGTGATCTCTGAGAAAATGATACCGTACATCAATGTGTTTGGTTCTGGAGTGCTGAACCGGGTTGTTTGCAATACAAATAGCACTAGTGTTATCACAGAAAAGTGGAACACTCTTATAATCTAACCCGAAATCCCGCAAAGTGGAAACCATCCACAAAATCTGAGAGCAACAGCTAGCTGCAGCAACATATTCGGCCTCAGCCGTCGATTGTGCAACACTAGACTGTTTGCGGGAAGACCAGCAAACCAGAGATGTACCCAGAAAATGACAAGTACCAGAGGTACTCTTCCTATCAATTCTACACCCAGCAAAATCCGCATCTGAATAGCCTCTAAGACATAAAGATGAAGACGATGAATACCATATGCCAAATTCAAGGGTGTGTTTGAGATACCTTAGGATGCGCTTAACCGCTTGGCGGTGCGAAGCTCGTGGTGAAGCCTGAAAACGAGCGCACAGACACACAGCGAAGTGTATGTCTGGCCTTGTGGCAGTCAAGTAGAGGAGGGAGCCAATCATGCTCCGGAACTCCTTCTGATCTACGGCTTCTCCATCTTCGTCAGGGTCCAATGCTACAGATGTAGCCATTGGAGTGGCGAGGGGCTTCGCATCGAACATGTCGAACTTCTTGAGCAGGTCCTTGGTGTACTTTGTCTGGTGGACAAAAGTACCTTGTTTGCTTTGCTTGATTTGCAAACCAAGGAAAAAGGTGAGTTCACCCATCATCGACATTTCAAATTCCCTGCTCATGGTATCTGCAAACTCGGCAACCAAAGCATGAGAAGAGCCACCAAAGATGATATCATCCACATAAATCTGCACTAGGAGGAAATCTTTGCCATGCTTGAGAGTAAACAAAGTTTTATCAACAGAGCCCATCAAATACCCTCGCTCAAGCAGAAAAGACTTAAGTCTATCATACCACGCCCGAGGGGCCTGCTTGAGTCCATAAAGAGCCTTATGAAGTTTAAGGACTTTATGTGGGTACTTGGGGTTTTCAAAACCAGGGGGTTGTTTTACATAAACATCTTCACCTATGAAGCCATTAAGAAAAGCACTTTTGACATCCATTTGATAGAGTTTGAATCCCCGGGATGTCGCAAAGGCAAGCAAAATCCTAATGGCCTCAAGGCGAGCAACTGGTGCAAAAGTTTCAGTAAAATCAATCCCTTCTAGTTGAGAAAAGCCCTGAGCTACAAGTCTAGCCTTGTTTCTAACAATTGTCCCATTCTCCCCTTGTTTATTTTTAAAAATCCATTTTGTTCCAATGAAATGAACATTAGGTGGAGGATCAACTAAAGTCCAGACTTGGTTTCTTTCAAAATTCTCAAGCTCTTCATGCATGGCATTGATCCAACTAGAATCAGAAAGTGCATGACTAACATCTAAGGGCTCGAAAGAAGCAACAAAAGCAGCATTAGTGAAATGGGCATGAGAGCGTGTTACCCTTTGATCAAGCTCACCAATGATCTGCTCGGGAGGGTGCATCCTTTGGACATGATGTGGAGCCTCGCGGCGGGATGCAGTCTCCCCCTCAACTTGTGCGTTGGAGTGGTCCAAGATGACCGATGTTGAGGTAGTCGCTTCGGGACCTCGTGCCGAAGTAGTTGAAGCGGGGTCAGCTTCGGGGGTTGACGTCGAGGGTAGTAGGGGTTCATCCTCGAATTCTCCGGGATCTTCGTCTTCGAATAAGGTCTGTTCCATGTCGTGTTCATTTGCCTGTTCAAAAGCAGAACTAACAGAGGGGGTTGATTCATCAAAAGTCACATCACATGACTCGATGACAGTGTTAGTTTCCAAATTATAAACACGATAAGAATGACCATGAGTAGTATAACCCAAAAAGATCCCGTCAGAAGATCGCGACTCAATTATATCCAAATTTCCACGTTTTAGGATGAAGCAGCGACAGCCAAAAACTCGAAGATGAGTAACCTTGGGCTGTCTCCCAAAACGCAGCTCATAAGATGTCAAGTTTAAAATTGAGCGCAAGAAAATTCGGTTTGAGATGTAGCAAGCAGTGTTCATGGCCTCAGCCCAGAATTTTCTAGGAGTCCTATGCTCATCAAGCATCGTCCTAGCCATCTCAACCAAAGTGCGGTTCTTCCTCTCAACAACACCGTTCTGTTGAGGAACCCGCGGAGCAGAGAATTGATGTTCTATGCCATGCTCCATGCAAAATTCAACAAAGAGACTGTTTTTGAACTCGGTGCCATTATCGCTTCGAATGAATTTTAATGCACCAGGGAGTTCAGTGAAAAGTCTCAAAGCCAAGCTCCGAAAGTGTGAAAACACTTCATCCTTGCTGGCAAGAAAGAAGACCCAAGAGTAGCGAGAGAAATCGTCGACAATAACAAGTACATACCACTTGCCGCCTAAAGAACTAACTCGAGAAGGACCTACAGTGTCCATATGGAGAAGTTCTCCGGGCTGTTCAGTCATCACTGTGGTGACTGGCGAAATGCGAGGCGGCAATCATTTTACCATGTCGACAAGGGGCGCAAACTAAATTCTTCTCAAACTTGAGCTTGGGCAATCCTCGGATCAGGCCTAGGGTGCTCAGACGAGCGAGCAACTCAAAGCTCATATGCCCTAGTCTCCTATGCCACTTCCAAAGCTCAGAAGTCGAATGTGCAACAAGGCAATGAGAAGAACCAGTCGACTCTGAAAAAATCAGCTCCAAAAACTCTCCCAACTCTAAAGATCTTACACACCACAACGCCATCTGAATTGAGCACTTGCGAAGTATCGCGATGAAATCGCACTTCGAAGCCCTCATCAAGCAACTGAGATACAGACAGCAAATTGTATCCCAGGTTTTCAACCAAAGCAACATCTTTGAGAGTGAAGTTCGAATTAATTCTTACCACACCTTTACCTTTCACTCTACTCCTTCGATTGTTTCCGAAGGTGATATGTTCCCTTTGCTTGGTTGTGGTGAGGCTGGAGAACCAAGCTGCATCTCCGGTCATGTGGCGCGAACACCGGAGTCCATGATCCACGTGCCCTCCAAGCCTCGACCTGTCGCCTACACATGATATGAACGTCTCGATCGCTCAGTGCTGGGGTGAGTAAAATAATGACGAGGCATCCAGCACTGAGTGACACGAGTAGTAGGCACAGTAAAAGTAGATGGTCTACGCACATAATAGTTAGAATGATGCAAAGTGCGAGGTCTACCTACATGCTGTGAAAAAACAACATGTCGAGGTCTCCTACCTGACGAGGTACAAATCTGCTAACCCGAGGTCTACCACCATATGGAACATGGTGAACACCTCGAGGAGCAAAACCTCTCCGAGAAGCACGAGGAGCCTCGAAAACAGGACGAGAGTAAAACTCAGACTCATGCATACCTAAAGATGGGTATGCATGTCCTGATAGCTCATCGCCTGAGCACGTCGCTCATCCTTGATGCGACGGAAACAGAAACCAATCAAATGACCCGCCCGCTGACAATAAGAACAATGAAACACTCTCCTAGGGGCACTCTCATGGGTCACAGGAGCAACTCTCACAGGCTCCTTGGGTTTCTTTTGAGTGGTTTTCTTGGGAGGATTTTTCTTGGCAGGAGGAGTGGTTTTCTTTGGTGGATGGGTAGGCTTTTTGGCTGATGGGGTGTCCAACAGAGCTCTCTCTTTCTCTAGGGTGGTGGGAGAGGTAAAAATAGTTTTGGTCTTACTGTCTGAAGCTATCCTCTCAAAACCCAAACCTAGAGCTACCCCTGCTCTGTCAGCACACAACTTGGTTTTGGCCAAGAGCAAATCCATCCTACCCTTTCCCTCAGTGCATTTGTTCACCACAGAAAGAAGGTATTCATTTTCTGACATGAGGTTCTCAGCTCGCTCTCTAACAGTGCCTAGCTGGTCCTTAAGGGTAATGCATGTGTCACACACAGGCTGCACATCCTTAGAACTACCGGCCCTTTCCAATCTAGCCTCCAATCATGAACATGCTTATCACGTAAATTAATGCTATCGCGTAATAAAGAGCAGTTCATGCAATCAATAACATCATGAGGTCTAGAATCCACCTCCAAAAGCTGCTTCTGTGCAGTCTCAAGCTCAGAAAGAGTTTGAGCATGAACAGAACGCAACTGAGCAAGCTCACTCATGACAACAGAACAGGACTCACATTCAGCATCATCAAACTTAGACTTAAGCATGGCATATTCAGTAGAAACATTTTCTAGCCTAAGTCTAAGGTCTTTTCTTTCTCTAGCGGCTTGCACAAGCATCTATCCTGACCTAGCACAACTTCATTCAGCTCATCTAATTTAATTAGAAGCTGGTCAGATGATAGGTTTACCTCAGATGAGTCAAGCTCATCGCCGCTGTGATCGCTGTCGGCCATGAAGCAAAGCCCGGTGAAGTCACGTCCCTTCTTGTCCTTCTTGTCCTCCTTCCTTGGGGACTCCTCCTCCTCAGAGCTCGACTCCTCAGTTGAGGAAGTGTCGATGTCGCTGAGAGCAGCAACAAAAGCTCTGGAAGCGGCCTTGGCTACTTTCTTAGCCATCTTGCCGCGCTTGCCCTTCACAAAGGGCTTCCTCTCCTTTTTGTGGTATTTAGGGCGGTCACTCTCATCTCTCTTCTTGACCTTGGGGCAATTTGCCTTAATGTAAGAGGTGTCGCCGCATTCATAGCAGCCACTAAAACCACTTCTCCTCTGATCCGTCTCTCATGATGAAAGCGGGTGAACCTCCGGGCAATGAGAGCAAGCTCATCATCAGCTAGAGTGTCCACCTGCTCCTTTGTGACGGAGACCAGGGAGGACAAGGCAAAACCATCTGCAAGAACACAAGTGCCTGATGTGCTTGGTTCTGCAGTGGTGCCACGGCTAGTGCTAGAAACCAATGCCAATGGCTGTGGCAAAGAGCTTCTGTGCACTGCAAGAGATGCCTTGGCAATCTCTGTGGACTTCAGCTTGCTAAAGAGTTCATCACAGGTTAGAGTGTCATAGCCTGGGACTCCTCAATGCTGGATATCTTCACCTCCCATATGCTACGGTCAAGAGCATAGAGAAGCTTGATAGCCCTATCATGATCACTATAAGCAAGCGTCCCGTTGGAGCGCAAGTTACTCACTATCGCGTCAAAGCGAGAAAACATGGCATCTACAGATTCACCAGGTGCCTGCACAAACAGCTGATACTGTTGGTTGTAGGTGCTTTGGCGCCTGGCCTTAATCTGAGTAGAGCCCTCATGAAAGACAGTGAGTGTTGTCCAAATCTCCCTAGCAGTCCTAAGGTGCTGCACCCTATCAAACTCACTCCGACTCAAACCAATGAACAGTATGTTCCTTGCCTTCGAGTTGGCAATATACTGATCTTTCTCAGTTTGAGTGGTGCGGGTATCAGGGATGGAGTATTGTGAGTCCACAATCTCCCAAATTGCATTTCCTTGGCTTAACAAGTAAGCCTCCATGCGCACCTTCCAGTATGCAAAATCTGTCCCATCGAACAGAGGAATTTTACTGCCTCTATCCATGTCGCCAACAGATCACAAAACCGGTTAAGGTCAACTGGTGATCTTAACCAAGCTCTGATACCAATTGTTGGACCGGAAACGGCGACCAGAGGGGGGGTGAATGGGAGCTTTTAAAATTTCAGGCTAAAACTTAGCCTTCGGTTCTGTTCTGTCTTCTGCGGAACAGGCTTCGAACACTACCTTCGAAGGTCTGGTTCGGAGGTACTTCGACAGCTCCGAACACAGGCTTCGCAGGAGCAAAAGTTCGAAGCCAAGAAGACTTCGCTCCTCGAACAACCCTTGAAAATCTACTCTGCTAAGTCAGTGCAGGCTCCGCACACGAGGTGCTTCGAGCAGGCTTCGCACTTCACCCTTCGCAAGAGTGGACAGCCCTCTGAGGACTTCGACCAAGTACTTGGCGACAGCAACTGGTGCTGGGCTTCGTACGCGAAGGTCTACACGCACACAAGACGGACCACGCTAAGGGCTTCGACACAAGAAGCACTACGGGAAACGATCAGGGCTTCGCTAGTAAGCAGCGAGGTCTTGCCTCGTGTTACACAGAGCGACAGCACACTGAAAAACACACTTCGCACAAAACACCCTTCGCCTAGACAGGCTTCGGTGCACTAAAAACAAGCGAGGTATGTAACGCGAGCTCAAGCAAAAGCACACAGAAGCAGGGCTTCGCCGCTTGAGCAAGGAACACTGAAATAAATTGAACTCAGAATGAATACAGTGAGGTCTGTCTACAGGAGCTCAACAGTAAATGCTCAAAGTGTTAAATGTTACCTACCGAGCCCCCATATTTATAGCCCACGGCTTCATCCTAAGGAAGTGACTACTTACCCCTAGGGTTTACATTCATTTTGTCTCTTCAGAACTAAGGGGTACAAAAGGTAGTCCACCTTTATTCTGGAGGCTTCTCTGTCAGCTGCAGAGGGGACAGTGTCAGCCTTTTTCAGAACAGACAGTGTCAGCCTTTACAGTGTTGACTTCTGGAACCTCCCTTCGCACCGGAGGGTGCGGTAGCTTCGGCGAGAAGCCTGCAGCCTGTTGGCCTTCGCTCCGCCGAAGAAGTCCTTCGATACAGTGACGGTTTTGAGCCGAAGCCGTCAAAGCCCCTTGGGCCTTCGCACCACCACCTCCGGAGTGGACCACCACGGCTTCGCAGCTACTCCTAGCTCGAACACCGTCCGTCCGTGTACCGAAGCCATGCATGGCCGAAGCACCACAAGTCATCCTCACTCCGAAGCCCCACCTTCGGAGTACCACCCTTCGAAGTCCCTCCTTCGTCCAAGGCCTCCGCATGAAGCATTCCATGAGCACTTCGTCGCAGTGTCTCACTCCGAGCACACTCCTCGACGAGCCTCACCCGGACCATGCCTTCGATGCGCCTCGACTTCTGAGACCTTCGTCGGGCCACCTTCGAGTGTCTCCCTCCGGAGCACACTTCGAACATCTTGCCTCCGTAGAGGACTTATTCCACCAACTCCGAAGTCACTCCATTCGGAGTACCTTCGAAGTGCCTCACCTCCGAGGACTTTGTCTCGGAGTACCTTCAGCCGGAGCCACGCTCCGCACTCTCTGCCTTCACCTGTCACGCCTCGACCCGAGGACCGACCCGGACCACCTTCGCAGCCACCGTGACGGAGCTCCCCGCTCCCCTGGCATCAAGCCTCCCGCTTGACCCAGGTTCACCCGGCTCGAACCCTGTCCGTCGCCTCCGAAGTCCCTGCGCACCATCGACAAGCAAACAAGTGTATCCAGTACTCCGGAGACCTCTCCGGGTTAGCAACCTCCGGTACACACTCCGGTGTACCGCCCAAAATACCGAAGCCTACGGTACAAACCCAGTCATCGCGTACTGTCGGACCCCTCCGACGAGCACACTCCGCTGCACAGCTGCAGCAAGCAACACCGAACACCCTTCGGTGAAACCACCTCCGAACACCCTTCGGAGGACCCACCTCCGAAGCCCCTTCGGAGGTACCCTTCGAACAGAGGGTAAAATCCAGTCAATCACCCATCACAAAACACCGAAACCAACCCTTGGTTTCTCAATCTCCCCCTTGATGAGTGCATTGACAACCAAATCCAAGTTCAAGAAAATTTAAAAATTTCAGCACACAAGTGACCATAAAAACTCAGAAAAGAGCCAAAGCATGTCACTTGATAAAAGAATTTTTCTCCCCCTTTCTCAAAAGAGTAAAAAGCCCTTTTTGGCAAATCTCCCCTTGATAAGAACTCCCCCTTTATGTCAAAAATCTCTCCCCTTTTTGAAATTATGCCTTCTTGCGGCAGAGAACATAGCAAATCTCTCCCCCTTTGGCAATGCAAGCATCAGGGAGCAATCAAAAGATGCACAGCTTCAAAATGAATAGAATTGCAAAGACATATAATGCAAAAATATGCCAACAGTAGCATCAATGAACATGTGCTCAGCTCAATTTAACATTCTGTGAAACAAGATGATGGCATGTGATTTTGTCATTTTGAAGTAAAAGCAACACCATTTATTCACAGTAGCTAGACATGTGAAGGCAAGGACTGCGCAAAGCTAACAATTTCTACTCTAGACAGACAAGTCTTGTTCAAAAGGAGCTTTGAAAGCAAACTTGATGAGCCATTAATTTGTTGTTCTTTTCTTAATGCCAAGGGTTATTTGTTTGTCCACCTTATACTTTCCAATCAAGCCAAGCCTAGGCAAGAAAGCCATCTGAAGCTTAAGGCGGTGATTTTGGCATACACTACACTATCCCAGTTCAGACCAATGTGCAATGGTAAGCAGTCTAGAATAGAGTAGTGCGACAAACAAACCCTCCTGGATCTTTTCATTGAAACCAGGCAAATCATGGATTTTTGATTTTGATTTTGATGAATTAATTATTTTGATGAGTATCCATGAATAAAGAACACATTTTTCAAGCTGCATATTTTAGCATCCAAGGAACAGTGTCTTGCTGTCAAGTAGATAAAAGATAGCTAAAAGCAGTCCAGTCTAAACAAGCTAGATGCAAGATTGTGCGGTGAGCAAATTTTGAGTTTAGAAAATAAAACAGCATGCACAACCAATGTCGAGCCATCTGCTCAAAAGACGGAAAGCAGGAATCATCATATGAATTTGGACCAAAACGCGGCTCAAAGCGTGGTCCATGGTTCTGCCTAAAACCTTGGCCACGAGGTCCAGGACCGTAACCAAAACGACCTGGAGCTCTGCCGGAACGAACACCACCATCCGGAGCACGGGCATGAAAGTCGTCTCCTCTACTACCACCTACACGACGCGGCCTGGCCTCCAGCCTCTCCCCGCGTCGAGGAACTCTTAGTCTACCACCCTGCTAGTAGAACTGTTCCTAGCCACTACGAGCTCTCTCTGCTCTCTCAACCCGCTTCCTTCTGAAGCAAAACTCCACAAGATGCTCGTCTTTTTGACAATACTCACAGTGGTAGGTGGGCTTCTTGGGATGTGGTTGAGGCTTGGGGTTCTTGGGCTTGGTGGTATTGGGTGTAGACTCTTTGGTGTGAGAGGGTCCTGGAAGAGAGTCAAGAGAAGTGCGGAGGTGTTTGGGCTTTGGAACCCAGATGGGCTTCTTGGGTGGAGCTTTGGGCTGTTCTTGGAACACTCCATCCTTGGGCTGACTAGCCTGGAAAGACTCAGTGGAGTGAGTCTTGGGGTATCTCTGTTCAGGAGTCATTTTACTCCACTCCACTGCCCGGCTAATGGCACTCTCAAAGTCAGCCTTGGTGTAGGTGTAGCCTACCCCAAACCCATCCTGCCTCTTAAAACTGCTGGATCATCATGCCGAGTTGTGGCTCTCTAGCACTCACCCAACTCAGGATTGAACGGAGGTAAAAGTTCTCATTTTGGACATCAGCTAGCTCCTCTCTCAAAGAAGCTAGTACCTCCACCTGAGACAAGCATGTCTCACACTCTCTATCAACCTGGACAGACTTCTCGGCTTTCAGCTTAATCAATTCCAATATAAGAGACAGGCAGTTCTCATAGACAGTGGGTGGAACTGACAGTGTCTCAAGCTCTAGCCTAGTCTGCCCCAGCTCAGCTCTAACTCTCTCCAACTCGCTCAAATGCTCATCACCCTTGGCTTTCAGCTCAACTAAAACAGCTAGATGAGATGGGCAATCAGCACAGGGCACGACGATAGTGGCATGAGCATCTTTCAGCTCCAGTTGAGCGCTCTCAAGCTCAGTGGATGTAGGACTGAAAGTAGCGACCAGAGGGGGGTGAATGGACGCCTAAAAATTTATTGCTAAACTATATCCTAATCCCAACACCCAACCAAACTTAACCAGACAAATAATAATAGCAAAGCAAATTGCAGGAATTAAAATGGTTTAGCCTAAAAATGACCGATGTCCTGATTAAAATGATATTAAAGATAACTGAATAGAAATACTGCAGTAAATAAAAATACCTAGATAAATCACGAAATATTTATATTTCAATCTAGAAATAAAATCCTAATCAAAAGAATAAAAACATGGATCATTAAAAGTTAATTCAGAAATAATCTGAAAATATTGCACAGAAAAACTAGAATAAAAATATTACTGCAAATAATTATAATATAATAATTTTTATGAGCAGACTAAAAAACACTTAATTAAATAATACGAGATAAGGAATAAAAATTTAACAGATTAAAAATTTAATTACGAGATTAATTACTAGATTTAAACTACCTGAAAAATAGAAGATTAAAAGTGCTAACCCGCATCTGTGCTGAAAATATCCCCCAAAAAATTTTTCTTTGCTGGACGGATGCACTACCGTGTTGTTGTTTTTTTCTTTCTTTCTATTGTCGCCGCTGGCTGAAATCTGAAGGAATAAACAATGCAATGTGTGTGTGCTCCCCTATCCACCGTAGCCTGCCATGTGCTACAAAAAAAAGTGGTGGCAGCTTTCTGCCTTGCGCCACGACATAAACAAGGAAAAAAAATTGCACCTGGGAGCCTCTGTCTTCACGCCGGCTTGGGGAAACGTGCCGCTGAAGCATGAATCCAAAGCTCCCGCTGTTCCATGTGCACGCCGACTGAAATTGTTGTGGGCCCCGCGTTGCTGCTGCAAGAGATCTCTGACGCCTAGATTGCAGCTATGCGTTGGCCATGCGTGTGAATGAGATGGCTGGAGAAAACTCGTCGGAGAAGAACGTTGCGATGGCAGAAATCTCTGAGCCGATTGAAAAAGTTTCGTGGAAGAAGAATATCGGCCGAACGACTGTAGATTGATCTTGAAAATGAAAACAGTCCACTATCCCCAAAGGGATAGGGGCCTATTTATAGGCAAATCCTAATACATGAAAAGACTACTTTACCCTCAGGTAAAATAAACTGACTCTAAAGTAAATTCCGAAAATTACTAAAAAATTATTAGAAAAATCACCTAACTCAAATAAAAATATTCTAAACTTAAAACTAAATATTAATATCCTAAAAAACGAATTAAACATAGATTGTCAGTTTTACGCCGAAACTGACAAGCGTCCACCGTCTTCGCACCGGGTACCCGGATTTGGCCGACCCGACCCCGCAGCTTCCTCAGCCCGGCAATCGCTCGCCGCCCATGTACCTTAGTCAAACCCAGTAAACAGACCAGTGGATCATTTGCCGCTCCTATCCATGTACCCGGATTGGGCCAGCCTGACTCCGCGGCTCCTCTGCCCGGTCGTCGCTCACTGCCCGTGTACCTGAGTCACATGCGCCTCAGACTCGGCAGGTCTTCATCTCTCCCTTCCATTGAATTCCGTTGACAATCACTCATCACATCAAAACCATATTCTTCAACATGTTTTCTCAGTCGCCAAAGCGTCCCTCTCATCAACTCTTTCTATGTACCTGGACTTCAGAGTCGTTAGGTCACACAATAACACCTCACACTTTGGGCACTCACTACTATCACCCAAGCAAGGGGAAGAAGATAGACTCTCAATTCTGTCGTTGGCCACGGCAAGCTCACTCTCCAGTTCATCTATCCTCTTCTTAGCCACTCTAAGCAGTTTTTACCGATATTTTAACTCCTAACGATTACTTTCAAGTAAATCAACGATTTCACGTTCGTAAGATGATACCTTTTCATTGTCGTCATCGTCGGAGTCATCGGAGGAGCCCTTTTCTTCCTTATCCCCAAGAGCCATTGAGTAGAAGCTCTTGCGGGATCTTCGGCGTTGATGTGAGCGGCTCTTCGGCCTGTCCCCGAAGGCCATGAAGCAGAGGCCCGCCAGATCGTCCTTGTCCTTCCCCTTCCTGATGACAATCTCCTCATCGCTTGAGCTCGATGAAGAGGAAGAAGACGTGAACCGCTTGGAGTAGCTCTTCTTCATCTCGGCGAAGAAGGCCTTGTCGCGCTTCTTGTTCTCACGCCTGTAGTCCTTCAGGGCCTTTCTGAAGAATCTGGTCTTTGGCTTGCCCTTTGTGAAGGAAGAGCTGTCGTGCTTGCCAGAGTCGTAGAAGCCACCACCGGTACCCTTCTTGTGACCAGTGCGCTTGGGGCAGTCGACGATAAAGTGACCTGGATCACCACACTCAAAGCATCCGGTCTTTGTGTCGTGTCATTTGAACATTCTATTGTCATAAACACGACACACCCGGTTGTTAAAAAGACACAGGTCATCATCTCCTAACGACTCGAGCTGGTCCTCAGTGATAGACATCAAAGAGAACCCAACACAGCTCACAGAGGAGGGGTCAGTAGAAGGTGTAGAAAGAGGCAGGGTCTTTGAACCAGAGCCAGTGAGATTTGATCTCAGCTGGGTATCAACCTCAGTGGCCTTCAACTTGCTAAACAACTCAGAAATTGTCAAGGTATCATAAGATGTGCTCTCAATGATAAAGGATACCTTGATCTCCCAGATCTTAGGGTCCAAGATATGGAGAACCTTGAGCGTGTGCTCATGATCTAAGACTAACTGAACACCCTCAGCCTTGTTGGCCCGAAGCTTGTTTATGATCGATTGAAAATGACCAAACAACGCTTCAACAGATTCACCCGGCTTCTGTGTGAAATTCTCATATTCACACCGGTAGGTCTGATAGAGCCGAGCTTTGACCTGGGTTGTCCCCTCATGATGTGCGTGAAGGGTAGCCCAGATCTCTCGCGCAGTGGTGAGATGGCTCACACGCTCAAATTTAGTGGGACCTAAACCAGAAAACAAAATATTCACCGCTTTGTTGTTGTTCTGATGCTGGGCAACAATATCTGAAGTAGTACGCTTAATAACAGGCAACATTGTGAAAGTAGCGTGAATACAAATGTCCCAGATGTCCGAGCTTTGGCTCATGAGATAGGCTCGCATGTGAGTCATCCAATAATTATAGCCATAAGCTTCCAAGGACGGGACCTTTCCAGGAGACGTCATGATCACTACTGGGGTTTAGAACCGGTTAAGGTATGGAAAAACCCTAACCAAGCTCTAATACCACTTGTAGGACCGAAAGTAGCGACCAGAGGGGGGGTGAATGGGCACCTAAAAATTATTTTGAAACAATGGCCTGCTCCCAACACCCAACGCACCTCAACTAACTTAGCAAAGAAAGATGAACAGATCACAGTGCCTCAAAAAGGATCTAGCCTAACAACAACCGGTGTCCTAAACGAAAAGACATCAATACAGTGCTAATAGGCAGATTAACAAATCATTTAAACCATGGGCAGATCAAGGTTCATAGAGATAAATCATTTTAGCAATTTATCTAAGTGCACGCAAAACGAGAAGGGTTACTATTTAGAGTTGTCTCCTGGACGGTACTTGACGAAGCCTGTGTGGTGCGAAGCCTGTAGTTGTCGAAGCAGGCTTCGAAGTACACAGTGCCGAAGTCTGCAGGGGATGTTTCGAAGCCTGCTTTGAAGTTGACGTGCGAAGGCTGATGGAGTCGAAGCTGGTTCGAAGCAGTTGTGCGAAGGTCGTAGATGTATACTTTGATCCCTTCGAATTCGAATCTATGTAGGGACGAGTTCGAAGACTAGTGCAAAGCTATGAAACAGCGAGACACGTAGTTGTCGAAGCCTACTTCGAAAATTTTAGTACCAAAGCCAAAAACAGACTCCGAACAGCCGCAAGTAGACTTCGAAGATTCGGAACTTAACACAAGGAAAAATTTAACTTCAAAGCTTAAACAGAAAAGTCGAAGCCTGTCTTTGTAGGGACTTCGCACGAGCGAAGTCTACCCTCACAAGGACTTCGAACTCTTTAGTGCAATTTGACCGAAGCCTGCTTTTCAGCTCACTTCGCAAAACACACCCCGGACAAAAACTTCTCTACTACGAAGAGACAAAGTCAAAACAGTTCAGAGGTAGACTTCGAACACAAGTAGACCAAGAACCCTTCGAACTGGGTCAAGCTTCGAAACGGAGACCTCAAGCAACGACTTCGGAACCTTGTGCGAAGCTCGATCGAAGTCTGCGTCACAGAACAGAAGGGCTTAGAACAAAGATTAACAGCAGAGTTCGAACCTTCGCAAGAACCTTCAAGAAACATGCAAACTCCCTTTTCTTGATCAGAACGCCATGTCATGGAAATACCAATAAAAAACTTAGCTGCAGCCTAGAATCAGAATAGCCTGACACACAATAGCTAGAAGCCTATGGCATAGAAAACAACACGGCAGACCAAATCGTTGCAAAGATAAAATAAGCTGAGCACGCATAACGAAGCAACCAGGGAATCACTTCACAGCGAGACGATTTGAGATCAGCGCAGAGAGATCAGAACCTGGATGGAGTCCTTCCAGACAATCGATCGAAGAGAAATAGCAAGAACACGAGATGAACAGGAACACAAAAACTTGCTAGCGGCGCACACAAGAGGACGAACAGGAAACAACCAAAAGTGACCCAAGCTTTAGTGAAAGTAAACTTTATTTCAGAATGGGTAACCCTAACCCTAGGGACTGGGGCCCTATTTATAGGCAGCCCAATAGCCTAGGAATATTCCAACAGACCCTTAGGGTTTCTTACAGACGCTGAAATAAATGGAAAAGACCAAACTACCCTTAGGATATTTTACAGACTCGACTGACTGACTGTGGGCCTAAGGACAAAATAGTAAACTCCTATTTATAGATGACTTATCCGAAGCGTAGCTTTCGTAGCGACTACGGCTTCGCCCCAGAACGGTCCGATCCAAGATCAGCGGTCGTCAGTTTTGCGCCGAAACTGACAAAGCGTCCATCGACTTTGCACTAGGTACCCGGATTGGGCCGGCCCGATTCCGCAGCTCTCTCAGCCCGGCAATCGCTCGCCGCCCGTGTACCTGAGTCAATCCTAGTCAATAGCCTAGTGGATCCTCTACTGCTCCTAGCCCATGTACCCGAATTGGGCTAGTGAGAAACCAAGGGTTGGTTTCGGAGTGTGATGAGTGATTGACAGAGTTTATCCTCTGGTTCGAAGGACTGCTTTAGCTATCTTTTATCTGCTTGATAGCAAGACACTTTTCTTTGGATGCTAAACATTGCAACTTGAAAAATTGTTCTACATCTTCATGGATACTCATCAAGTGCTAAACAAATTGGTTCACTTAATTAAAATCAAAACTCCATGATTTGCCTGCTTTACGTGAAAAGATCCAGGTGGGTTTGTTTGTCGCACTACTCTATTCTAGACTGCTTACCATTGCACATTGGTCTGAACTGGAATAGTGTAGTGTCTGCCAAAATCATTGCTTTAAGCTTCTGATGGTTTTCATGCCTAGGCTTGGCCTGATTGGAAAGTATAAGGTGGACAAACAAATAACCCCTGGCATTAAGAAAAGAACAACAAAATTCTTTGGTCATCAAGTTTGCTTTCATAGCTCCATTTGATCTGGACTTGTTTATCTAGAGTAGAAATTGACTGGCTTTGCGCAGTCCTTGCTTTTACTTGTCTAGTTACCATGATAGAGTGGTGATGCCTTTATTTCAAAATGATAAAATCACATGCTGCCATCATGTTTTTAGAGAATGTTAAATTGAGCTGAGCACATGATATTTGGTATTACGTATTGGCATATTTTTGCTTTATATGTCTTTGCAATTCTGCTCATTTTCAAGCAATGCATCTTTTTAATACATTCGAAGGTACCCGACGAAGGTCTCAGAAGTCGAGGTGCATCGAAGGCATGGTCCGGGTGAGGCTCGTCGAGGAGTGTGCTCGGGGAGAGACACTGCGACGAAGTGCTTATGGAATGCTTCATGCGGAGGCCTTGGACGAAGGAGGGACTTCGAAGGGTGGTACTCCGAAGGTGGGGCTTCGGAGTGAGGAAGGCTTCGGAGCGAGGCTAGCTCCAGAGAGGTTGACTTGTGGTGCTTCGGCCATGCATGGCTTCGGTACACGGACTGACGGAGTTCGAGCTGGGAGTAGCTGCGAAGCCGTGGTGGTCCACTCCGAGGGTATTGGTGCGAAGGCCCAAGGGCTTTGATGGCTTTGGCTCAAAACCGTCACTGTATCGGAGACTAACTTCGGTGAAGCGAAGGCCATCAGGCTCAAGGCTTCTCACCGAAGCTACCGCACCCCTCGCGTGCGAAGGGGGGCTCCGGAAAGGTCAAAGACTGCAAAGGCTGACATTGTCTGCTCTGCAAAAAGCTGACGCTGTCCCCTCTGCAAAGCTGACAGAGAAGCCTCCAGAATAAAGTTGACTTCCTTTTGTACCCCTCTGTTCTGTAGAGACAAAACTGGTGTAAACCCTAGGGGTAAAGTAGTCATTTCACTTAGGGTGAATAGTGGCTATAAATATGGGGGCTGGGTAGGTAACATTTAACACTTTGAGCATTTACTGTTGAGCTCCTGTTCTAGCCCCACATACGTTGTATTCATCCAGTGAGTTCTTTTACTGTGTTCCTTGTTCAAGCGGCGAAGCCCTGCTTCTGTGTTGTCTTTCTGCTTGAGCTTGTTTGCATACCTCGCTAGTTGTAGTGCACCGAAGCCTGTCTAGGCGAAGGGTGTTTTGTGCGAAGTGTGCTTTTCAGTGTCCGTTCGCTCTGTGTAACAGAAGGCTAGACCTTTCTGCTTACTAGCGAAGCCCTGATCGAAGCACGTTTAGCTTCGCGTGTCGAAGCCCCGAGCGAAGTCTGTTAGTGTGCGTTTAAACCTTCAGTGTACGAAGCCCAGCACCAGTTGTTGTCGCTAAGTATTAGGTCGAAGTCCTCAGAGGGCAGTCCACTCTTGCGAAGGGTGAAGTGCGAAGCATGCTCGATGCACTCTGTGTGCGGAGCCTGCACTGACTTAGCAGAGTTGTTTTCGGGGTTGTGAGTGGAGCGAAGTCTGCTTGACTTCGGACTTTTACTCCTTGCGAAGCCTGTGTTCGGAGCTGTCAAATACCTCCAAACCAGACCTTCGAAGGTTGGTGTTCGAAGCCTGTTCCGCAATAGACAGAATTAAAAACTGAAGGCTATTTTTAGCCTGAATTTTTAAAAGCTCCCATTCAACCCCCCCCCCCCCCCGTCTGGTCGCCGTTTCCAGTCCAACAATTGGTAACAGAGCAGGTTAAGATCACCAGTTGACCTTAATCGGTTTTGTGATCTGTTGGCGACATGGACAGAGCTAGTAAAATTCCTCTGTTCGATGGGACTGGTTTACATACTGGAAGGTGCGCATGGAGGCTTATTTGCTAAGCCAAGGAAATGCAATTTGGGAGATTGTGGACTCACAATACTCCATCCCTGAGACTCGCACCTCTCAAACAGAAAAAGATCAGTATAATGCCAACTCCAAGGCAAGGAATATACTGTTCATTGGTTTGAGCCAGAGTGAGTTCGATAGGGTGCAGCACCTTAGGACTGCTAGGGAAATTTGGACCACTCTCACTACTTTTCATGAGGGATCTACTCAGATCAAGGCCAGGCGCCAAAGCACATACAATCAACAGTATCAGCTGTTTGTGCAGGCACCTGGTGAATCTATAGATGCCATGTTTTCGCGCTTTGATGCTATAGTGAGTAACTTGCGGTCCAACGAGACGCTTGCTTACAATGATCACGATAGGGCTATCAAGCTTCTCTATGCTCTTGACCGTAGCATATGGGAGGTAAAGATATCCAGCATTGAGGAGTCCACAGGTTATGACACATTAACCTGTGATGAGCTCTTTAGCAAGCTAAAGTCCACAGAGATTGCCAAGGCATCTGTTGCAGTGCACAGAAGCTCTTTGCCACAGCCATTGGCATTGGTTTCTAACACTAGCCGTGGCACCGCTGCAGAACCAAGCACATCTGATACTTGTGTTCTTGCAGATGACTTTGCTTTGTCCTCCCTGTCTCCGTCACAAAGGAGCAGGTGGACACTTTGGATGATGATGAGCTTGCTCTCATTGCCAGAAGGTTCACCCGTTTTCACCATGAGAGACGGGATCAGAGGAGAAGTGGTTTTAGTGGTTGCTTTGAATGTGGCGACACTTCTCATATTAAGGCAAATTGCCCTAAGCTCAAGAAGGGAGATGAGAGTGAATGCCCCAAATACCACAAAAAGGAGAGGAAGCCTTTTGTGAAGGGCAAGCGCGGCAAGGTGGCTAAGAGAGTAGCCAAAGCCGCTTCCAAAGCATTTGTTGCTGCTCTCAGCGACATCGACACTTCCTCAACTAAGGAGTCAAGCTCTGAGGAGGAGGAGTCCCCGAGGAAGGAGGACAAGAAGGACAAGAAGGGACGAGACTTCACCGGCCTTTGCTTTATGGCCGACAGCGATCACAGCGGCGATGAGCTTGACTCATCTGAGGTACCTCTATCATCTGACCAGCTATTAATTAAATTAGATGAGCTGAATGAAGTAGTTCTCGGTCAGGATAGATTACTTGTGCAAGCCGCTAGAGAAAGAAAAGACCTTAGACTTAGGCTAGAATCTGTTTCTACTGAATATGCCATGCTTAAGTCTAAAGTTAACGATGTTGAATGTGAATCTTGTACTGTAGTCATGAGTGAGCCTGCTCAGTTGCGTTCTGTACATGCTCAAACTCTTTCTGAGCTTGAGACTGCACAGAAGCAGCTTTTGGTGGTGGATTCTAGACCTCATGATAATATTGAATGCATGAACTGTTCTTTATTGCGCAAGAGCATTAATTTACGTGATAAGCATGTTCATGATTTGGAGGCTAGATTGGAGAGGGCCGGTAGTTCTAAGGATGTGCAGCCTGTTTGTGACACGTGCATTACCCTTAAGGACCAGCTAGGCACTATTAGAGAGCGAGCTGAGAACCTTATGTCTGAAAATGAATACCTTCTTTCTGTGGTTAACAAATGCACTGAGGGAAAGGGTAGGATGGATTTGCTCTTGGCCAAGACCAAGATGTGTGCTGACAGAGCAGGGTTAGCTCTAGGTTTGGGTTTTGAGAGGATTCCTTCAGAAAATGGAAACAAAACTGTTTTTACCTCTCCCACTACCCTAGAGAAAGAGAGAGCTCTGTTAGACACCCCATCAGCCAAAAAGCCTACCCGACCACCAAAGAAAACCACCCCTCCTGCCAAGAAAAAATCCTCCCAAGAAAACCACTCAGAAGAAGCCCAAGGAGGCTGTGAGAGTTGCTCCTGTGACCCATGAGAGTGTCCCTAGAAGAATTTTTCACTGTTCCTACTGTCAGCGGGCGGGTCATTTGGTTGGGTTCTACTTTCGTCGCATCAAGGATGAGCGACGCTCTCAGGCGATGAGTTACCAGGACATGCATTACCCATCGTTAGGTATGCATGAGTCTGAGTTTTACTATCGTCCTGCTTTTGAGGCTCCTCGTGCTTCTCGGAGAGGTTCTGCTCCTCGAGGTGTTCACCATATTTCATATGGTGGTAGACCCCGGGCGAGTAGCTTTGTACCTCGACAGAGTAGGATACCTCGACATGTTGTTCGATCACAGCATGTAGGTAGACCTTGCACTTTGCATCATTCAGATTATCATGTGCGTAGACCGTCTACTTTTACTACACCTACTACTCGTGTCACTCAGTGCTGGATGCCTCGTCATTTTTTCACTCACCCCAGCACTGAGCGATCGAGATATTTTTATCATGTGTAGGTGACAGATCGAGGCTTGGAGGGCACGTGGATCATGGACTCCGGTTGTTCGCACCACATGACCGGAGATACAGCATGGTTCTCCAGCCTCACCACAACCAAGCAAAGGGAACATATCACCTTCGGAAACAATCGAAGGAGTAGAGTGAAAGGTAAAGGTGTGGTAAGAATTAACTCGAATTTCACTCTCAAAGATGTTGCTTTGGTTGAAAACCTGGGATACAATTTGCTTTCGGTATCTCAATTGCTTGATGAGGGCTTCGAAGTGCGATTTCATCGCGATACTTCGCAAGTGCTCAATTCTGATGGCGTTATGGTGTGTAAGATCTTTAGAGTTGGGAGAGTTTTTGGAGCTGATTTTTCAGAGTCATCTGGTTCTTCTCATTGTCTTGTTGCACATTCGACTTCTGAGCTTTGGAAGTGGCATAGGAGACTAGGGCATATGAGCTTTGAGTTGATCGCTCGTCTGAGCGCCCTAGGTCTGATCCGAGGATTGCCCAAGCTCAAGTTTGAGAAGAATTTAGTTTGCGCTCCTTGTCGACATGGAAAAATGATTGCCGCTTCACATTCGCCAGTAACCACAGTGATGACAGAACAACCCGGAGAACTTCTCCACATGGACACTGTAGGTCCTTCTCGGGTTAGTTCTTTAGGTGGCAAGTGGTATGTTTTAGTCATTGTTGACGATTTCTCTCGCTACTCTTGGGTCTTCTTTCTTGCCAGCAAGGATGAAGTGTTTTCACACTTTCAGAGCTTGGCTTTGAGACTTTTCACTGAACTCCCACGTGCATTGAAATTCATTCGAAGTGATAATGGCACCGAGTTCAAAAACAGTCTCTTTGTTGACTTTTGCATGGAGCATGGCATAGAACATCAATTCTCTGCTCCGCGGGTTCCTCAACAAAATGGTGTTGTTGAGAAGAAGAACCGCACTTTGGTTGAGATGGCTAGGACGATGCTTGATGAGCATAGGACTCCTAGAAAATTCTGGGCTGAAGCCATGAACACTGCTTGCTACATCTCAAACCGAATATTCTTGCGCTCAATTTTAAACTTGACATCTTATGAGCTGCGTTTTGGGAGACAACCCAAGGTTACTCATCTTCGAGTTTTTGGCTGTCATTGCTTTATCCTAAAAGGTGGTAATTGGATAAATTTGAGTCGCGTTCTTTTGACGGGATCTTTTTGGGTTACACTACACATGGTCATTCTTATCGTGTTTATAACTTGGAAACTAACACTGTCATCGAGTCATGTGATGTGACTTTTGATGAATCAACCCCCTCTGTTAGTTCTGCTCTTGAACAGGCAAATGAACACGACATGGAACAGACCATCTTCGAAGACGAAGATCCCGGAGATTTCGAGGATGAACCCCTACTACCCTCGACATCAACCCCCGAAGCTGACCCCGCTTCAACCACTTCGGCACGAGGTCCCGAAGCAACTACTTTGACATCGGTCATCTTGGACCACTCCAACGCACAAGTTGAGGGGGAGACTGCATCCCGCCGCGAGGCTCCACACCATGTTCAAAGGATGCATCCTCCCGAGCAGATCATTGGTGAGCTTGATCAAAGGGTAACACGTTCCCATGCTCATTTCATTGATTCCGCTTTTGTTGCTTCTTTCAAACCCTTAGATGTTAGTCATGCACTTTCTGATTCTAGTTGGATCAATGCCATGCATGAGGAACTTGAAAATTTTGAGAGAAACCAAGTCTGGTCATTAGTTGATCCTCCACCAAATGTTCATTTCATTGCAACAAAATGGATTTTCAAAAACAAACAAGGGGAGGATGGGACTATAGTTAGAAACAAGGCTAGGCTTGTAGCTCAGGGTTATTCTCAACTAGAAGGGATTGATTTTACTGAAACTTTTGCACATGTTGCTCACCTTGAGGCCATTAGGATTTTGCTTGCCTTTGCGACATCCAGAGGATTCAAACTCTATCAAATGGATGTCAAAAGTGCTTTTCTTAATGGCTTCATAGGTGAAGATGTTTATGTAAAACAACCCCCTGGTTTTGAAAACCCCAAGTACCCACATAAATTCCTAAACTTCATAAGGCTCTTTATGGACTCAAGCAGGCCCCTCGGGCTTGGTATGATAGACTTAAGTCTTTTCTGCTTGAGCGAGGGTATTTGATGGGCTCTGTTGATAAAACTTTGTTTACTCTCAAGCATGGCAAAGATTTCCTTCTAGTGCAGATTTATGTGGATGATATCATCTTCGGTGGCTCTTCTCATGCTTTGGTTGCCGAGTTTGCAGATACCATGAGCAGGGAATTTGAAATGTCCATGATGGGTGAACTCACCTTTTTCCTTGGGTTGCAAATCAAGCAAAGCAAACAAGAAACATGCAAACTCCCTTTTCTTGATCAGAACGCCATGTCAGGGAAATACCAATAAAAACTTAGCTGCAGCCTAGAATCAGAATAGCCTGACACACAATAGCTAGAAGCCTATGGCATAGAAAACAACACGGCATGCCAAATCGTTGCAAAGATAAAATAAGCTGAGCACGCATAACGAAGCAACCAGGGAATCACTTCACAGCGAGACGATTTGAGATCAGCGCAGAGAGATCAGAACCTGGATGGAGTCCTTCCAGACAATCGATCGAAGAGAAATAGCAAGAACACGAGATGAACAGGAACACAAAAACTTGCTAGCGGCGCACACAAGAGGACGAACAGGAAACAACCAAAAGTGACCCAAGCTTTAGTGAAAGTAAACTTTATTTCAGAATGGGTAACCTTAACCCTAGGGACTGGGGCCCTATTTATAGGCAGCCCAATAGCCTAGGAATATTCCAACAGACCCTTAGGGTTTCTTACAGACACTGAAATAAATGGAAAAGACCAAACTACCCTTAGGATATTTTTACAGACTCGACTGACTGACTGTGGGCCTAAGGACAAAATAGTAAACTCCTATTTATAGATGACTTATCCGGAAGCGTAGCTTTCGTAGCGACTACGGCTTCGCCCCAGAACGGTCCGATCCAAGATCAGCGGTCGTCAGTTTTGCGCCGAAACTGACAAAGCGTCCATCGACTTTGCACTAGGTACCCGGATTGGGCCGGCCCGATTCCGCAGCTCTCTCAGCCCGGCAATCGCTCGCCGCCCGTGTACCTGAGTCAATCCTAGTCAACAGCCTAGTGGATCCTCTGCTGCTCCTAGCCCATGTACCCGGATTGGGCTAGTGAGAAACCAAGGGTTGGTTTCGGACTGTGATGAGTGATTGACAGAGTTTATCCTCTGGTTCGAAGGACTGCTTTAGCTATCTTTTATCTGCTTGATAGCAAGACACTTTTCTTTGGATGCTAAACATTGCAACTTGAAAAATTGTTCTACATCTTCATGGATACTCATCAAGTGCTAAACAAATTGGTTCACTTAATTAAAATCAAAACTCCATGATTTGCCTGCTTTACGTGAAAAGATCCAGGTGGGTTTGTTTGTCGCACTACTCTATTCTAGACTGCTTACCATTGCACATTGGTCTGAACTGGAATAGTGTAGTGTCTGCCAAAATCATTGCTTTAAGCTTTTGATGGTTTTCATGCCTAGGCTTGGCCTGATTGGAAAGTATAAGGTGGACAAACTAATAACCCCTGGCATTAAGAAAAGAACAACAAAATTCTTTGGTCATCAAGTTTGCTTTCATAGCTCCATTTGATCTGGACTTATTTATCTAGAGTAGAAATTGACTGGCTTTGCGCAGTCCTTGCTTTTACTTGTGTAGTTACCATGATAGAGTGGTGATGCCTTTATTTCAAAATGATAAAATCACATGCTGCCATCATGTTTTTAGAAAATGTTAAATTGAGCTGAGCACATGATATTTGGTATTACGTATTGGCATATTTTTGCTTTATATGTCTTTGCAATTCTGCTCATTTTCAAGCAATGCATCTTTTTAATGCTCCTTGATGCTTGCATTGCCAAAAGGGGGAGAAAGTGTTGAGTTCTCTGTAGCAAGGGGGTATAATTTTCACATGGGGGAGTTTTCATTTGCCGAAGGGGCTTTTACTCTTTTGAAAAGGGGGAGGAAAATTCTTTGTCAAGTGACATGATTTGGCTCGTTTCTGAGTTTTTTATGATCACTTGTGTGCTGAAAGTCTTTAAATTTTCTTGAACTTGTAATTGGTTGTCAATGCACTCATCAAGGGGGAGATTGAGAAACCAAGGGTTGGTTTCGGAGTGTGATGAGTGATTGACAGAGTTTATCCTCTGGTTCGAAGGGGTACCTCCGAAGGGGGTTCAGAGGTTGGAACTCCGAAGGTGTTCGGAGATGGTTTCACCGAGGGGTTCGGTGGTTTGGTTGCTGCAGCTGTTGCAGCGGAGTGTACCTGTCGGAGGGGTCCGACAGTACACGATGACTGGGTTCGTACCGAAGTTATCGGTACTTTGGGCGGTACACCGGAGTGTGTGCCGAAGGTTGCTAACCCGGAGAGATCTCCGGAGTACTGGATACACTTGTCTGCTTGTCTGTGGTGCGCAGGGGACCGCGAAGGCAACGAACGGTTCGTAGCAGGTGAACCTGGGTCAAGCGGGAGGCTTGACGCCAGTGGAGCGGGGAGCTCCGTCACGAAGGCTGCGAAGGAGTCCAGGTCGGTCCTCGGGTCGAGGTGCGCCAGGAGAAGGCAGTAAGTGCGGAGCGTGGCTCCGGGTGAAGGTACTCCAAGACAAAGTCCTCGGAGGCGAGGCACTTCGAAGGGTACTCCGGATGGAGTGACTTCGGAGTATGGTGGAACAAGTCCTCTGCGAAGGCAAGGCGTTCGAAGTGTGCTCTGGAGGGAAACATTCGAAGGTACCCGACGAAGGTCTCAGAAGTCGAGGTGCATCGAAGGCATGGTCCGGGTGAGGCTCGTCGAGGAGTGTGCTCGGGGAGAGACACTGCGACGAAGTGCTTATGGAATGCTTCATGCGGAGGCCTTGGACGAAGGAGGGACTTCGAAGGGTGGTACTCCGAAGGTGGGGCTTCGGAGTGAGGAAGGCTTCGGAGCGAGGCTAGCTCCAGAGCGAGGTTGACTTGTGGTGCTTCGGCCATGCATGGCTTCGGTACACGGACTGACGGAGTTCGAGCTGGGAGTAGCTGCGAAGCCGTGGTGGTCCACTCCGAGGGTATTGGTGCGAAGGCCCAAGGGCTTTGATGGCTTTGGCTCAAAACCGTCACTGTATCGGAGACTAACTTCGGTGAAGCGAAGGCCATCAGGCTCAAGGCTTCTCACCGAAGCTACCGCACCCCTCGCGTGCGAAGGGGGGCTCCGGAAAGGTCAAAGACTGCAAAGGCTGACATTGTCTGCTCTGCAAAAAGCTGACGCTGTCCCCTCTGCAAAGCTGACAGAGAAGCCTCCAGAATAAAGTTGACTTCCTTTTGTACCCCTCTGTTCTGTAGAGACAAAACTGGTGTAAACCCTAGGGGTAAAGTAGTCATTTCACTTAGGGTGAATAGTGGCTATAAATATGGGGGCTGGGTAGGTAACATTTAACACTTTGAGCATTTACTGTTGAGCTCCTGTTCTAGCCCCACATACGTTGTATTCATCCAGTGAGTTCTTTTACTGTGTTCCTTGTTCAAACGGCGAAGCCCTGCTTCTGTGTTCTCTTTCTGCTTGAGCTTGTTTGCATACCTCGCTAGTTGTAGTGCACCGAAGCCTGTCTAGGCGAAGGGTGTTTTTGTGCGAAGTGTGCTTTTCAGTGTGCGTTCGCTCTGTGTAACAGAAGGCTAGACCTTGCTGCTTACTAGTGAAGCCCTGATCGAAGCACGTTTAGCTTCGCGTGTCGAAGCCCCGAGCGAAGTCTGTTAGTGTGCGTTTAGACCTTCAGTGTACGAAGCCCAGCACCAGTTGCTGTCGCTAAGTATTAGGTCGAAGTCCTCAGAGGGCAGTCCACTCTTGCGAAGGGTGAAGTGCGAAGCATGCTCGATGCACTCTGTGTGCGGAGCCTGCACTGACTTAGCAGAGTTGTTTTCGGGGTTGTGAGTGGAGCGAAGTCTGCTTGACTTCGGACTTTTACTCCTTGCGAAGCCTGTGTTCGGAGCTGTCAAATACCTCCAAACCAGACCTTCGAAGGTTGGTGTTCGAAGCCTGTTCCGCAGTAGACAGAATTAAAAACCGAAGGCTATTTTTAGCCTGAATTTTTAAAAGCTCCCATTAACCCCCCCTCTGGTCGCTGTTTCCGGTCCAACAGCTAGCCCGACTTTGCGGCCCCTCTGCCCGACAGTCGCTCGCTGCCCGTGTACCTGAGTCACAAGCGGCCCAGACGCAGCAGGTCTTCTCCTCTCTTTGTGTCATCTTTGACTTCCGTTGACAATGACTCATCACATCTGGAGCCATGAGGCCCACGCTCTTCAGCATGGCTCCTCAGACGCCATCTAGGTGGGGGCGATTGAGGGCATCCATCATGTTCTGGCTTGAATCTTTTTCTGTTGTGTTGATAGCAAAAAATGCATTAATGGCCAAGATTGTCAAAATATCAATTTCGGTAATTTGGGCCGAAAATATACAACTTCTGGTACAGGTCGAAGCCCTGAAGTGCTGGAGGCCCACCTACATGGGGCCTCGGGGGCCTTTAGTGGCATGCTTTATAGGCTGGCTTCGGCCCGGAGGCCCTTCGGCGGTTTGCTTCGCCGAAGCTTCGGCCCGAGGAGCACCCTTCGGCGGGCTTGCCGAAGGCCCACTTCGGGTAGGCTTCGGATAAGGAGTGTGATACAGATTCAGGTTGTTTTTATCTCTAATCTTGATTAGGCTGAATCATATTATATTAGAGTTAGAGATAAGAAGTCTAGCCCCTATAAATACAGGGGTGAGGCCAGTTCATAGGACCCCCCAACACAGATCAACTATTCAAACCCTAGTTTGAATCGTATTTTTATTTTCTTTACTTTCCGAATTAGATCAGTACACCTTCGTGGGTTTGCGTTGGAAGCCCTCCGCCGGCCACGCCGAAACAGTGGTAAGCCTTATTGGTTCGCTTGTGAATCATCCGTTAATCTACGTAATAGATTGCTATCACCTTGTTGGCTCGCTTGTGAACTCTCCGTTAATCTACGTAACAGATTGCTACCCTTCATTTTGTATACTGCAACACTTGGTGATTCGGCCTCCAGGATGAATTGGCACTTGATCTTTGTTTGCTGCAAGTTTCATGTTCGGAGTCCCCTTCGCCGAATTTTTCCGGAGCTAGGAAGCTTGTTTCGGAGGCTTTCAGAGCACCCTTCGGCGAGCCCTCGCTTCGTCCGTCCGTGCCGGATCCATCACGCTGTTGTCGGTATGATCAAGTCCCGCACACTAGAGCCACTTCGCGTCGTAGTTGCTTCACGCCGGAGTCACGCCAGAGCCCTCTCCGCACCGGACTCCGACGAGCCGGACCGCTCCGCGCCGGACTTCGTCGCGCCGGCTCCCTGCGTTGGATTTTGAAAAGTCTGTAGGTGTTTAGGTTGAGTTAGTATAGGAGGATCCATAGTTGTGTTAGAAAATTTGAGTAGCTGTAATCAGAATTCTTAAAGCACTGGCTTGAGGGGAAGCCCCTTTTTTATTTTTAAGGGGGAAAGAGTGTCAGGAACCATCTAGAAAGGAGATTAGTAGGTAATTAGCAGGTGATTTGGGAAACTTAAGAATCAAGTAAGGTATTAGTAGGAAAGTTGAGAGACAAATTAGATATGTCTATAAAAATAAAGGAATACACAATGTATGATTTGGACAAGAAAATAGAAGAAGAACATGACGATCGGCTTGGCAGGGTCTTCCTGTACGAGATTTATCTTTTCTGTTGTTGTGTTCTTGTGTTGTGTTTGAGAGTAATTAAGGAAGTCACTGACAGTCGGGCACTGTGCCCGGTGGGTGGTGGAGGGCTGGGGGCCGGTGGGATCTAGACTCATGATTGGAGCACCCTACGATGCCGACTGGATCAGGACTCACGAATGGTGGTGTCGTCGAGAGCTCGTCGGGCGTTGGATGACGCCGACTGAAGGGTGTCGGGCGGCTCACAGAGAAGCCGCGAAGGCGCATGTGGGAGTAGCGCACGGACTGGATGGATATGGAAGTCTTTTAGAGCAACTCCTCGTTCCCTATATTTTAAATTGACCTTTTCATTATTATCTAACAGTAAAAATTTAACTGCTATATTTCCAATGGTTATATTTTTAACGCATGTACTACTATGCATAATCATTATTGTTGTCAATAATTTATAGATTTTCCTCTAATTAGTATAAATAATTGATCTCAAAAACATCTTAAAGATGATATAAAAAATAAATCTTCATTTTCATTTGTTCTTTTTTTCTTCTCTTCTTTCTCTTTCTTCCTCCCCTTTATTTCTTCTTCCTCTCTTCATTTCTCCTACTTGCATGTTTGTTCCCAAGAGCGTGCTCGCGAGGTGCAGGGAGGGGCGGTAGCAAGACAGTCGGTCAAGGCAATGATCAAATGGGATGACGTCGAGATGACCGGGTGGAGCAGTCGCGAGACGATTAGGCGGGGCGGTGGCGGAGCAACTGTAGGATGACCGGGTGGGGCAGCAACATGGCGACTAGGTAGGGTGGCAACGAGGCAGCTAGACGGACGTGGTATGGCAACGAGATGGCCGAGCGCGGTGATAGCCAAACGGGCACTAGAGGCTGACGAGGGATGGACAACGACTGGCGGTATCTAGAGGCCAACGTGTGCGAGAGTGTGCAGAGTGCTGGCATAGGAGAGTGACAAGATCTAGATGCCGACAATCTTAGGAGGACGCCGGCGACCGAAACAAGATCTAGAGGATGAGATAGGATTGAGGATGAGATAGGGAAGCTGCTAGAGAAAGTTTTTCTGATAGATACCCTATATTTAACTATAGGGAAACAATTATGATATATGCTAGACGTGATAATGTAGGGAATGAGAGAGGTAGTGTTAGATGGAGGTTTTTAGCAAATATTCTATATTTAGTAGTAGATATTACTCTAAGGGGGTGTTTAGATAATGTTTTGGAGTATTAAATGTAGATTATTTACAAAACCCATTCATAATTGGTGGATTATTCGCGAGATGAATTTAATTAGTCTAATTACACCATGATTTGACAATGTGATGCTACAGTAAATATTTGGTAATCATAGATTAATTAGGTTTAATAAATTTGTCTCGCGAATAATCCTCTGATTCTACAATTATTTTTATAATCAGTTCACGTTTAGTTCTTCAAATTGATATCTAAACATACGATATGTCACAGACTAAATTTTAGTCCATAGAACCAAACACCACCTAAATCCGTTTTTTGAGTCACATCACCGCCGAGATCTTACCAATTAAAAGTTTATATTATTTAATTATTTACCATAGTATAAGTGACAAGCGCAAATATCTGTATATGACTAAACTATGTGTCTTAACTATGATGGGTAAAATATCAAATATTTGAGCTCATTTTAAGTTTTAGGAGCAGCAAATCACCCGTATTCTGCAGAAAAAATCCAGCAAAACACGGAGGGACCCTCTCTCTCTGCCCCCACGCGCACACGTCCCTCTCTGTCCCCGTCTCATCGTCAGTTCCCCGGCCCGGCGCCGCGCCGCTCGGCCGCTCGGGGCCGCACGCAACGACCTCCCCCTCCCCTCCGCTCCCCCACCCGCCCTCCTGCTGCAGTGCTGCGAGACTCGCGCCACGTGGCGTTGCCTTCCAGACGCGGCGAACCCCGCCGGCTGGATTGCGGGTGGAACAGCCCGGGGGAGGGGGGATCTAGGGTTGAAGGCGGTTACCGCACGACGCCGTCGCTATGGACGGCTGCGATAGGACGTTCAAGGCGAACTTTACCGGCGAGGGTGTGGCGCTGCTGCGGGAGCGCGTGAAGGAGAAGCTCAAGGAGCTCATGGGCGAGTACTCCGACGACACGCTCGCGGTGAGCACCTGTTCTCGCGTACGCGCCGCTCCCTCACGTCTCGTCTCGTGCCCTCCCCCTGGCCCCGGTGCGCCGTGACACGATCTCCGATCCATTGCTAAAACCCTAGCGGTGATGTTGATGCAGGTTCGGGGGGGGGGGGGGGGGGGGGGGGTCTTTGAGGGATTTTGCGTGGGAATTTGGAATTAGTTTTGTTTTATACTCTCCGACTTCCGGCTATCTGAAGGTCTTTATTCTAGAAAGTAAATAACAACTGGTGTTCAGCAATCAGTACCACATGGGAATTCGATCAGGTTATTCATCTTTAATGTGATAAAACAAGGGAAATTAGTTACGGCAGTTCTTGTTAGATTAGTGTCGTGAGTTGAAGCATCGCCCCAGTTTGATGAGTCTGTTGTTTAATCGACTCACAATTCTGTGTGCTTCTGTTGGCAGAATTGTGTTTTCAATTTTGGGATGTTTTAAACATTTCATGAGATATGTGGAGGTTACGTTGGTTGGCTGATGTCATGAAACTTTGTTGCTACACACTCTATATGAACAATCCAAAGGAATTTATATGACACCTGCTTGCAATGTAGAATCCTACAATCCATCAAGATTGTTGATCTAACTATTTCATTTTGTTGGTTAGGAGTATGTTGTGGTATTGCTCAGAAATGGAAGACGGAAGGATGAGGCTGCAAAAGAGCTGGAGGTTTTTTTGAGTGACAACAATGATGCATTTGTATCCTGGTTATTTGCTCACCGTCCAAAATTTTGTAAACCCATTTTTACTATACATTTTGTTCTAACAGCTCTCAGAATCTATGGTCATGCAGGTTATGGGATCACCTCTCCTCAAGTCTGCACCTTTATGTGCAAACTGTAGCTACCTCCACTAATGAAGAAGCTAAAAGTATTCGGAACAATGCTAGAGGAATGCCTGTGTGCAATATGACTACCAGCACACAAGCAATTCCTGAACCTGTATCTGGCACTCAGAAGACAACAGGAATTCAGCAGAGGGAGTGGGGAGGAATTGTTCAAGAACAGTCAGAAACAATTCCCCTTCGCAGTGTTGTGACTACTGTTTCACATGCAGAGGAAAAAACTGTCCATACATCACATGCCATAAGACGAACCCATTCACCGGACACATATCAGCATAGAAAGAGAAACAGAGAAGAGGATGCACGGCAAATCAAGGTATCTATGCCCCTCTCAGTAATAATTTATCTTACAAACCTTGGTCATGTGCAGGGCATACATCTTTTTGTGTGTAGGTATTGCTTTGTAAGTTGTGTCATGAAATGTGTAGTCTCCTATAAATAAATTGATGTTCTCAGCAAGTGAGCATATACTTTCTTTAGCATTGAAACTTTGAAAGTAACTCCATGGAATAAACCTACTGTTAGCTTTTATTTGTGTAATTCTATACCAATATCCAGATGATTAAATGGTACACTTTTCAAGTTTAGCAACTTCTATTATGATAACTGTTGGCGTAAAAGATTACGCGCCTAACAGGTTCAAATAGCCTCGAAGGCTAGCTCAGAAAGGAGGGATTAGCTTAGACTGGATTGGGCCTCCGAGAGGGATAAGTGGATAACAACCTCAATCTAGCTCAAGCGTATAGTATTATATAGTTCTCTGTGTTTGTCCTTATTGTTGGGCAAAGGGGAAGCTACACTAGCCAGAAATTTTAAAAATCGCCCCCCAAACCCAAGAAGCATGCGCATGTGAGATCATAGATCGGTACCTTTTAGCACAAGACGTACTAGGTGCAGCGAAAGAAGATGTTGAGGAAGCGCATCCTTGCCTATCCCCACTTCATCCCGACCGTTCCTTGCCGATCCAATCGGTGAAGACAACGTAGTTGTTTACGTGATGAAATCCACGAGCATCGTTATTGGAGCAACGCCTCCACGACATCCACACGTCCAGGGATAGAATCCTTCCCACGTCGGCGTGCTAGTACCGCTCGTGAGATCCTCAATCTCAACTTTTGAGATCAAGAAAGGAAGGAGAGGAGTTCTCGATGTCTAGGTCTAAACTTGCAATTGCTTGTTCTCTAAAACCTCCTCTCTTTATATAGGAACAAGAGCCCTTGGTAATCAGCATCTCGAAACCAACAATTCGGTTACAACTGATTTGTACTCTAACAGATCCAATCTGTTTTACCCACATCAGAACTTTCGATCCTAGATCGGAACTTCCGATCGGGTATTTTCTGTCTCTTAATCCAACACGTTACTGGAATAGATCCAATCTGTTTTCGCTCACCTCGGAACTTTCGATTAGTACAATTTTCCTGATTCAAAATTGGAACTTCCGCTTTCAACTGTCTGTCTCTAATTAGAAATTATCGGAACTTCCGATACCATATCGGAACTTCCGATTTGAGCTCTCGGTTTCGTAAACCATAAATTATCGGAACTTCCGATACCATATCAGAACTTCCAATTTGAGCTCTCTGTTTTCAATTCAGAAAATAATCGGAACTTCCGATTCCAAATCGGAACTTCTGATCAACCGGAATTTTCTTGGGCATACTTCCTTCAATCTCCCACTTGCACAAGAACCAATTTTTTGCATGTTTCTCAATTCATCCCTTTAAATGTGTGACCCTATAGGTTCATACACCAACGACTGTTCACCGGAAATCTTTTCTGACTCACTGATCAATAGCGGTACCTAGCAGCACATATTGACCCCTCGAAAGTGTACAAAAACCAAATTTTCACCGAACCTTTGATATACACAAGCACCAGTCCTTTTACCACATGACATCAGTTAAGCTCAAAGCGAGATTTGTGCCACCCATGTTGGATAGCTCGACATTTTCACTCAAACAAGTAGTGGATTCAAATCATGATTAACTTTTTAGTCATAGTGGCATGGCCATGCACTTTTCCAATCTGACTACCTCGAGGGGCCTAGAGATGTCTCTCCTGTTATTAGGAGGGGTAAATTCCATATTGACTGCTCACATCCTGAGACATGTTTCACAACACACCTGAAAATAACCCTTATTATTACCCTATTACGGAATAGCGTTAGGAAGCATCTAAGTGTGTCATTACGCATTCTGTAATCAAATGACGATCTTAGGACTGAGGACTCTACAGGTACACCATTTGAGATATACAACTAATGGCACATTACAATAACAATCTCAGCAGTATCTCAAGTGGGTCTATCCAACACCATGTTCACCAACATGTGTCCACATCACTGATTTGACATCTTTATGTCTATGATCTGTGAAACGTGATCATTAATTAGTCAGATGTGCTAATCTATGTGTCATCACAATCCCATATGATGATAAGATCAGGGATCCTTTTGAACAATATCGTTATAACACAAATAGTTTCACATAACAAGTCATCAACTCATTAATCAAATGTAAATAACATTTATTCATGGAACAAGATAACAATTATCCTCACACATTATCATAGACACTATTAGCATCTTTCACATACACATGACTCACTCATGCAAGTATCTAATACCCATGGAGCTCAGGTGTGCCTCAAGCTTGGGTTGTGGAAGGGGCTTTGTCAACGGATCCGCCATGTTCAAATCTGTGTGTACCTTGCAAATCTTCACATCACCTCTCAATGATCTCATGGATCAGGTGATATCATCGAAGTATATGTTTGGACTTCTAGTGTGATCTAGGCTCCTTGGTTTGTGCAATGGCACCACTATTATCACAATAGAGGTCCACTGGACTGGACACACTAGAAACAACACCCAGCTCAAAAACAAACTTTCTGATCTAAATGGACCTCTCCATCGCGGCGGCGCCATTGCGGCGACGCGACGAGAAGGCATGAATACAAGAAAGGCACAAGCCAAACTAAATACTTGGCAAGAACTCTAGTGCATCAATCCTGTTTATATAGACACAAGGCTAATCTAATCTAACAACCAGAATCTTAACTACTAACAGAAAACAGAATTTAATCTCATCTGATTTAAGCTAACTGAACTTTAAACTAATTAATCTTAACTAATGAATCTAAACAGAACCTAACCTAACTTGCTACAGTACCACCGATACTGTTCACAAGCGGCCCAGGGCCTGATTTGAGGCCATGACATCTCTTTCCCCCTTGAAAACTAGCTCGTCCTCGAGCTGGGCTGCTGATGCCGCCAAGGCATCCCACATTGATCCCCAACCGTCAGCTAGGCCACCATCCGTGCTCGTGAGGGTGTGCTTTGTGCGGTCAGGGAAGTAGCGTTAGGCCTCCGCAACACTGTTGACGTCGCTGACTGAGCTGTCTCGCCTGACTTGGCCCTGCCGAGGCCGCCCACACCGCCACCGGAGCGACCTTGGCTGCCTCCCTCCCTGGTGGCGTGGTGGTGGATCCACGGGATCAGCGGTGGTCTAGGGATGTTGCCAGCTAGGATTCTGGACGAGCACCTCCAACGTGGCTACCCTCTCCTCCAAGGGCTGGGTCGGCTGCAGCTTCTCTTCAATCGCGTCCGCCCGTTTCGTCACCACTGCTTCTAATTGTACGACTTTCGCCTAGAGTGGTTGCAGTGATTGCAACTTCTCTTCGATGACATCTAGGCGTTGCATAGCCTTCAGCATGTCATCGATGGTGCTCCTCAAACGGGTGCCAGATTGGGAATTCATCGCAGCAGGATGGTGAACCTGAGCCGTCTGATACCAAGTTGTCACTGGCCGGTATAACACATCAGTTGGTAGAGACTAATCGTCTCGAACTGTATTTAAAAGATGTAGTTGGTCGAGGGCCTGGACCTCTCCATTGCGGCGGCGCCATTGCGGCGACGCGACGAAGAGGCAGGAATACAAGAAAGGCACAAGCCAAACTGAATACTCGACAAAAACTCTAGTGCATCAGCCCTGTTTATATAGACATAAGGCTGATCTAATCTAACAACCATAATCTTAACTACTTCTAACAGAAAACAGAATTTAATCTAATCTGATTTAATCTAACTGAACTCTATACTAATTAATCTTAACTAATGAATCTAAACAGAACCTAACTTAACTGCTACAGTACCGCCGGTACTGTTCACATGAACAGTACCGCGCGATACTGTTCACAGGCGGCCCAGGGCCTGATTTGAGGCCATGACAAGGCCCTTCTTTGTTCATGATGAAGCCAAACCCTTTAACTACCTCATCAAAATGAAGATTCCAATTTCGAGAAGCTTGCTTTAGTCCATAAATGGACTTCTGCAACTTACAAACTTTCCCAGCATTTTCTAGATCATCAAGACCTTCAGGTTGTGTTATGTACACATCCCCACTTAGGTTTTCATTCAGGAAAGCCGTCTTGGCATCCATTTGTCATATCTCATAATCATAAAATGTGACAATTGCTAGAATGATCCGAATAGACTTAAGCATACCGACAGGCGAAAACGTTTCATCATAATCAACACATTAAATCTGTCTGAAACCTTTCGTCACCAATTGTGCCTTATAGATGTAGGGTGAAAACGGATCAGATACAGGACAAATATCACTAATATCATATCCTTTTTCATATATTTTTTCGGATATCATTGAATACGAATATGAAGCGGATATGAATCGAATAGGAATACGACCACGAATATTTACCGAATATCAATAATGTATTTATTTATTCACGATCACAATTCACAATACACAAATGACAACTAATAGTTAACACTGTTAGAAATAATCTTGTATTTCCATTTGTGTTATCATGTTTAGATGTTAAGTGTTGCATGCCATGCAGAAATTAGTGGAGGTGATTGCACAAGGAGATTGCGTGAGTGAGTGGTCTCATCGTGTGTGCGTATGGCTATTTAAGTCCTGTAAGTGCATCTCTAAACAGTGAAGTGAGTGAGAGAGTGCTGGTGTGCAGCACAAATCATCCTCTCATATGGGTGTGTGTGTTGTTGTGTATCTCGAAAAAATAATAGTGTGTGTGTGAGTTGTTCTTGTTGCTCTCTAAATTCTATCAAGTGGTATCAGAGCCAAATAGTGCGCGCTTACGGCGTTGTCCCTCGACGGTGGCCTTGAGTCGTCAATGGTGCAACAACTGAAAGAAGTGGGGGTGACTCAACTCTTCGTTACCCTATGCTAGCGGAGAATAACTACGGTGTGTGGGCAGTGAAGATGAAAATCTTCATGCGTGCACAAGGCGTGTGGCCGGCCGTGGAGCAGCAAGGGAAATGTCGGTGAAAAGATGGACCAAATGGCTCTCGCCGCCATTGTCCAAGCCGTGCCGAAGGCTGTGGTGAAGGCCATATCTGAGAAGGAGACAACGGAGGAGGCATGGGATGCTCTCAAGGAGATGAACATGGGTGCAGAGTGCGTTAAGAAAGCCTGAGTGCAAACCCTCAAGAGGGAGCTTGATGGTATGTACATGGATGAATATGAGAAAATTAATGATTTTGCCTTGAAGGTTATCACGATAGTGAATGAGATACGTGCTCTTGGCACGAAAGTGGAGGAGAGCATCGTTGTTGAAAAGCTCTTGCATTCTGTCCCCGTCAAGTTCCTATCCATTGTCAGCACCATCGAGCAATGGGGGATGTGACGGAGATGTCGGTTACAGAGACCATCGGTCGTTTGAGGGCATTCGAGGAGTCATCAAGGGGGCGTCGACGGGATAGGGAAAGAAGAACACAACTATTGTTCACTGGCGTCGAGCCATGCCTCACGCGTGCCAAGTGGGAGGCTATAGTTGCTCAAGAGAAGATATGAAAATCTACATACAAGTTCACATTGCACAAATCACCACAAATCTGCGGTGGGGAGAGCGGCGGCCGGTGGGGAAGATGCGGCGGGAGGAGGGGGAGACTGGGAGAGTGAACAAAAAATTTGGGCTAGGGCTGATAGGTTTTAGTCAAAGTTGATTATTGACTTAGTTTTTGGAGCGAGAGAGATAAGGTTTAAAATTGTAAATTTGAATTTTAAATGTTCTTTAAAGTTGAATTTTTTCTATGATCAAAATACAACATATATCATCTCATATAAAAAATCACATTTTTCTATATAAGTTTGTTATTTTTAATTCATTATGTATGTTTCTACGATTTATATTGAAATTTGTCAAATTTGAACTAGTGCATGAAATAATGAATCAAAAATTCTAGAAAAATCATATTCATGCATTTGAGTCTATTTTAAGTCAGTATCCACTAAATTGAAAGTTTTTTTAAAAAATGTTACGACACTCGATGGACAACGTAGAGCTTAATGAATTTTTAATTCTAAAAAATTCAAATGAAGTCTGAAAAATACGAGACGTCTCATGGTATCATCATATGATACATAGATACTGTGATAAAAATTTAAAAATATTTCGAGAAAAGTTTTCATGTACAATGTTAAGAAAGATAGAGATTTGAGAGTAACGGATTAGAATGTTAAGAAGGAATGTGTTAGGTTTAAAAACAAATCAATAGTTAAATCTTCATTTAAACTTGAATTTTTTTGTACGATCAAAATACAACATATCTAATCTCATAAAAAAATTCACATTTTTCTACATAAGTTTGCTATTTTTAATTCATTATGTATGTTTCTATGATTTATATTGAAATTTGTCAAATTTGAACTAGAAGTGTATGAAATAATGAACCAAAAATTCCAGAAAAATCATATTCAGGCATTTGAGTCTATTTTAAGTCAGTATCCACTAAATTGAAAGATTTTTTTTAAAGAAATGTTATGACAATCGATGGACAACATATAGCTTAATGAATTTTTAATTCTAAAAAATTTAAATGAAGTATGAAAAATTCGAGACGTCTCATGGTATCATCATATGTATGATACATAGATACTGCGATAAATCTAAAAATGTTACGAGAAAGTTGGTCATATACTGTGATAAAATTCTAAAAATGTTAAATAATTGGAATGAATTAAGTTTAAAATCAAATCGGTGGTTAATTTTTTTCAACTAAACTTTTGATATAATTAAAATACAACATATATTATTTTATGAAAATTTTTGATATTTTTATATGTCAATTTGCTATTTTTAGTTAAATGATTATGTTTCTAAAATTTAAATTGAAAGAAGTCAAAAAATTTTCTTTTTTATTTTATCTGTTTTATTTCTTTTCTTTCCTCCTGGCGAGTGGCCTGTGCTGCGCTGCAGGCAGTGCAGCCTACGGGCCTGCGAGTGGTGTAGGTCCGTACTCCCTATGCGTAAGTGGCAGAGTGGGTGATGGGTGAGTGGGCCTACATTTTTAATGGGTTGGATAATCCGGATAAGAACTATACAGATTATCCGAATCCGACGGATATCAGGTATATCATATTCGTTTCCGTATCCAAAAAAAATATCCGAATCCGTATCCGAATAAAAAAAATCCAAATCCGAATCCGTTTTCTGGATATGGTCGGAATTTATCCGAATCACTTTCACCCCTATATAGATGTTAACATTTTCATCAACGTCTATCTTTTTCTTAAAGATCCATTTACACTCAATAGTTTTTACACCATCGGGTGGATCAACCAAGTTCCAAACTTGGTTTTCTTACATGGACTCCAACTCGAATCTAGTGGCTCCAAGCCATTTCTCAAAGTCTGTTCCCATCATTGCTTCCGCATAGGTCTTGGGTTCATCGTTGTCCAATAACAACACGTTCACTGCCTAGTGGTCAAAAACATGTACCGCTCTAGCGCGTGACTCACCCTCCCAGACCGTCGTGGGGCTGGCGTCTATACAACAGGCTCTGCAACACCTTGTGCATCATATTGTGGTTCAGTGGGATCTGGAACACCTTCTAGTGGCTCTCGAACCTCGTTGAGATGCACCGTCCTCCCACTAACTCCTTTTGAGAGAAACTATTTCTTAAGGAATACACCATTCCAAATGACAAACACTTTGTTCTCTTCTCTATTATAAAAAATAGTATCCTTTGGTTTCCTAACTGGTTTCCTAGGATACCCCACAAAGAAGCACTTGTTAGATTTTGGAGTGAGCTTGTGAGACGTCAAACGTTTGACATACAGCTTACATCCCCAAATCTTTAGAAAAGACAGACTGGGATGCCTCCCAGACCACATCTCATATAGCATCTTCTCTACTGACTTAGATGGAACTCTATTTATCGTGAAAGCGACGGTTTCTAGAACGAGTCCCCGAAATGATAATGGACGGTCAACATGACTCATCATAGACCAAACTATGTCCAGCAAGGTGCGGTTCCTTCGCCCGGACACTCCATTCCACTAGGGCGTGCCGGGTGGAGTCAGCTATGGAACAATTCTACACTGCTTTAGATGATCACTAAACTCACGACTCAAATATTCACCTCCACAATCAGATCGTAGAAATTAATTGTCTTGCCCATATGATTTTGTACTTCATTTCGGAACTCCTTGAACTTTTCGAATGATTCTTACTTATGCCTCATCAAGTAGACATAACCATATCTACTAAAGTCATCGGTAAAAGTGATAAAGTACTGAAAACCATTCCTAGCCTTGATTCATTGGATCACATACATCAGTATGTACTATGACCAATAGCTCACTCGCCCTCACTCTATCTAGTGAAAGGTGTCTTTGTCATTGTCATGGCCTCAGATCATGGGCTAGAGGGCTTGGCCCGCCTGTCAACAGTATTGCCTGTATTGTAGAAAATTAGTTAGGTTAAAGAGTCCAATTATCTATTAAGTGTTCTGTTAGAATAAGTTGGTTAAAGAGTTCAGTTAGGATAATTCTGTTAGGATTTAGTAGATTAGATCAAATAGAGAGGTTAGTCCTGTGTCTATATAAACAGAGCCCTAAGAGGAGTTTAGGTGTCGAGTAGTTCAGTTTGGCTATTGCCTTCTTGTATCCCTGCCACCGCCACGGAGAGGTCCAGTACCTCGACCAGCTACCCACTTTTGCTATCAATTAAGAAGATTAGTTACTACGGAAATCCTAGTCGGTGATAGTCATTTTGCCAAGTAAGCAAGACTCGCATGTGTCGTATGATTCAAAATCAAATAACTCCAAAAGTCCACTATGGAGCTTCTACACGCGTTTCTCATTTATATGATCCAAATGACAATGCCAGACGTAGGTAGGATTTAAATCATTGAGTCGTTTTTAGTACTAATGTTATAAACGTGTGCATCTTCAAGACTCAGAATATATAATCCATTCACTAATGAACAAACCTAATACACTATAGAGCATGTCATTCGAAAATATTGAACAACACTTGTTCTTTATTACGAATTCAAAACCAACTTCTAAACATGAAAAAGAGATAATGTTTCTGCCTAAGGCGGGAATGAAATAACAATTATTCAACTCCAAAACTAGTCCTTAAGGTAGTGACAGTGAATAAACGCCGACGGCCAATGCTGCAACCTTTGCACCATTCTCGACGCAGACATCCAACTCGTTACTTACACACTTTCTTACTCTACTCAGCCCCTACAACAATTTGCAAGTATGAATCATTGATCCGGTATCAAATACCCATGAATTGTTTGGACGAGTATCAAGATTAATTTCAATAACATCAATACCTGAAGCGAAAGTCACACTTCCCTTCTTGTTCTTCAGCTCTTCCAAGTACACCTTGCAATTCCGCTTCTAATACCCAGGCTTGTGGCAGTAGTGGCACACATCAGCACATCAGAGCCAGTAGGACTCGACTTGGACTTTCCAGTCGACTTAGACTTAGCACTAGAGATCGAATATGTAGTCTTAGCCTTCCCCTTTCTCTTTTTGCTCTCCTTCTGAACCATCATCACATGATTTGGAGATTTCCTGATACTCTCCTCAGCAGTCTTAAGTATCCCATGCGACTCAGCTAATGTCTTCTCCAGTCCAACCATGTTGTAATTCATGATGAACGACTCAAAGCTCAGTAGCAGTGACTGGAGAATGACATCAATAGCTAAGTATGGATCCAGTGGAAAACTCAGTCTCTTTAGAGTCCCAATGTAACCAATCATTCTTATCACATGAGGATTCACTTGGTTCCCTTCAGCCAGCCTACTCCCAAACAAGGCTTTAGACGCATTGTATCTCTCAGCCCTTGCCTGGTTCTGAAACATGCCCTTAAGACCTACGATCATATCGTAAGCATCATATTCCTCATATTGTTTCTGAAACTCAGAGGATATGCAGGCAAACATCAGACAGCTGACACCTATGGAATCATTAGCATGCTTCTCATAAGCACGCTTGTCTGCTGCAAAAGCATCCTCTCCTGGCTCATCGGGGTAAGGTTCTTCTAGAATGCAATCCTTTATCTCTTGTTTAAGAACAATTCTCAAATTTCGGTATCAATCCATAAAGTTTGTTCTAGATAATTTCTCACGTTCAAGAATAGATCGCAAATTAAAAACTGAAGTGCTCTTAACAGAAGGAGTAGTAGGTGCCATGATCTACAAAAGATTAAATGCAAGGTTCAACACTATGCAATGTTTATCTTCTATCTGATAAAAGATGTTCCACTATTTTAAAACAGACACTTTCTCTCTAATGACCAATAATGGCGCAAGATCCATATTCATTTTAACTCCTAGTGAGTTTTGGCATCTATCACGGCCTGGCCTTGGCCGCAGGTTGTAGCCGTGTGTCGTCACGGTAGAAGAGGGGAAACAACGCGGGACTGGGAACTAGAGGGGTGGAAACTAGAATCTTTATTACTTCTTGCTTGCCTTCTCATGTCTGATTACATCCTTATATATAGGGCAAACAGCTTAACCACCGTAACTACTTTCCTAACTACCTAACAAACTTATCTAATACCTTCTTCTACCCTTGTGCGCCCTGGACCTGGGCCTCTTTGGGGCTTGGGTCTCGCCGACCATGACAACATCACTACTAGAAGCTAGGTGATATAATTAAGCAACGCTTTGCTAATCACATCATATGTGACTCTTATCGTTGGAAAAGCATCCTATGCTCTGTGCCAACTCTATGCCCCAAGACCCAAAACCGTTTTGATAGCCACGTTAAGCAAACCAATACTATGCGTGCGGAAGTCCGACTTTCACCCTAACTAGTTAAGATAAAAGATAGCACCCTGCTTTGGCAGACCCACTATTGATGATCGAGATCCTTGGTGCAGTTATTAGAAAGAGCATCAATACTTAATTTTTTGAGGGAAAACTATTCTAGCACGGTAACGTCCCTAGCGCACATGAAACATGTAAGAATAGTATAACAGAAACATAAGAAAACATCATAGACAATCATATTAACTGTGACATAGCATGACCCTCTTCACATGGCGATCTCCATCTCCATGGCTCCCGTCATTGAGTGCGTGCTCTCGACCTCCATGAAGTGTACTAGTCTATCTCGCATAGCCTATACTAGGTACATGGGCCGAAGCACCGCAAAAACAAATGCAAGCTGTATTTAATTTACATCAGCCTTGGGTTGTAAATAACCATGACATGTAGGCCATATTTAATTTACGTTCATTGCATGCATCTCATACATCACATTTATCTAAGGTCATGCCAGTCACAACATTCTCTGCAAAACAAAGTTAGGCGAAGAATCTACAAGTGTTTGAAATCTGGATTTGAAAAACCCAACTCAATAGGCTCGGAATTTCAAATTTGAGCGGGTCGGAACATCCGATATCAAATCATTATTCGATATCGGAACGTTTGATCAGTATTGTAACTTCCGATCAGTATAAGAACTTTTGATTCACCGTGGACAGAAATAGATTTAATCTGTTTTTCCACCATATATCTCCATACATGAGGGATCTAGATCGAACACTATGCACGTATGCTCTAATACCACTGTTGGGAAAAGGGGAAGCTACGCTAGCCATAAATTTCAAAAATCGCCCCGAAGCCCAAGAAGCATGCGCGTGTGAGATCATAGATCGGTACTTTCTAGCATAAGACGCGCTAGGTGTAGCGGAAGAAGATGTTGAGGAAGCGTGTCCTTACCTATCCTCGCTTCGTCCTAGCCATTCCTCGCCAATCCAATCGATGAAGACGACGTAGTTGTTCACGTGATGAAGTCCACGAGCATAGTTATTGGAGCAACGCCTTCACTGTATCCACACGTCTAGGGATAAAATCCTTTCCACGTCGGCATACTAGCACCGCTCGTGAGAAAACAGGGGATCCTCAATCTTAACTTTTGAGATCAAGAAAGAGAGGAGAAAAATTCTTGGTGGATAGGTCCAAACTTGCAATTGCTTGTTCTCTAAGACCTCCTCTCTTTATATAAGGACAAGAGTTTATGGTTGTCAGCATCTCGAAACCAACAATTCAGTTACAACCGATTTGTGCTCTAACAGATCCAATCTGTTTTACCCACGTCGGAACTTTCGATCCTAGATCGGAACTTTCGAACGAGTATTTTTGGTCTCTTAATCTAACACGTTACTGTAACAGATCTAATCTGTTTTTGCCCACCTCGGAACTTCCAATGCACGTCGGAACTTCCGATTAGTACAATTTTCTCGATTTCAAATCGGAACTTTTAATTTCAACTCTGTCTCTAATAAGAAATTATTGGAACTTCCGATACCATATCGGAACTTCTGATTTGAACTCTCGGTTTCGTAAACCATAAATTATCGGAACTTCCGATTTGAGCTATTTGTTTTCAATTAAGAAAATAATCGGAACTTCCGATTCCAAATCGGAACTTCTGATCAACCAGAATTTTCTTGGGCATACTTATAGGCAAGGATACCATAGGAAATATTATTCTGCCCCTACTTACAACTGTCATTGCGAACTCTATTCACAAGACTTCATAGGGGCAGAATAGTAAGACACATGTGAATGTAGAAGTAAAGCAAATGTCTTATCCAGGTTTGAGGTGTGCCTTTGGGATGAAACCTTTGCCTTGTTTTGGTTTTACGACACACCTTCGGAATGAAGCCCTTGGTCGAAGCCTAAAGTCCATCCGGAGCCATCTGATCAGGACTTTAGGTGCCCCTACGAGGGCTTTTGGTACTCATGGGGAGGGACTTCGAATCCTTTGCTGCTACTAGAGGATTTCGAATTTTAGGCTTTGAAGCTTACGGTAGTGTTATTCGTCTAACCATATTGCTGACGGGATTATTTTCCCCCAACAATAACGTTCTTAATATTTTGGAATATTAGTGTTGTCTTCACCACTGGTGTCTGGTGAAAAAATTAGAGTAATGGTGCAACCTAATAGATGTATAATTTACATTCTGTTTATTGCAGCTATCAATCTATGATTCATGTTTTCTGTCATGTGGGGCATCCCGTACCGACGCCGTCCGCGTGCCCAGGAACAACCTCAGCCGGCGCAGCTGCACAGCCAGGAAGCGCACGGCCAGGAAGCCGGTGCATGCGCGCCAGAATCAGCCGCTGCCGGCGCTGGTTGGTTGGTCAGGCAGCCAGGTGTCTAGGGGCCGGCCGCAACCAACGCCAGGGAGATAAGCATGCAGCGCACGCCCAGGAACGGCCCATAGCCGGCGCCTGGTTAGTTGGGCGTGAAGCCATGCATATTAGCACGCATAGATTAAGGAGTTTGTTAGTTGGCCGCAGACCTATAAGTAGCCATGTAATCGGCACTTTTGAGGGAAGCAATAAACTTCTATTTCCTACCTTCTTCTCTACTCTAAATCTCACCCCCCTTCGCAATTGAGCAGCTGGGCAAAAACCCTAGCGCTCCTTACCTGCCGAGACTACGAGTTACGTAGTCGAGGTCCCGCTGTCTTGGGCGCTGAGGCCCTTGACATTTTCTCTGTGCCATCAGCCCATCATTGAATTCATTTATGGTTTGCTTGTTGGAAGACTAAACAGCCTTTTCTTCTTTGAATTTAATTTAATTATCATTATGGGTTTCACTATTTTTTCCTTTAGACTCAACCCTGTCCTCTTATATGTGCTGTATTGATATTCTGATGGTCATTTTTGTTGCTCACTGGAATAGTCTTTTACATACAATCATATATTCCCTGATGCCATTTTTGTTATGTTTGTTTTAGATCTCCTAACTTTCGCATATAGTTTCAACCACAAGTTGAAACCTGACTAATGCCCTAGTCTTTCACAACTGGATCAACTTCAATGATGATAGAAATGTTTGTGGTGCCTTTGTCACATAACCAGGTTTTGTTCTGTTGTGGTCCTATAATCACCTCTACAAAAGAGCATTTGATCACCTCACCTCTCATATAGCTCAAGGGGCAAAATGTTGAAAAGGATGGTGGTATTGGCATGCGTTCAGGGTGTTGTTTGCACCAGTTCTGGGCTTCTGGCCTTCTGGGAGTTTAGGGTGTGGGGGAGGGGTTCATGATTCTTAGAAGAAACTCTCTGATAGTATTGTGAGCTTCCTTTCCTCGTCAGGCACAAAGACTAGTAATAAAAATCTAAGTTTGAGAAATCCATCAAGACATCTATACAAAATTTGGCAAATCAGCTGTCATATTTCCACTGTTTGTTTATCTCATTACCACATATGACCTTTGACTACCAATATTTCTCAATGTGTATCATATTCTGTATTTGTCCTTATTCTTTTTGGTAATACTTTATGTCTTTTCAGAGAACATCCCACCAAGCTACTGATGCACCACGTAGGCTTCTTCAGTTTGCAGTTCGAGATGCTGTCAAAACTGTTCAGGCTGTGACCCCTAGATCAGAATCAGCTTCCAAGCGACTTTGTTCTGTTGTGTCTACTATGGCATCAGATTCACCACTTGACGTCAAGCTGAATAAAATGAATTCGGATGTGAGAGTACCTGGTGCAACAGCAGCATTAAGAGCAGCAGCCGAGGCTGCTGAAGATGTTCTGAAGGAGAGATACCCTGGAAGTGTGTTCAAGAGATTGGGTGGAAGGGGTATGGTGAATGCTGCTAGAGAATCCTTTGGTTTCAGAGAACTAGGTCCAGAAAGAGAATACAATGATATAGATAACGTCCAAGCAGAAAATCAACTAGATTTTCATGAAAGAAATCATTATGTAGGTGATGCTAACATGTATGAACGAGAAACAGCTGAAGCAGCTGATTCTGCATCAGATATTGATGGGTACGGCCATACTGGTGCATCTGGGCATAATGATTTGGGTTTATACCGAAGTACATTGCCTTCTAGTATAGGCAAAGAATCATTAGTAGCAGAATTCAATATCGTTAAAGGAGCCTCTGCTGTTAGAGGCAGAAGGTTGATAGCTCAGGAACATCCTAGTTCGGGGCAAAGACTAACTGAAAGGATCTTAAACATTCCAGTCAACAGTACTACACTTAAGCCTGCTAACCATGAAACAGCAAGGAATGTTGCAACACTAGAGCCTCATTTGCCCACAGAAATCAAAGGTACTGTCTCAAGAAAGTCAAATGTGACGCTTCCACATGCTAACAATATGCCCATGACTGACAAGTCCAAAGTAAGTTTCTATGTGCAAGGAGTAAAGCATTTCTACATTATTGGCATCTCCATTTGCATCTCTTGTTCTGAGCATTTTCCCATGTATTCTGTTGATTTTTTTAAAACTTAGTTCCTCTGTGCTGATTCATATAAAAATTGTATTTTTAAATTTTTGGGATATATTTTGCAGGATTTGATGTGTTCAACATCTACGGTGGAGGCACAAAAGTTTTCTTCACTTGGTATGTACCACGAGTGTAGATGGTAGTGTTAGCGTGTGTGTGTCTGGCCCTGTTACCCCTGTATGGCCCTTGTAGGCTACTATTATTATCCACCCATCCTTCTAGGGTTGGGTGAGGAATACAATCTCTTTCATGGTATGGGAGCCCTAGGGCTCTCTCCTCTCCTCTCCCCTCCTCTCTCTCCCCTCTCCTCTCTCTAGCTGCCACCATGGCCGGCGAGCCACCTCTGTCGCCGGTGCCGGACAACTCCTTCCCCCTCCTCTCTCCTCTCTCTCCTCGTCGCCAGGGTGGCTAGCAGGTCACTGTCGCGGCTGGATCCAGCACCGCCGCGACCAGATCTGGCGCCGCCGTGGTCGTATCTGACGGCGGCATAGCTGGATCTGCTCTTGGCGGCTCGGCTGCGGGCGGTGTCTTCACCTTCATGGTGCCGGTGACCTCCCTCTTCCCCGCCGCGCCGTCGCTCGGCTCGGCCACGTGCGGCCTGGATGCTGCCGCCGGAGCACCCTTCTCCCTCTTCCCCACCGCGCCGCCGCTCGGCTCAGCCGCAGGCGGGCTGGACGCCGCCGCCAGCGCCCTCTCCTCCCTTTCGGCGGGCTGGCCGCCACTAGAGCCCCCTCCTTCCTAGTGCTGCCCCTGATGGCCACTGGAGCCCCATCCTTGGTGCCGCCCTTGATGACCGGGCTCGGTGCTGCCGCTGCGGGTGCCTTCTTCCCCGCCGCGTCGCCGTCGATGGCAGTCGCCCCCATGGTCGGATCTGGCCCTGTTTTGGCCGCTGTGGGCTGGCCGGCCACCACCGCGGCCTGGTACACCATCGCCGCCGATGCTCTGACCCCGGGTTTCGCCGTGGCTATCTACCCCACCGTCGCGCCGGTCTCCACCACCCTTGGTTCCACCGATGTGGTTGCCGTCGACGCTGCACTTGCCGCCTCCCTCGCCATCGCCAAGACCACCGCCGCCGCTGCTCAGGAGCGCGAGCGGGCGACCGCTCTTGTTTGGAAGAGTGTCTGCTAGGCCGCCGATGCACTGGCCTAGCATGTTGTTGAGGCCGAACGCCACCTCGGGGGTGGTCCTCTCTCCAACCACCTTGCTATTCCCCTGCCCCTGCTGTCGTGGATCCAGTTGTCATCGTAGATCCAGTTGTCGCGCAGCTCCACGCCTAGGCGGCCGGTGTCCAGAACATCCGGTCGCTCGTACTAGTCACGCTCGATCCCTCTTCGCCTTCCTACGCACGCTGGTGAGATCTGGTGCTCCTCACGCTCTAGCGCTACGCCTTGGATGACCACGTCCTCGTCGACACTCCAGTGGTTGCCCGGGGGTCGACATGGCGGCGCATGGACAACGTGGTGCTGTCTTGGATCCTTGGCTCCGTCACCCTCGAGCTACAGGACATCGTGCGGGAGCTTGGTGGCACCGCTTGTCAGGCCTAGATTGTGATCGAGGGGTAGTTCCTTGGGAACCGTGAGGCCCGTGCTCTCCAGTTGGATGTTGTCTTCTGCACCTTCGTCCAGGGGGATCTCTCCGTCTTGGAGTACTACCGTCGCATGAAGTGGATGGCGGACTCCCTTCGAGACCTCAGAGAGCCTGTTGCGGACCACACTCTTGTCCTCAACATCCTCCGTGGCCTCAGCGACCCATACGCCCACCTCCGGACGCGGATCACTAGTACGGTGTCGTTCCCGTCTTTCCACAAGGTCCGTGATGACCTTGCCCTCGAGGAGCTTACCCGAGGCCTCGCTCCCACGCCTACCACCGCTACTGCTCTCACCGCCTCTGGCTCTAGTAGGACCACCTCCACCCCACCGTCGACGCCGACCCCTTCTCTTCTCGGTGTTCCTACCACCGGATCCACCGGTGGTGGTGGGGGGGGGGGGGGTGGTGGCAGCCGTCATCGCCAGAGGGGCGGCGGGGTGGTGCTGGTTGCGTTCCTACCTCCGCTACACTGGCCCCTGCCACGGTGAGTGCGCCCTAGCCATCCTTCTCCCACCCGTGGTCAGGGCGCATTTCCATGTGGCCTGAGCAGTTCACAGGAGGAGCTCCTTGGCTGACCACACCACCTGCGGCCATGCTCACCGGGCTAGCCCAACACATGCTGCCTCCAGTCTGGCCAGTGCAGCACTCCGTGGTCCGGTGGGTGGGACTAGCCGACTCTTTCTCACTCCTTCAGCACCTTAGGGTTGACACCGCCTGCCGCCACGCACTAGGTGGCTGAGTCGGGTGTCTCCTACCACACCACTCCCCATGCTGGTTTACTCTCTTCCTGCAGGCCGCCCCACCTACCTTGCCCCTCTTCCATCATTGTTGGGAATGGCTCATGTCTTCTGGTCACCTCTGTGGGTGATGCGGATTCTTGTGTTTCTTTTCGCCTTCACAATGTTCTTGTTGCTCCTAACATTATTCATAATCTTCTTTCTATTCATCAATTCACTTCTGATAACTCTTGTTCTGTTGAATTTGACTCTTTTGGTTTGACTGTGAAGGGTTTGGTTACCCGACGTCCTCTTCTCCGTTGTGACAGCACTGGACCTCTGTACACGCTTCGCCTTTCGCCTTCTGCCTTCCGTTGCTCCACCTTCGTCTTCTCCTTCTTCCACGCCTACTGCCACAACTTCCTCCACCCTCTGGCACCGCCGCCTTGGTCACCCCGACGTCGATGTTTTGTCTTAGCTTTGTAGTAGCTCCTCTGAGCATATTTGTCATGCGTGTCAGCTAGGTCGCCATGTTCGTTTACCTTTTCCTGTTTCTTCCTCGCATGCTGTTCATGCCTTTAATCTTATTCACTGTCTTGTGGACCTCTCCGATCATCAGTATTTCTGGTTATAAATATTATCTAGTGGTTCTTGATGATTTTTCTCACTACTCATGGTCTTTTCCTTTGTGGTCAAGTCAGACACCTTCCCCACGCCCACTCACTTCTTTGCTTGGGTGTCCACTCAGTTTGGGGTCACTATCAATGTGTTTCAGTGTGATAATGGGCGTGAGTTTGATAACTCCGCCTCCTGGGCTTTCTTCCTCTCTAAGGGAGTCCAGTTGCACATGTTGTGCCCCTATACCTCCCCTCAGAACGGCAAGGCTGGCACATGATTCGCACCACTAACAATGTTATGCGCTCTATGCTTTTTCAGGCTTCTTCTCCCGCTCGCTTCTGGGCTGAGAGCCTCCTTACTGCCACCTACTTGCTCAATTGCCTGCCTTCCAAGGCCACGCACGCTCCCACTCCTCACCATGCTTTGTTCGGTACCCCTCCTTCCTATGCTGACCTTTGTGTCTTCGGGTGCGCTTGCTATCCCAACACCTTTGCCACTGCCCCTCACAAGCTTGCACCCCGCTCGACCCTCTTGTGTGTTTCTCGGTTACTCCCCCGACCACAAGGGGTACCGTTGCTTTTACCTCTCTTCTTGTCGTGTCCTTATCTCGCGACATGTTGTCTTCGTCGAGTCGGTCTTTCCTTTCTTCGCCGACTCCACTCCTGCCTCTGACCTTGAGTTGGAGTCTCTGTTTTCAACTGACTCGGTGGTTCAGCCACCTTTGTCTTCTGCAGGTACACCTCTAGCTGTTCCGACGGCTCTACCACCGTATGGCGCACCTTGTGTGGACATGACGTTGCCCACCGCGCCATGCGTGGCCCCAAAGCCCTTGATTGTGCCACGTGTTCCCGCTCCACCGCCGCCTGGTGCGCCTGGTGTGGTCTTGGTGCTGCCTCCCGCGCCATGCGCGGCCTCGAAGTCCTCGGCCGTGCCACCCGCGGCCACTCCACCGCCCCATGATGCGCCTAGTGTGGCCCGCGTTGCCTCCTGCGCCATGCGCGGCCCTAGAGTCGCTTGACGCACCAGACAAGGCCTCGACGTCCCCTGCTGCACCTACCCTTGTCCCGGAGTCGCCCGCCTCGCCGCTAGTGGCCCCGACGTCTTCTTCTCGCTATGCCAACCCCGTGCACGTCTACCAGCGACGCCCGACGGATGCTGCCTCGGCCCGCTCTCACGACGAGCCACCGGTGTACCACCCGCCCATCCTTCATTGCAATCCCCACCACACTCACCTGATGGTGACTCGGCGGGATGTGGGGGTTCTCCGTCTAGTGGACCGACTTGTCCTCTCCGCCACCACTGGCCCGCGGGTCTTTCCTATACCCTCTTCCGTCCGTGGCGCCCTGGCGGATCCACACTGGCGTCACGCGATGGAGGAGTATGCGGCCCTTCTGGCCAACCAGACCTGGGACTTGGTGCCGCGTCCCTCTGGATGTAATGTGGTGACTAGCAAGTGGATCTGGACACATAAGCGCAAGGCGGATGGTACACTGGATCGGTACAAGGCTCGTTGGGTCCTTCGGGGCTTCACTTAGTGCCCTGACGATCTCTCGTTCTTGGCCGGTTCACCAACTGGATGTGAAGAATGATTTCTTTCATGGCACCTTGACAGAGACTATGTAGTGTAGCCAGCCTGTGGGCTTCGTGGATCCTGCTCACCCCGAGCTGGTCTGTCGGCTCAACAAGTCTCTGTATGGTCTGAAGCAAGCTCCTCGGGCTTGGTACTGTCGCTTTGCTTCCTTCCTGGTGACTTTGGGGTTCAGCGAAGCCAAGTCTTACACCTCTCTGTTTGTCCTCCACCGCGGTGATGACACCGCCTACCTGCTGCTCAATGTGGATGGCATCGTCCTCATTGCCTCTAGCTAGTCTCTATTTCAGCAGGTTGTCACCTCTTTGCAGCGGGAGTTTGCTATGAAGGATCTTGGTGTGCTTCGTCACTTAGGTGTGACTGTGGAGCCTTGCGCTGATGGTCTATTCCTTCACCAGCGCCAGTACACCTTGGATATCCTTCAGCGAGCAGGGATGACTGACTGCAAGCCCTGTTCCACCCTAGTTGATGCTCAGGCCAAGATTTCCGGTACAAGGGTGCACCAGTGGATGATCCCACTGCCTATCGGAGCCTTGCAGGTGCCCTTTAGTACCTCACCTTCACTCGGCCGGATACCTCGTATGCGGTTCAATGGGTGTCTTCACATGCACGATCCACGGGACCTGCACCTCATCGCTATGAAGCGGATTTTCCGCTATCTGCGCGGCTCCCTCGACTTTGGGCTTCATCTTCGACGTTCTCTGGCAGCTGAGCTCGTGGTTTACACTGACGCCGACTGGGCGGGCTGCTCGGACACGCGTCGCTCCACCTCCAGCTTTGTCGTCTTCCTTGGCGACAACCTCATGTCCTGGTTGTCCAAGTGGCAGCCGGTTGTCTCCCGTTCTAGTGCCGAGGCTGAGTACCGCGTTGTTGCTAACGGCGTGGCGGAGGCCTCTTGGCTCTAGCAGCTCTTTGAGGAACTCCACAGCCCCCTCTCCAGGAGCACTTTAGTCTACTGTGATAATGTTAGCGTCGTTTACCTCTCCACCAACCCCGTCCAACACCAGCGCACCAAGCATGTAGAGGTCGATCTCCACTTCGTCCGTGATCGTGTCGCCGTGGGAGATGTCCGTGTTCTACACGTGCCTACCACCTCCTAGCCGACATCTTCACCAAGGGCTTGCCTTCCTCCACCTTCTCCGAGTTCCGCTCCAATCTCAACGTCCGCTGCGCCGGAGTTTCGACTGTGGGGGGTGTTAGAGTGTGTGTGTGTCTGGCCCTTGTAGGCTACTATTATTATTCACCCACCCTTCTAGGGTTGGGTGAGGAATACAATCTCTTTCAGGTAAGAGCAGGAGAGGAACTAAATAATTCCTTCTGCTTGATTTATTCCATGACCCTTATGGGATATTTATAATTGTAACACAATCTAATATGCTATCCTTATCTCCTAATAACAATCTAATCTACTAATATCCATCTAATCTACTACTTATTAACTAATCTGCTAATTATCAATCTTATCTAACTAATTCAATCTAATCTGCACATAACAATCTTTCCTTTCCTCAGAAATCAGCTTGTCCTCGAGTTGAACATCTGGATAAGAAGAATCTAACTTCCATGACATCATCCTCCTCGGGGTCAAGCGTCGTGATGCCATCCAGAGTCTCCGAGCCCACCGCTGCTAGTCGGTGGGCGTACACCCTGCTGTCAGGGCATGTGACCATGCCGCCAGAGTCGAATCCATCGGAGATGGTGGCGATCCGCAAGGGGCTGGTTGATGGTGGCATGGTCTATGGTGGTCGGCTTGTTCTCCCACTCCAAGAACAGGGCCATATTGGCGCCCCAGCCGTTGCCTCCGCCCATTGACGATGATGGCGCCGAACCCGAGGAGAACAAGGACGATGTGGGTGGCGGTAACGGGGATAAGGAGGGAGAGGATAATTACGAAGACACCATCCTCCCTGCGACTGGAATGGTCGCTGCCGCCATGGCCACCACGGCTGCGCTGCCGCTATTCATGCGCAACACCTCGAGGACCCACCATGGACTCAACCATGTTTTATGCACTGTTGTGAGAGGTGTGGCTGAGGTGCTTGCGCCGCTCGACTCGTGGGTGTCTGCTGACTGCGTCGTGGTGGGGGTGGAATCAGCGGCCTCTTCACCGCACAAGCGCTTGCCACCAAGCATGGTGTCACGGAGGTGCGTCCACTGCCCGGCGGCAACATCACCACTGTCGAGCGGCTTGAGGAGGGGTACCTTTGGGAGGAGGAACCCAATAGCTTCCAGCCTTCCGACCCTGTCCTCACCATGGCTGTGGACAGTGGGCTCAAGGATCACCTGGTGTTCAGCGACCCCAACGCGTCATGTTTTGTGCTGTGGGAGGGCAATCTGAGGCCGGTGCGCGTGTTAGTGTACGACCCGCACCTGCCGTGGGCACGACGTGTGGCTCATGTGCAGGGTGTGTCGATCACGGTCATCTTTGCGCAGTCCTGTGTGGTGGATGTCATCTACTAGAAGGTCTGGGCGGGGCGGGTAGGGCTGCTAGTCATCCGGGAGCTGCGCCGCCACCGCGGCAGCTACTGGCGGTCGATCATCGGGTTCAGCAGGGGTGGCCGTGGTTTCTATGATGGTGTCATGGCGCTTGCCGTTGCACGATTCTTATTCGGATTTTCAGCTTGAGGACGAGCTGATTTCCGAGGGAGGGAGATATTGTTATGTGCAGATTAGATTGAATTAGTTAGATTAAGATTGATAATTAGTAGATTAGATTAATACTTAGCAGATTAGATTGTTATTAGGAGTTAAGGATAGCAGATTAGATTGTATTAGGAATATAAATACCCCATTATGGGTCATGGAATAAATCAAGCAGAAGAAATTATTTAGTTTCTCTCCCGCTCCTACCAATAGATTATGGCAGTAGAGTTTTTGCAAGATCTGCATGATGCATTGAACTTTAATATCAGTATGAAGTACCATGCTTGATTATGAACCACAACCTTAATTTAATTAAAAGTGAGCAGTCAGCATTATAAAACATCTCTACTGTACTATGACCTTTTTACCACAATAGTACTTATTTTACATGTTAATTCTGTGGCTTTACAACACCCTCAATGACTCAGGATGTTTCTTTTTCTTCCCTCTTTCAGCTGTTGGATCATACACTGCAGGTCAGCCAGATGGTGGCACTGATTCTAGAACCGTCTTCGTTAGCAATGTGAGTGTTTGCTTTGTACTCCCCTTTTGTTTATGAACCTTTGTGCTGCCTTTGTTACTAACTGGTTGTTCTCTTGGGTTTTTAGGTACATTTTGCTGCAACAAAAGATGCCCTTTCCCGTCATTTCAACAAGTTTGGAGCCGTGCTTAAAACTCTTATTGTCACTGATGTGTCTGGTCAGCCAATAGGGTATGAATTCCAAGTCTTCACTACATTCTGAATATCAGTGTTTGTTTAGACAATTGCCATCATTTTTTCCCTTCTATTGTTTGTTCAGTTCAGCATACATCGAGTTCTCACAGAAAGAGTCAGCAGAACAAGCTCTAACCCTGAATGGCACATCTTTTATGTCGCGCATTCTCAAGGTATACCCACCTTTACCCAACTTCTCATTTTTATTTTGCATTAAGGCTCTATTGAATATATGTGGATTGTATACCTGATCCAGCTGCTCTAGTTAGGTTGTTATATTGAACTATCAACATTATATGCTAGTCTTGTCTATAGGACTATAGGAGTGCTTATTAGTTGAGTTGCCTCAGTGCTCACAAATTGCCAACTAAATTGTGTTTTTATATTATATCATACATGTCCGTAACTACAACATAAAATATTTGGACTATGGCAGTCAATGTTGCACTTTCCAGTGTTCTTATGATTCCTGACAGAAAGATCTTAGTAGTACTAATTGATGGCTTGTGAAGTTGACATGCATGATCCCAGCAATTAGCTATGCATACTGCAGGTTGTTAAAAGAAACTCTCTTGATGTGGCTCAACTGCCTGGCTGGACCCGTGCTTCTCGGGGATCACCATTCACGTCAAGGCTCACTAGAACAGCGTATCCAAGGTCAGCATTATCTGGTGCCATCCGTGGGCGTATACTAAGAGGTGGTGCTAGGAGTTTACAATGGAAGCGTGGCAGTGGTGATCATGTTGATGCTGGAAAACCTAGTCACAGCACATCTATACCTACCGGTAATCAGTTGGTAACCCCAGTTGCACGAAGCTTCACCTACACACGTGCTGAACCAAAACAGGACGTTGGCGCAACCGTTTGATTACTCAAGTGCAGTATGCTGGAGCTCAAGATCGGGGTGCCATTTCATAGTTCCGCCTCTTTTGGTAAATACTATTAGTTGCAGAGCTTAGTGACAGGCTGGTTTTCTGTGGAACTGAAAATGTGAGCCATATTCCGCGACCAATTTTGTATGCTTTTTCCCCCTCGTCATCCCACGTACCGTGCTGGTGACGCAATGCAATGTTTGTTGTTTGGAAAAATACAGAAAAAAAAAGAAAGGAAAAGGGAAAGGTTGTAGAATGTGATGGCAACACTCCAACATTTAAAATTATTTGGTAGATTATTCACGTAGCACAGTTTCTTTGTTCAGTGATGTGATCAGGTGGTGTTTGGCTCTAGTAACGAGGTGAGATGGAATTGAATGGTACGGTTTCATTTCTTATGATGTTTGGTTTAAAGTTATGGAATAAAATCGTTTCGTTAAGAAATATTTCTTTAATATTCTGAATGGTCATGTTCTAAAAATAAGATTGACGAGCTTCTTGCATCTGGTGAGCATCTTGTGAGTGGAGGTTTTGGGTTGGGGTTAGAGGTTTGGGGTGGGTTGGAGTTTTGGGGTTGAGTGGATGTTTTGAAAAGTCTTATTTTTCTTAACTAATTAAACATGAAACTAAAATAATTTATCAATGGATCTAATTTCGAAAAAACTAAAAAAACTAGAATAGACTCGTACCAGTTTGTCTAATTACAGCTGTGCAATTATGAAATGTAAATTGTTCTCTCAGAATAGCGGCACAATTCTACCTTGGAATGAGCGAAAACTCACGGATAGCTCGAATCCAAGGATTGTTCACGTTGACTCATCTCAACGAATAGAATGCAGATAATTCGAGGATAAGGACAACCACTTGTGTTCTAGCCCTCGTCTTTTCATGTTGGTTTTGTCTGCAGATGTAATAATTTATTTGTATAGAATGCAGATAATTCGAGGATAAGGACAACCACTTGTGTTCTAGCCCTCGTCTTTTCATGCTGGTTCTGTTTGCAGATGTAATAATTTATTTCTTTTGTTTGGGCTTGTTGCTGGAACAATTTCAGTGATGTTACCATTACAGATTAAAATATCAGGGGCAGTTGTTCTACTGTTCGTGGGAACACTACCATAGTACCATGTCTCTCTGCCCAATGATTGAAGATCTCCTACTCCTAAAAGCACAAGTTCCTGGTGATCGTGCATCCTACGCACGACCACCTTCTCACCTACCCCCGCTCCTCTCCTGACCTACTGACGTTGACCATCCGACCATCCCCCTCCCACCTTCTGCAGTTTTGCCCGGCGCCGCTCTCGTCCCCCGCCTCGCAGGGTGCTGCTTCGCCCAGCATCGCCTTGTCCTGCCCCTCCCTTCCCCTTCCGTACGATGCCCCTGCGCCCTAGCCTCTGCATCATCCCCAACCCAGCCCCAGCGTAGCCCCTTTCTCCTCCCTTCCCCAGCCCCTGGTCAGGAGGGGGGCAGCACAACGCGGCTAGGAGTACGACCTTGTAGGCCCCGGCACGGGCGGTGAGGTGGAGCGAGGTGTCGAGCGCCGCATTGCGCGCGGCGAGGAGGCCTAGGGCATGGCGGAGGAGGATGGACGCGAGCGCGCTGTGTCCACCAGACGCAGCCACGTGGAGGAGCGTGTTTCCTCCAACGGTGGCGACAACCTTCAGGTCATGCGCGACCTGGTCCGTGAGGAGCGCCTTGACGAGCCAGCGCTCGTCGCCGCTGCGCGTGGCTTGGAGCATCGACGGGCTCATTCTCGGCGCGCCCACCACAACTGGGCGTGGCGTCGGGCAAGAAGTGGTGGTTGGGGTGGACGGTGGCGAGCTCTCCTCCTCCGACGATGACATGGTGCGTGCGTCGGTGGGGACTACACGACATTCAGAGCCAGGACCATAGGACCGCCCTGCCGCCGCGCCCAATCCAACGTCAGTCTGGTAATGAGATCATGAATGTAAGAATGCAGGGCAATGAGATCAGTCTGGCCAAAGTCAATTGAGAGGGTTAACTTGGTTGAGCCATCCAAAGAGATGCAGAGAGCAGGGCAGAACCTTTTCTAGATAGTAAGCCAACTCTTTCTCTTGGTGACATCATGTGATCCATCTTGAATATCAGGCCCCATTTGACAGTTTGATATCATAACCTTATGATGATGATGGAGATGCCAACTATATGTTACATGATTAATCTAATTCTCATGTTATCATAACCTTGATAACTTGTGTTAGTGACATTTTACTTACCATGGCCATGAACATGGTGACACACTGACACTTCTAATGTGAAACAAACACTTAAAACTGGTGATTTCTCTGTACATATTCTTTTTTCTGTTCATGTTTTTTTACTATGAATTGGTTATAGCTGTTTGTTATTACTGTTTACTTTAAAATAGTTGTGGATTTAAAGGGGTTGTCATGACAGAACTACCAACACATATTCATTATATTGTTTGCTCTGTACATATTCTTTTTTCTGTTCATGTTTTTTTACTTTGAATTGGTTATAGCTATTTATTATTACTGTTTACTTCAAAATAGTTTGTGGATTTAAAGGGGTTGCCATGACAGAACTACCGATAAATACTCATTATATTGTTTGCTCTCCAAATGTTTATAGATTTGAAGGGGTTACCTCTTATTCATAGCTATGATAGTATTCAAGAGTTGAACCGCAACATCGAAAAACATGATCGAGGGCATGATCTTGTGATTTCAGTAAGTTATACTAATTTCTTTACACATGTGGTGTGTCACTGTTTCAGTAATGGTGGTTGAATAGCCAATGTAATTTTGAGGAACTATTGCAGATCATGGTGAATTATTATTGTGTTCCTTTCCTGTATTAATTCTTTGTGTTTCAACCTTTGTTTAATATCTTCCCTCAATTTGCAGTCTTATGCACTAGGGGAGATTCCTTCTTTGAGTGATCGAATAACAATTGTGAGGCAGCTTTGGGACCTAACAAGAGATGTTCTGGTATGTACCACCCTTCTCTTTTGTGTGAGTTATGTATGCGCGTGTGTGTGCATTTATGCTTATGGGGGATGTTTTATGACTTGTATCTAAAGGAAATTCATTAATTTTTAGATTTTGTTAGAGCCTGGAACTCCTCAAGGAGCAAAGATTATAAGCCAAATGCGCTCGTATATCCTTTGGATGGAAGTATGTTCTGATTGCTACTACTCACTAATCACTATATGATTCTGCTAAAAATTGCTGGTTATCTAATGTCTATATAGTTATTTGTGTAATATATGTGTTTTCCAGAAATGCCGCAAAATTGAAAAATCGACATGCACCACTCCAGGAAAAATCACGAGCATTGTTTCTCAAGAAACCTCATTGAAAAATGGTGCTTTTGTTGTGGCCCCGGTAAGCTGAAATTACAAATGCTCATAGCTTAATCTATGCTCTTGTATAAAACTAATTTCACATACCATATCAGTGTCCATTGGAGAATACATATAAATACTGTTACTTTGTTCAGAGATTGAAGAGGACATCATCACAACGTGCCTACAAGGTTTTATTTTTCATCTGTTTTCTTAATTCCTTTCATGTTGTATGTGACGCCTCCTTTATACTATGCACTTGTGTCAAACAGTTGAGAATATGTACATATCTCTGAACCACTAAGAGTTGTTCAACAATATCACAATTATCCATTAATTGCTGATGAAGGTGTTGCACTGAACTTGATTTGTATTTTTTCTGGGAATTGGTTTCCATATTGGATTGGTTCTTATGTGTCCGCAAAAATGTGCTGATCTAAAAGCTATGTTTTAATTTCCCACTTTTGTTGTTTGCTTCAGAGGTCAAAGGGTGTGCCTTTGCGTGGTTTTGAGGATGAGAAATTTTGCTACGTTGCTTTAAGAAGGGGCAAACGACCAGAGTAAGGGCTTGTGACTTTCATGCCCAGATTTGTTCAATTACTTTTTTTCTTATGCATTTATCTGAGCATATGCAACATATGATATGCTACTGCAACTGTATACTTATTGGCTATTCTTCGCTGTCGCTAATCTAGAGAAGTTTGGCCTCTCGATGGTATGAAATTTGAGACGCTTAAATAACGCCATGCCAAGAGAAACCCAGAAGATCTTATCATTGACTACAGTGATAATCCATTCATGATTATTCCTCCCATCCTTTCTCGCCTCAGGATTTGAAAATCATATTTTCTTGCTGTTTTTTGCTCAGGCACACAATTTCCAAGGGAGGAAGATGAAGAGGCTCCTGTTAATGTTGAGGACAGTTTGGTCCCATATGAATCTGATGCACAAGAACTAAGTTTATTCCATGAGTCCGAAGAGGAGGAATTGGAAGAACAATCTGTGCTGATCTTGGAGGAGGTTGGGGCCGAATTATATGCTCTCCCATTCGACGAGGAAAGCAGGTACAACTGGATGTATGCCGTGCCACCAAACGGGATGTATTGGAAGGTGCATTAATTTGAGCGTATAGTGATCAGCCAAAGCAAGAACCCTACCTTGCATCACCAGGCCCGGAGGTCACTGTGGGGAGACCTTTGGCCATTTTAGGCTATATGGATGGTTCAGGCTTGGTGATGACCACATTTCTGTAGGAGACATGTAGCTCTTCAGCAATAGACTCACTGGGTGAAAATGTTCATGACTTGGGCTGTTTGTATTTGTTCTATCAACTCTATTTTTTTGCTTCAAAAATACATATTTAACATTATCTCATATCCCCAATAAGGAAGGTGCGCTTGAATTCTTTGTCTGGAACTTTCTGGAAACATCGTGAAGCAGAAACTTCTCTTCTTTCGTACACCATTTTTTGTGGTTGAAACTCCGCAGTATACATTCGGCAACCCAGCACGTCGGAACTCATAGCATCGGATGTATTTTCAGATGTTCCTAACACTAAAATTTTGTAAATTAAATATGCGTAGAATTGTTCACCAATAGCCAGGCAACATTTTACACTAACCAGGTTAGTCGCAACACATAAAGAACTGGTTGAAAGTTAGATAGGACACCCTTGAGCCTTTTGGTGTTACCCTATTTGGAGAGTCTAAACTTTGCTGTTTATCACTAACCTAATTTTTTTCATCCTACTGTCATGTCCGGGCTAGGGCCCAGACGCAGCTCATATTCTATTTTTGAAACTTGCAAAATGTCATATTTGAACAATATATTTCTTGATATCATATGTCCTACTGTTTTCTTTAAAACATGAATTGTTTTCTATCCAATACAACTTTGTACATTTGTTTGTTTTAAATTTTATTATAAACTCAATGAATTATATAGATTATAGAAATTAAAGATTCTTTTTTTGATTCAGATTGTAGTTCCTGAATATTCTTTTGTCATTTAAAAAATAAATTTTACTAGAGTTCACTCATTATGTGATTATATTATCATAAGTAAGTAAGTTGTAGTACACTTTTTGATATACTAATTTTAAAATATTTTTTCTCTATCATTTTGCAATTAGATTTGATTGTACATATATATTTTTTAAAAATATTATGATAATATTTTAATCCGTAGCAACGCACGGACATTGGGCTAGTAACTTTCTGATGGGCCACGATTTGTTTGACATTGCCTTGGGGGCATATGAAAAGATTGGAGCAAAGTAAAAGGAGATATTTACCGGTACCGCAAGTGACGCCATATTTTTGCACGTCTCGTGGCACCTTCTTATGCAACGGCAGCTGATCTGATCTCCCGGAGTCCCTCCACTGCTACTCCCATGACCATGAGATGGTTGCCTGGTTGGTACAGTGGCAGTCCTAGGGATGTATGAATGTCAGAATATCTGAATTATCCGTATTCGTATTCGAATAACTGTAAATATAGATATACGTATTCGTATCTAAATTAAATATGGATGATATTCGGAAACATCCGGATTCGTTTTACAAATATGGATATGGAAACGGATATCCGAATTCTGCTGAACGTAGATGTGAAAATGGATACATTCGTATTCGTTTTAAGATTTCATACAGATTAAACTTAGACTCAAGATGATATATTATCACTATATTAATGGTTTATTTATTATTTATATAATTATGTAATACTTAAGTTAGTGAATATTAATAAGCTATGGTTTAAAGTAAATTGATGGTTAAATGTTTGTTTGAACTTGAAACTTTTTTTGTAATCAAAAGATAACATATCTTATTCCATATAATTTTTTGTATTTTTCTAGATCCATTTGCTATTTTTAATTTATTAATTGTGTTTCTAGGATTTAAATTGGAATATGTGAAATTTGAACTACAAGTACCTAAAATAATACACTAAAATTTATAGAAAAATCATATTCACTATTTTGTGTCCATTTTTAATTATTACCAACTTAATTTAAAGAAATGTTAAAAAATTATGTACGACACTTTATCGGTAATGTAGAGCTTAAGAGTTTTTTAATTATAAAAAATCAAATAAAGTCTGAAAAATACGAGACTTGTCATGGTGTTATAATATTATACATAGATATTATGATAAAATTTTGAAAATGTTTCAAAAATTTATCATATAGGATGTTACGAAACTTGAGATTCTCTCGAGATGAATTGGAGTTTTGAGAAGTAATAGGTTATGGTTTAAAGTAAATTGATGGTTAAATGTTTATTTGAACTTGATTTTTTTATAATCAAAATACAATATATCTCATTCCATATAGTGTTTTGTATTTTTCTAGATCCATTTTCTATTTTTCATTCATTAATTGTGTTTCTAGGATTTAAATTGAAATATGTGAAATTTGAACAACATGTACCTAAAATAATGCACTAAAATTTATAGAAAAATCATATTCACTATTTTGTGTCTATTTTTAGTTCTTATATACTAAATTTAAATAAACTGTAAAAAAATATGTTACGACACTTCATCGGTAATGTGAAGCTTAAGGGTTTTTTTAATTATAAAAAAATAAAATAAAGTCTGAAAAATACGAGACTTGTCATGGTATTATAATATTATACGTAGATACTATGATAAAATTTTGAAATTGTTTCAAGAAATTTATAATATAGTATGTTACGAAACTTGAGATTCTCTTGAGACGAATTATAATTTTGAGAAGTAATAGGCTATAGTTTAAAGTAATTTAATGGTTAAATGTTTATTTGAACTTGAATTTTTTTATAATAAAAACACAACAAATATCATTCCATATAATTTATTTATGTTTTTCTAGATCCATTTTCTATTTTTAATTCATTAATTGTGTTTCTAAGATTTAAATTGGAATATGTGAAATTTGAACTGCAAGTACCTAAAATAATGCACTAAAATTTATATAAAAACCATGTTCACAATTTTATGCCTATTTTTAGTTATTATTCACTAAATTTAAATAAATGTTAAAAAAATTATGTTACAACACTTCATCGGTACTATAGAGCTTAAGGGTTTTTTAATTATAAAAAAACAAGTAAAGTCTGAAAAATAAGAGACTTGTCATGGTGTTATAATATTATACGTAGATACTATGATAAAATTTTGAAATTGTTTCAAGAAATTTATCATATAGCATGTTACGAAATGTGAGATTCTCTTGAAATGAATTATAGTTTTAAGAAGTAATAGGCTATGGTTTAAAGTAAATTGATGGTTAAATGTTTATTTTAACTTGATTTTTTTATATTCAAACTACAACATATCTCATTCCATATAATTTATTTGTATTTTTATATATCCATTTTCTATTTTAATTCATTAATTGTGTTTCTAGGATTTAAATTGAAATATGTGAAATTTGAACTGCAAGTACCTAAAATAATGCACTAAAATTTATATAAAAATCATATTCACAATTTTATGCCTATTTTTATTATTATCCACTAAATTTAAAGAAATTTTAAAAAATTTATGTTACAACACTTCATCAGTACTATAGAGCTTAAGGGTTTTTTTAATTATAAAAAAACAAGTAAAGTCTAAAAAATACGAGACTTGTCATGGGGGTTATAATATTATACGTAGATACTATGATAAAATTTTGAAATTGTTTCAAGAAATTTATCATATAGCATGTTACGAAATGTGAGATTCTCTTGAAATGAATTATAGTTTTGAGAAGTAACAGGCTATGGTTTAAAGTAAATTGATGGTTAAATGTTTATTTGAACTTGATTTTTTTTATAATCAAACTACAACATATCTCATTCCATATAATTTATTTGTATTTTTATATATCCATTTTATATTTTAATTCATTAATTGTCTTTTTAGGATTTAAATTGAAATATGTGAAATTTGAACTGCAAGTACATAAAATAATGCACTAAATTTATATAAAAATCATATTCACAATTTTATGCCTATTTTTAGTTATTATCCACTAAATTTAAAGAAATGTTAAAAAAATTATGTTACAACACTACATTGGTATTATGCTTAAGGGTTTTTTAATTAAAAAATCAAATAAAGGCTGAAAAATATGAGACTTGTCATGGTATTATAATATTATACATAGATACTATGATAAAATTTTGAAATTGTTTCAAGAAATTTATAATACAGTATGTTACGAAACTTGAGATTCTCTTGAGATGAATTATAGTTTTGAGAAGTAATAGACTATGGTTTAAAGTAAATTGATGGTTTAATGTTTATTTGAACTTGAATTTTTTTATAATAAAAATACAACATATATCATTCCATATAATTGTTTTGTATTTTTATAGATCCATTTGCTATTTTTAATTCATTAATTGTGTTTTCAGGATTTAAATTGGAATATGTGAAATTTGAACTGCAAGTACCTAAAATAATGCACTAAAATTTATAGAAAAATCATATTAACTATTTTTGTCTATTATTAGTTCCTATCTACTAAATTTAAAGAAATGTTTAAAAAATTACGTTACCACACTTCACTAGTAATGTGGAGCTTAAGGGTTTTTTAATTATAAAAAATCAAATAAATTTTGAAAAATATGAGACTTTTTATAGTGTTATAATATTATATGTAGATACTATGATAAAATTTTGAAAATGTTTCAAGAAATTTATCATATAGGATGTTAAGAAACCCGAGATTCTCTTGAGATGAATTAAAGTTTTAAGAAGTAATAGGTTATGTTTTAAAGTAAATTGATGGTTAAATGTTTATTTGAAGTTGAAACTTTTTTATAATCAAAATATAACATATCTCATTCCATATAAAACTTTTGTATTTTTCTATATCCATTTGCTATTTTTAATTCATTAATTGTGTTTTTAGGATTTAAATTGGAATATGTGAAATTTGAACTGCAAGTACCTAAAATAATGCACTAAAATCAAATAAAGTCTAAAAAATCTATGTTACGAAACTCCGTCATTAATGCGGAGATTATGATTTTTTTAATTTTAAAAATCAAATAAACTCTAAAAAATACGAGACTTGTCACGATATTGGACACTTTGAACTTTTGGATATTTTGTGAAACGATGCGTGTTAAAACCGAGTAAACATCCGAATATGTATTCGTATTCGAAATATCCATTTTGTATTCGTATCCAAAAATATCCAAATCCGTATTCATATTCGAAATAAAATGTGGTAAATAATGCTATACAGATTCGTTTCCGTTCGTATCCGATCTGAATCTATCACTAGTCAATACTCTCTCACTCAGGCGTCACGTCGCCTCCGATGCGTAGCAGCGTAGGACAACGACGCCACTCGGAAGTCCAAAAGGGCCGTCTGCCACTTGTAAAAGTCCAAAAATAGAGTGAAAAAAGCTGGGCACTGACATGACACGACCTGCCCCCATTGTAGTATTTAGTTTCTTAGGTTAAACACACATTAAAATGATTAATGGTATTTGTGACGTTAGATTTTGGATGCTAATTAGAAAAATTAAATATAAGTTAATTATAAAACTAATTATATAATTCTAGTTGATTTGCGAGACAAATCTATTAAGGGAGTGTTTGGATACAAGGGCTAAAATTTAGCCCTCGTCACATCCAATATTTAGATACTATTTTGGAGTATTAAATATAAACTATTTACAAAACTCATTCATAATCGGTGGATTATTCGTGAGACAAATCTAATGAACCTAATTACTCCATAATTTGATAATGTGATGCTACAGTAAATATTTGTTAATCATAAATTAATTAGACTTAATGAATTCGTCTCGTGAATTATCCTCCGATTCTGCAATTATTTTTATAATTAGTTCACGTTTAGTCTTTCAAATTGATGTCCAAACATCTGATGTGACACGAGCTAAAATTTAGCCCCTTGATCCAAACACCCCATAAGCATAATTAATCCATTATTATCACATTTTTACTATAGCACCATATTGTCAAATCATGAACTAATTAGGTTTAATAGATTTGTCTCGCGAAACAGTCTAGAGGTTCTATAATTAGTTTTATAATCAACTCATATTTAATCATTCTAATTAGCAACTGAATATTTGATGTGATAGGGGCTAAATTTTAGCCCTTAATGCCAAACAAGGACTAAAAGATCACACTAATCTCATCGTAAATGAGTTTTAGCTAATACATATTCGTAAATGGTCTTAACCCTAACAGGGGCTAACAAGTTCCTTTAAGCAAGTCCTGCAACGAAGCCCTCTATCGAAGCCCCGTAGCAAGGAGCTAAAGCGAAACTTACAAGCGAAGCCTCTAGACATCATATTTGACAAAGATTAACGTGAAGCCTGAAGTTAAAGCTTTGAGTGGAGCTTTGCCAGCGTAATTGCGTATTCGGAGACTACCCTTCGGTATTGATGAAGCCCCAAAGCCTTCAGAAACCATTTGGAGCGGACCTTCTAAACTATGGGCTCTGAGATGATACTTAAATCAGTATAGCCTCAAGCATGTTTATAATAGGAGCTACCTATTTGCCCCTACGAAGATCACTATATATGTTGTTATAGTCGATTTAACGTAGAGAGTAATTAGGTATTACCCTATGTATTTTCACCTATAAATACCCTTCTTGTATAATGTAAAAGATAGAAAATACTAGAAGTACCAATTAATACAGACTATATTCGAAGGTTATTATCCTAAACGGAGGCCTCGAACTTAGTCTTAGTCTTAGTTTTACACTTCGAACCTCTCAAGATTCTTTAAATCAAACATGTTGTGTGATTCTGTATTACACCAACAGTTGGCGTCGTCCATGGGGAGCCTAGTTCGAACTAGCCTATCTACCATCAAAATCTTCAAGTTATGCCACCAAAAAAAAGAACATAGCCCCCTTCGAAGGTCTGCTAGGACTGTGAAGGCTACCGCTGCTACTAACCCCATAGGAGCATCAGGGCCTCCCAAAGACACGACCCCCACTGACGAATGCATTCCTAAGCACCGAAGAACATGGTTCGGCCACTCCATCTTCGAACACATCTGGTCCCGTGGTCCCTCAGTGATAACCCCGATATCTACTTTTCCAGGGACCTTAATACTGTCTCTCGAAGTCTACCAACCGCCCCCGAGGGCGTTGCAAACAGACGTCATCAGGTCTCAAGAACAAGGAGAGTACTCAGGATCAAGCGGATCCTTTGATGAAGCTCACGACGCTAAGCTAGCACTGCTCAGGGTGGAGGTCCTCCATTGGCGATAGAGCGGCGCAGAGCAACTTCCACCTCGTGAAACTGAAGCCCCTCCGAGCCTGCCCATAGTCATCGCTATAAGTGTCCAAGAGGAGCAGGAGCCTCATAAGCGAAGGCAAAATGCCTCTTTCAACAAAGGATCACCCTTCACCCAGATCTACAAACGGTGTGCTTCCACACCAAGTTCCGAGCTGCAAAGTTTCCAAAGTATTTTGATGATTTGGACCCTGATGAATTCACCTGTTCATACATCCTCTCTATAGAGGCAAGTGGGGGTGAGAGAGATACCATGGAAAAGTGCTTCCCTCTAGCATTAGAAGGAATTGCACTCCATTGGTTTTGGTCCTCGAAACCTGGCTCCAACAAGTCCTAAGAACATCTGAGAAAGAAATTCACGAACAACTTCTAAGAGACCTTTGCGGTACCCATGTCCACGGGAAATCTATTCCATGTCAAGCAGCAACTAGGAGAAACATTGAGGCACTATTCCCAATGCTTCGCTTTCACTAAGTCTCGGATCAAGGGACTCTCAACGTCCTCGGTTGTTGACCCATCCCGCAAAGGGGTCACCAACCTGGGTATGCTTGATAAACTCCACAAGAAGCCTATCTCTTCCATGGCATATTTGATGACATACTTCTAAGAGTATGCCCAGTCTGAGGATGGGAAGCTCAAAAGAACCACTTCCATTTCTCAAGTATCAATTCCCAAAGCCAAGGCCCCTGATGCAAGAACTCTAGGCCCCACTCAGTCTCAAGTATATGTGCCTTCAGAGAAGAGGTCCTTGGAGCCAAGACGGAGCAAGAATCACTTCCATTCCAAGGTGCTCAACATTGCTAGGGCAAAAAACCCTAAATATCAGAAAAGTCAAAGCAAAAGCAAAGGAGGCACCTCGAGGCCTCCACTTGGGCCCTCTGGTCCAAGCCGGGGCAATTTTTGCAATATACATGGCGACAATAGGAGCCACAATATAGATACACTGCAACTCTATATTGGCTCTCTAGGAGGAATACCTTAGCAGGACTAGCAGACGGGGATCCACTAATCGAGCACCTCCAAGCCCCCGCCCCAAGAAAGTGCAAGCTATTGGAAGGCCTAATTTGATCGAAGCTCTTGCCCGAGCCCTAGTGGCAAGCATAATGCCACCACCAAAGCTCGAAGCCCTCCTAGATCAGCAAAGGAAGATAGTACTCCCCATATCAAGCGGAGGGGCCCTAGGCAATATCTCTAAGCGACAAAGGCGAGATTACATCAGGGAAGTGGGACATATCAGAACTTTATATCGGAACTTTGGCCTCCGCCTCCGTTATGCTAGAGTGGTCTCACTTACCAATCTCCTTCACCAACGAGGATGCCATTGGAATTAAATTACCACACGTGGACCCTCCGGTAATCTCTACCGAAATTACAGGTACAAAGGTGCGGTGGGTGCTCATTGAAGGAGGGAGTTCTGCAGATATTATATTTGCTCATGCCTTTGATCAAATGTGCATTCCTCAGGGGCATCTTCTACCAGTGGCTCAACCCCTGCAAGGTTTCACCACCCCCTACTAGAAGCCATAGGCCAAATCAGCCTACAAGTTACTTTTGGTAAGGGCAATCTCTAGCGTTCCAGCAAAGTCATCTTTGACATTGTTGATGGCCCATATGCCTACAATGTCATCTTTGGGAGAGGAATATTGAATCAGTTTGGTGCCATTGCGTGTCACAATTACCTCTGCCTGAAAATGCCAATGCAAGGAGTGCTTACCATCCTTGGTGATCAAGGCATGTATCGAAGAGTGGAGTATGGCCATGCCGCCCCACTCGATGCTCGCCATGTAAACAATTTATAGCCACACCCCAAGACAGTGGATCCTCCCTATGAATCTTCAGAAAATAACCCCATGCTCAAGCCCCAACCTGAAGGATAAGTCATAACTAAATTACTCATCGAAGGTGGGCTCGAGTTCTCAATCTAGTTCGAAGGTGGACTAGCTCTAGAATACATGACCTCACTTGAAGAGACCATTTGAGGGAACCTCGATGTCTTTGCCTAGTCTGACGAGGACATTCCAGGGGTTGACTGAAGCATCATTGAGCATGCCCTCCTGATAAACCCTAAGGCAAGGCCAATACGACAGGGGCTGCGGAAGCTGTCATCCGAATGAGCCACCCTAGAGAAGACCGAGGTGGAAAAGCTGCTACGAGTGGGGGTTATATGGGAGGTCAGCCACACGGAGTGGCTGTCTAACCCCATATTTTTTAAAAATAAGAATATGGGAAAGTGGCGCATGTGTATTGACTTCACTTCGTTAAATAAAAGCATACCCACATGATTCGTACCCTATGCCTCACATAGATCACTTAGTGGACTCCATAGCAGGGTCATAATTTCTTAGCTTTCTTGATGCTTACTCCGACTACCATCAAGTATGGCTCAAACGCGAAGACAAGATCAAAACGAGCTTTGTTACCTCTCGAGCATCTACTGCTATGTAAGAATGCCCTTCGGCTTAAGAAATGTTGGTGCAACTTTCTCTAGATTAATTACCGGAGCCCTATGCCATCATCTAAGGAGAAATGTTGTAATAAAAAGTATGAAAAAAATAAGAACATAGCTTAGACCTCGCGAAGACATTTTAAAGTCTCCGAGCAATAGGAGTTCGTTTGAACCCTGACAAATGTGTCTTTGGGGCTCAGGCTAGATAGTTATTAGGGTACCTAGTTTCGAGTCTGAGGGATCGAAGCTAGCCCCATGTAGATAAGTGCGTCGCAGCAAATGGCTTCGCCCGAGAACTTGAAACAAGTACAAAAGCTGGTAAGCAGCCTCAATGCTCTCAGCCGCTTTCTTGCATGCTCAGCAGAATAAATCCTTCCCATATTCAAAGCTCTAAAAGGGTCTAATGCATTCACATGGATGTTGTAGTGTTAGAAGAGGTTCGAAGGCATAAAGGAATATCTTGCTCATCTCGCCATACTTACGACACCTCTCATAGAAGAAACATTATTCTTATACCTCTTAGCAACAACTCTTGTAGTAAGCATTGTTCTTATACGCAAGGTACAAATCGAGGGAAAATTGGTCCAGAAGCCATTGTATTTTGTATCCAAGGCCCTCTCCGGTGAAAAATCTAGGTATGCCAAATTGGAAAAGAAATGCCTATTGCCTCATAATGACATCTAGGAAACTGAGACATTATTTTATCGCACACAATATTATTGTACCGACGTCATACCCCCTCAGAGACGTGCTTCGAAGCAAATATTCTACATGAAGAATAGGCAAATGGGTGCTAGAGTTGACCCCGTTCAACATTGAATTCGCTACATGAACTGCAATAAAAATCGCAAGTGCTGGCAGACTTCATTGCTGAATGGACCCCCCGACCATTTGGAACGCTGAAGGTCCATGCAAAGGTATATGGACGATTTACTCCGATAGAGCCTATCAGGCCTCCAGTGCAGGTACATGAAGGAAGAGTGCCCAAGAAAATTCCGGTTGAATCGGAAGTTCCGATTTGGAATCAAAAATTCCGATTATTTTCTAATTGGAAACAAAGAGCTCAAATCAGAAGTTCCGATAATTAATGGTTTGTGAAACTGAGAATTCAAATCAAAAGTTCTGATAATGTATTGGAAGATCCGATAATTTCTTATTTAGAGACAGATAGGTGAAACCGGAAGTTCTGATGTGTATCGGGAAAACTTTCACTAATCAGAAGTTTTGATAAGAGGTATCAGAAGTTCCGATGCTACCTGGAATTGGAGTCCGAGAGCCCTGATCATAAGTTCTGATCTGGGATCAGAAGTTCTCAAATTGTTTGAAGCCAATCTGTTGGGTTTCGAATTGTTGGAGACCGGGGCTCTCACCTCTATATAAAGAGAGGAGGAGGTCTTGGAAGTCAAGTTATTGATAGTTTATACCTAGCCACCAAGAACTCCTCTCCTCTCTTTCTTGATCTCAAAAGTTGAGATTGAAAAATCTCCCGTTTCTCACGTGCGGTGCTAGCACGCCGGCATGGGAAGGATCTCAGCACTATACGTGTGGATACTGTGGAGGCGCTACTCTATTAGCAGCACTCGTGGACTTCTTCATGTGAACACTGATGTCATCTTCGTCGATCGTATCATCAGGGAATGGCTAGAGCGAGATGAGGATAGGCGAGGATATGCTTTCCTGACATCTTCTTTCCGCTGCACCTAGTGTGTCTCGTGCTATAAGGTACCAATCTATGATCCCTCACGCGCATGGTTTCTGGGCTTTTGGGAAAATTTATGAAATTATCGTCTAGTGTAGCTTTCCCATTCCCTAACAGTGGTATCGGAGCCTACATGCGTAGTGTTCAATCTGGATCCCTCATGTATAGGGATACATGGTGGAAAAATAGATTAGATATATTTTCTGTTCGTACAAAGTTGGAAGTTCTGATGCTAGATCAGAAGTTCCGATGTTTGTCGGATCAAAAGTTCCGATGCTAGATCGAAATTTCCGACATTCAGTATGATTCAATACAAAGAGCAATTTTGCTGTTAGGAGTTTCGATATTGATCAGAAGTTCCAATGAATCGAAAGTTCTGATGTTGGATTGAAAGTTTCAATATTGATTTTTAATTGATACAGAGAGCAATATTATAGTCGAAAGTTCCTATTTGGAATCGGAAGTTTCGATCCAGTTCAGTCACTTTTAGATTCGTTACCTAACTTTGTTTTGCAGAGAATGTTGTTACTAGCATGACCTTGATAAATGTGATGTATGAGATGCATGCAATGAATGTAAATTTAAACATGATCTGCATGTCATAAATATTTACAGCCAATGTTGGTGTACATTTGTGTCCCGTGAGTCGAGAATTGATGCTTCGGCTCATGTAACTAGTGTAGGTGCTATAGTGATAGACTACTATAGTTCTTGGAGGATAGAAGCACACACTCAATAACGGGAGCCATGGAGATGGAGATCACCATGTTAAGAGGGTCATGTTATGTCACAATTAATATGATTGTATGTGATGCTTTCATATGTTCCTATTATACTATTCTTGCATGTTTTGTGAGCGCTAGGGACGTAACCTTGCTAGAATAGTTTTTCCTCAAAAAATTAAGTATTGATGCTCTTTCCAATAGCTGCACCCACCAAGGATCTTGATCATCGATAGTGGGTCTGCCAAAGTAGGGTGCTATCTTTTATCTTGACTAGTTGGGGTGGAAGTCGGACTTCTGCACACATAGTATTGGTTTGCTTAACAGGGCTATCAAAACAGTTTTGGGCCTAGGGGCATAGAGTTGGCGTGGAGCATTGGATGCTTCTCCAACAACAAGACTCACATATGATGTGATTAGGAAAGTGTTGCTTACCTATGTCACCTAGCTTCTAGCAGTGATGCCAAAGCTCACTAGGAGTTAGAATGAATATGGATCTTGTGCCACTATTAGTCATTAGAGGGAAAGTGACTATTTTTAACAGTGGAACATCTTTTATTAGATAGAAGATAAACATTGCATAGTGTTGAACCTTGCATTTAATCTTTTGTAGATCATGTCATCTACTACTACTTCTGTTAAAAGCACTCCAGTTTTTAATTTGTGATCTATAACTGAACGAGGGAAATTGTTTGGAATGAATTTTATGGATTGGTACCGAAACTAGAGAATTGTTCTTAAGCAAGAGAAAATTGATTATGTTCTAGAGGAACCTCAGCCCGATGAGCTAGGAGAGGATACTTCTACAGTAGACAAGTGTGCTGATAAGAAGCATGCTAGTGATTTCGTGGATGTCAGCTGTCTGATTCTTGCCTGCATGTCCTCTAAGTTTCAGAAACAATATGAGGAATGTGATGCTTACAATATGATAATAGGTCTCAAGGGCATGTTTCAGAAATAGACAAAGGCTGAGAGATACAATGTGTATAAAGCCTTGTTTGGGAGTAGGCTGGCTGAAGGGAGCCCAGAGAGTCCTCGTGTGATCATGATTATTGGTTACATTGAGACTCTAGAGGGACTGGGTTCTCCACTGAATCCACACTTAGCTATTAATGTGATTCTCCAGTCTCTCCCACTGAGCTTTGAGCCGTTCATCATGAATTACAACATGGTTGGACTAGAGAATACACTATCTAAATTACATGGGATGCTTAAGATTGCTGAGGAGAGTATCAGGAAATATCCAAATCATGTGATGATGGTTCAAAAGGAGAGAAAAAAAGATAAAAAGGAAGGGCAAGGCTAAGGAGCCATGTTGAAGATCATGGGTCTCATGGCTCCTGAAGTGATGAGTTATTATCAACGAAAGTCAAAAGAGAGACGAAGAGGAGACGAGACCTGTCGTGTCTTGGGCCATGTGTGACTCAGGTACACAGGCCGCGAGCGATTGCCGGGCAGAGGGGCCGTGGAGTCAGGCCGACCTAATCTGGGTACATGGGCCAGGAACAACAAGAGATCTGCTGGTCTGTTGACCGGGTTTGACTCAAGTAAACGGGCGGCGAGCGATTGCCGAGATGAGGGAGCCATGGAATCGGGCCGGCCCAATCCGGGTACCTTGTGCCAAGATAGGGGACACTTTGTCGGTTTCAGTGTAAAACTGACGCACCAATCCAGACCATTCATCGGGATCCAATGATCCCGAAGTGAAGCCGTAGCTGCTATGAAAGCTCCGCATCAGGACAACCTACCTTTAGTTAGGATTTTACTGTTTTTCCCTTTGGGCCCACGTTGCAGCGGGAGGCGCTCAGAGCGGCGCGCGTGGCGCTCGACTGAAGCAGCAGCGCATGCCAGGTGTTTGGCTAAATGCTTGAACATGAGACATCTAACTAAACAGTAATCCCATTTCTTGATTTGCGTGCATTGCAACATTTATTTTCTAAATATACTGTGATAGATTAAATTGCAGCAAGCACTTTATGTTTAGATTGTACTATGAATGTTTGTTGATATATCTTTGTATCCTTAGTGCATTTTGAATTATCTGTGAGCACGGTTTATCATCTACATTTATTTTGTCTGATTAAATGCCTGTGAATTGTTAATGATTATACTTGTGATGTTTGAAATGTCTATGAGTTAAATGATCTATTAATCTGCCTTTAAGCACTTTGATGGTGTCTTTTCGATTAGGACATCGGTCATTTTTAGGCTAGATTATTTTCAGTGTTTGATATCTGTTTGTTTTCATTGATAGTCTTTTGAGGTGCGTTGGTTGTTGGGAGAAGGCCGTTGATTCGAAAGAATTTTTGAGGCACCCATTTACCCCCCTCTGGTCACTACTCTCGGTGCTACAAGTGGTATCAAAGTGAGGTTAGGGTTTTTCCGTACCTTAACCGGTTCTAACCCAAAGTAGCAATCATGACTTCTTCTGGAAAGGTCCCATCTCTTGAGGTATTTGGCTATAACTATTGGAAGACTCGCATGCGAGCCTATCTATTGAGCCAGAGCTCAGGGATATGAGATATGTGTGTTCATCCTACTTTCACTATGCTTCCGGCTGTAGAGCGTACTACCCCTGAGATAGTCGCTCTGCATGACCTGAACAACAAGGTAGTGAACATATTGTTTTCTGGTTTAGGTCCCAGTGAGTTTGAGCGCGTTAGCCATATCGACATTGCTCGAGAGATCGGGGCTACCCTCCAAGCACACAATGAGGGGACAGCTCAGGTCAAGGCTAGGCTCTATCAGACCTACCAGTGAGAATACGGAAATTTCTCACAGAAGATGGGTGAGACTGTTGAAGATTTCTTTGGTCGCTTTCAGTCGATCCATAACCAAGCTTCGGGCCAACAAGGCGATCGAGATCAGTTGGTCTCAAATCATGAACAGGCGCTCAAGGTTCTTCATACCTTGGACCCTAAGATATAGGAGATCAAGGTATCCTCTATTGTTGAGAGTGCTTCCTATGATATCTTGACTGTCGCAGATCTTTTCAGTAAGCTCAAGGCCTTAGAGGTTGATATCTAGTTGAGATCAAACTCACTGGTTCTGGCTCAAAAACCGTGGCCCTTGCGACACCCTCTACTGATCTTGCTTCTCTGAGTTGTGCTTTGTCCTCCTTGCTGTATATCACTGAGGACCAGTTGGATCTATTAGGAGATGATGATCTGTGTTTGTTCAATAGCCATGTTCATCGTGTCTATGATAAGAGAATTTTCAAATGATATGGCACAAAACATGGTTTCTTTAAGTGTGGTGATCTAGGTCATTTCATCGCCGACTGCCCCAAGCGGAACACACACAAGAAGGGCACTGACGGTGGCTCCTATGACTCCAACAAGCATGATAGCTCCACCTTCACCAAGGGAAAGCCCAAAATGAAGTTCTTTTGTAAGGCCCTTAAGGACTACCAATGCGAGAACAAGAAGCGAGACAAGACCTTCTTTGCTGAGATGGAGAGAAGCTACTCCAAGCGATCATCCTCTTCTTTCTATTCATCAAGATCAAGAGATGAGGAGATCTTAATCAAGAAGGGGAAGGACAAGGATGATCCGGTGGGCCTCTACTTCATGGCCTTCGGGGACAAGCCAAAGATTCGCTCGCACCACAGCCGAAGATCCCACAAGAGCATCTGCTCAATGGCTCTTGGGGATAAAGAAGATAAGGGCTCCTCCGACAACTCCGATGATGACAACAATGAGAAGGTATCTTCCTATGAACGTGAAGTCACCGAATTACTTGAAGAGAACCATCAGGGGTTGAAATATCGGGAGAAACTACTTAGAGGGGCTAAGACGAGGATAGATGAGCTAGAGAGTGAGCTTGCCATAGCTAATGGCAATATTGAGAGTCTATCTTCTTTCTCTTGCTTGGGTGAGAGCAGTGAGTGCCCTAACTGCAAGGTGCTGTTGTGTGACCTGACGACTTTAAAGTCTAGGTATACTGAGAGGGTAGATGAGAGAGACGCTTTGGCCACTAAGCTTGAAAGCGCTCAGTTGGAGCTGAAAGATGCTCATAGCCTCAATCATCGTGCCCTATAGAGACTGCCCATCCCATTTATCTAATCTAGCTAAGCTGAGAGTGAAGGGCGATGAGCAGTTGGGCGAGTTAGAGAGAGTTAGAGATGAGATGGAGCAGACTAAGCTTGAGCTTGAGACATTGTTAGTTCCACCCATTGTCTGTATGAACTGCTTGTCTCTGAGGTTGGAGCTATTCAAGATGATGGAGAGTGTGGGATCTGCTTGTCTCAGGTGGAGGTGCTAGCTTCCTTGAGAGAGGAGCTAGTTGATGCTCAGAATGAGAACTCTTACCTCCATCAGATCCTGAGTTGGGTGAGTGCCAGAGAGCCTCAGCTCAGCATGATGACTCAGCAGCTCAAGAGGCAAGATGGGTTTGGAGTTGGTTACACCTGCACCCAGGCTGATTTTGAGAGCGTTGTGAGTAGAACTATATAGTGGAGTAGGATGACCCCAGAGTAGAGATATCCCAAGACCCACTCTATTGAGTCCTTCTAGGCCAGTCAGCCTAAGGATGGTGTTTTCCAAGAGAAACATAGAGCTCCACGAAAGAAACCTATTTGGATCCCCAAACTCAAACACCTCCACACTTCTCTTGACTCTCTACCTGGACCCTCTCACACCAAAGATCCTACACCCAACATAACCAAGCCCAAAAAACCAAAGCCTAAACCACATCCCAAGAAGCCTACCTATCATTATGAGTTATGTCAGAGAGATGTGCATCTTGTGGAGTTTTGCTTCAGGAGGAAGCAGGTTGAGAGAGCAGAAAGAGCTCTAGGTAGACAGGAGAAATTCTACAAGTAGGGTGGTAGACAGAGAGTCCCTTGATGTAGAGAGAGGCTAGAGGCAAGGGCGCGTCATGTAGGTGGTGGTAGAGGAGACGACTTTCATGCCCGTGCTCCAGAGGGTGGTTTTTGCTCCGGCAGAGCTCCAAGTCGTTCTGGATACGGCTTTGGACCTCGTCGCCGTGACTTTAGGCAGAACAGAGGACCACACTTTGAGCCGTGTTTTGGTCTAGACTCTAGCACTTCCTTTTGCTTTCCGTATTTTGAGCAGATGGCTCGACGCTGGTTTAGCTCTTTTGCTAAACCTAGTGTCAGACCGTTTTCTCCCCCTTATGACCATTGATTTTGCAGGATCGGGGCTTGGAGGACACGTTGATCATGGATTTAGGATGCTCTCGCCACATGACGGGACATCGTAGATTGTTCTCCATCCTCACTTTCCCGAGCTCCAAGGAGTACATCACTTTCGGGAACAATGGTCAAGGGCATGTTTTGGTCCAGACTCTAGCACTTCCTTCTGCTTTCCGTATTTTGAGCAGATGGCTCGACACTGGTTTAGCTCTTTTGCTAAACCTAGTGTTAAACCGTTTGCTCCCCCTTATGACCATTGATTTTGCAGGATCGGGGCTTGGAGGACATGTTGATCATGGATTGAGGATGCTCTCGCCACATGACGGGACATCGTAGATTGTTCTCCAGCCTCACTTTCCCGAGCTCCAAGGAGTACATCACTTTCGGGAACAATGGTCAAGGGAAGGTACACGGTTTTAGCTTAATTCAGATTTCTGAGCATTTTTCCTTGAAGAATGTTTCTTTGGTTGGAAATTTGAGCTTTAATTTGGTTTCTATTTCGCAACTTCTTGAGGAGGGCTTAGAGGTTCATTTTAAGATGGGCATGTCTTGTGTTATTGATTCCAGAGGATCTTTGGTTTGCTAGATCTTACCCTTTGGTAAGGTTTTTTGGATTGATTTCTCTAGTTCTTTTGGCCCTTCTCGCTGTTTGATTGTTGGATCCACCTCTAAGCTCTAGAGGTGGCATAAGAGGTTAGGTCATTTGAGCTTTGATCTACTAGTCAGATTGAGTTCTATGGACCTCATCCGAGGATTGCCCAAGCTTAAGATAGAGAAGGATCTAGTTTGCCATCCCTATCGTCATGGGAAGATGGTTGTCGCTTCTCATGCACCTGTGACTCAGGTGATGACTTTGTACTTGGGAGAGTTGTTACACGTGGATACTGTTGGTCCAGCCCAGGTATGTTCAGTCGGTGGGAAGTGGTACGCACTTGTGATTGTTGACGATTTTTCTCAATTCTCATGGGTTTTCTTTTTGGAGTCTAAGGATGAAGCTTTTTAGTTTGTGCATGACCTAATCGTGAAGCTGAAAAATGAGAACAATGGTCGGATGTGAGCAATTCGCTCTGACAACAGTTATGAGTTCAAGAATTCTCAGTTCATTAGCTTCTGTAGTGATCAGGGTCTTGAGCACCAGTTTTTAGCCCCTTACACTCCCCCACAAAACGGCGTTGTGGAATGAAAGAACCACACGCTGGTCGAGATGGCCAGGATGATGCTCGATGACACTACTACAAAGCGAGATAGTAGCGGCGGGCAAAAACGACCTGTAGTGGCGGGCATCTAGTCCACCACTACTCTAACGCCACTGCTAACCTTGGTTAGCAGTGGCGGGTAGAGTGCCCGCCACCACTGTGTCAACAGTAGTGGCGGGCACACTGACGTCATCTGCCCGCCACTGCTGTTAGCCATAGCAGTGGCAAGCAGATGATGTCAGCGAGCGTGCCACCACTGTGTCAATAGCAGTAACGGGCGCGCTGACCTCATCTGCCCGCCACTGCTATTGCTAATAGCAGTGGCGGGCAGATGACGTCATCGCGCCCGTCACTATTGTGTTTACCCCATTACACAAAATGTTGTAAACCTTAATTCACATAGTCCCACAAACCAAAACACAGAAATTATATGCTTCACATAGCCATCCACATACACAACAGCAAAACATCCACATATCCACATACACATCCACAACAGCAACACATCAACACAACAACAACCCATCTCATCAATTTACAAAGTTTACATTTCATCACACATCAAGTTTAAAAAGTTTACATCTATCAAAATTTCAAAATTCACCATTGTTTCACAAATACATGCTCATGCGGTTTATGTTTTCTTGGAAGGCCAACTCATATCTTGCGGATCTTTTTTTTGCTTCTTAGCTTCAAAATTCTTATCAATTTGTTGTACTTGCCTTTTCATTCTTCCGGCCCAATCATACAGAGTTTGATTCTTGGCCACTTCACCCTCAGGATCGAAGAATACTCCACGCTCATGAAGAACCTCATGCATCGTGAAGCGACACATCCTTGATACGATGTCGTACATTTCTGATTCTGAGAGTTGGCTCTTCTAGGCAACGGTTGATGGACCTAATGCCTGTATACGTAACATATAAGTACATACATTGAGAGTTATATTAGATTAACACACAATAAATCAACTTACTTCTTTAGTATCCTCAGATACTGTCCGCGCAAACTTTCCTAAGTTATTGCTCATGAAATCACAAGTATAATACCCGCAATGCACCAAACCAGTAGATTGTTTGTGACACTTCAAAATAGCAAAAGTTAGAACGATATATAGTTTGGCTTTATCAATTGAATTAAGAAATTTCAAAATATAATATCACCGGATAGTTGGTTCTGATAAGCATATCTTTTGGCCTCTGTGGATCAGGTGGGCCACCTAACCTTTCCACGTAGTATTTGTATGCACTCTGAATAACATTTAATATATCTTGATATTCTTTTTTGGGTTTGTCGAGAGAGTCGAGCACATAAACCCTTGAGTACTTCGGGTATATCAGAAGTGCAATCCAATGATCACTATCGAAAGAAGTAATATATGATTATGTTAGTTTCATAATCGATAAAACGTGATTAAGTGGATATAGTGGGTATACTTACTTAAAGTTATATGCCCCACTTATCATTTCTCTGTCCTTCCATTGAAACATGCACCGTGCAATGTAAAACGCGGCATAATTCCTTTTACTCTTCTTAAGTGCGTCTTGGTCTTTATTGAACATCTTCCTTTGAAATTTTTTCTGACCCGCGGTCTAGTACTTGTCATCGTTCCGGTTTAGTGCCGGGTTCAGTGCACTTTGGCTTATGAATGATGGGTTCAAGTACCCATATTTATTAGATGTGCCACAACATGAATTCAAACTACATATGTTATGAAACAATAGTCAATATAAGACATGCTTGATTTTTGCTTTGTATTGACAAAGTAAAAAGTACTTACATGCACTAGAGCATCATGCTTGTGATGTCGGTTTGCTACAGATGGAACATCCGATGGAAGTCGTCGAAAAATAATGCAAGAGTATACTCTGGGCAGTTGAATATTTCTTTTGGAACCTTTAGTTCTATTTGTGTAACTCCTAACAAAGATGCTTCGAGGTACCAGTCATGAAATGTTCTCATCTGCCAACACATACTCTTAAGTACTCGTTGGGGTAATAATGGTTTGCCTGGTTCGTACTTGATATAATCCTCGTCTCCGTAGGTCCATTTATCAACAGAATGTGAGCCCGCCTGCTTTTGTACTGGAGCCTTTATGGGAGCCGCTTTGGGTGTAGAACGTGTTTGCCCCACAGTAGTAAAAAAATTATGCATTTCAGATTTCGGCGCAGAACACTACCTAGCTTGAATAATTGTCTTATGGATTGCTGGCTTTGGGCGTGCATCTTGTTTTTCAGGCTCGGCCACTAGCACTGGCACTTTTGTGTTGGGCTCAGTGGGCTCAGTCACTGGCACTTGAACATAGCTTGTTATCTAGCCAACCACATTTTTCTTAGAGCTTACCTAGTTAAGACATCATATGAGTTACGGTTTGACGGACAGCCCAAGGTGAGCCACTTGCGAGTGTTTGGCTGCAAGTGCTTTGTGCTCAATAAGGGAGGGCATTTGGACAAATTTGAGTCTCGTTGTTGGGATGGAGTCTTTCTTGGTTATGCTTTGCATTCTCGAGGCTTCCGTGTTTGGAACCTCGAGTCCCAGCAGCTTGTTTAGACGTGTGAGGTTTCTTTTGATGAGCCCATGCCTTCGCTTACTCCTTCTTTTGAGCTTTCTAGTGATGATGAGCTTGGAGAGTCCATCTTTGAGGAAGATAATGACACTCCCGCTGTTGATGAGCGTGGGCCTTCTGCATAGCCTACAAACCCCACACCTTTGATACTTCAACTGAGGATGAGGGCGGACCTCTGATCACTACTTCCACTTCGATCGAGCCCCCTTAGTTGAGTCCAGAGGTTACAGCTGCTGACTCCGGTGAGGTGACATCTGATCACCAAGGATCCTGAGTAGTTCAGGGTGATCACCCCTCATAGCTCATCATCGGTGATCTCACTATGAGATCTTTCGTTCTCAGGCTGGTTCTTTCGCCGTGTTTGCTGAGTCTGCTTTTGTTGCCACCATTGAGCCTAGAGATGTTGCTCATGCTTTATCTGATGCAAATTGGATAAATGTCATGCAAGAAGAGCTTGGAAATTTTGTTCGCAATCGGGTTTGGACACTAGTTGAGCTGCCACCTGGATGCAACCCCATAGGCACCAAGTGGGTGTTTAAGAACAAGCAAGGTGAAGATGGGGTTGTGGTGCGCAACAAAGCTCGATTAGTTGCCCAGAGTTTTTGCCAAAAGGTGGGTATTGATTTTGAGGAGACTTTCGCCCCCGTTGCCAGTCTTGAGTCCATTCACATACTTTTGGCATTCGCTGCTTCGAAAGGTTTTAAGATTTTTCAAATGGATATAAAGAGTGCTTTTCTTAACGGGCATATAGAGGAGGAGGTCTATGTTATGCATCCCCTGGTTTTGAAAACCCTATGTTTCCTCGACATGTGTTTAAGTTGAATAAAGCTTTATATGGTTTGAAGCAAGCCCCCAGGGCTTGATATGATCATTTAAAGCAGTTTTTGTTGGGGAACAACATTGTGATGGTTTCTGTGGACAAAACTCTTTTCTTTCTCAGAGTTGGCTCTGAATTCTTGATTGCTCAGATTTACATGGACGACATTATTTTGGTGGTTCTACTAATGAGCTTGTGTCCAAGTTTTCTGAGCAGATGCACAACGAGTTTGAGATGAGCCTCATGGGTGAGGGAGGAGCCATGCTGAATAGCGTGGGCCTCATGGCTCCAGAAAGTGATGAGTCATTGTCAATGATAGTCAAAGAGGACAAAAGAAGACGAGATCTGCTGTTTCATGGCCCGCGTGTGACTCAGGTACATGGACAGCGAGCGACTGTCGGGCAGAGGAGGCTGCGAAGTCAGGCTGGCCCAATCTGGGTACATGGGCCAGAAGTAGTAGAAGACCCACTGGGCTGTTGACCAGGGTTGACTCAGGTACACGGCGGTGAGTGATTGTCGGGCTGAGAGAGCTGTGGAATCGGGCCAGCCCAATCCGGGTACCTGGTGCAAAGTCGGTGGAGGCTTTGTCAGTTTCGGCGCAAAACCGACGTCCGTCGATCTTGTATCCGACTGTACAGAAGAGAAGCCGTAGTCGCTACGAAAACTTAGCTTCCGGATAAGTCATCTGTATCTCTAGGCCCACAGTCAGTCAGTCGTGTCTGTAAAAATTCCTAAGGGCAGTAGAGTCTTTTCCTTTATTCTTGCGTCTGTAAAAACCCTAAGGGGCAGGTGGAATATTCCTAGTGTTGGGAGCCTATAAATAGGACCCCAATCCCTAGGGTTTGCATGACCGCTTTTGCTGAAATCAATACTACTCCTTTGGGTCACTTTTTGTCTGTTGCATTCTCTCTTCTCTCTCTTGTTGTGTGCAGCCAGGCTGCTGTTCATGGGATTTTAGCTTGCATTTATTTTAGTTCATTTGATGCTTTGAAGCTTCTATTCTGTTGAACGTGCGCAGCAAATTTGCAGCAACATTTGTTGCTTCGTTTCACGTGCATAGGCATTTTCCTGAGTGTGTTTGTGCTTCGGTTTGCTTCTGTTCTTCACGAGCAGAGTACTAGTTCTTGCTGTTTGCAAGTAGTACTCCTCCACTGTAGCAACAGTACTCTAGTGTCAGCTTTTGCTTTCTACTGCACAACTTTTTGATCGAAGTTGACAGGCCCACGTAACTTTTCTAACTGTTGTCTGGCGAAGCCCCCTCTCTGTTCGAAGCCCCTCAGCTCCGTGAGGCAGGCTTCGATCTGATTTGCTCGAAGGCTTCATTGGAACTTCGAACTTTGTTCTGTGTCCTGAGTTGCTAGATGCGAAGTACGTTTTGAACGGACACGTCACATACTTCGAACGACGGTGCGAAGGTACTCCGCCTCGAGCTCTTCGAAGTCCACACTTCGATAGGTTTCGAAGTTGGCTTCGAAGCCTGTCATT
>JAAALK010000285.1:17722593-17757410 GCA_019279435.1 Zizania palustris | reverse complement strand
CTCGTGTCACATCAGATGTTTGGACATCAATTTGAAAGACTAAACGTGAACTAATTATAAAAATAATTGCGAATCGGAGGATAATTACGAGACGAATTCATTAAGTCTAATTAATTTATGATTAACAAATATTTACTGTAGCATCACATTATCAAATTATGGAGTAATTAGGCTCATTAGATTTGTCTCACGAATAATCCACCGATTATGAATGAGTTTTGTAATAGTTATATTTAATACTCCAAAATAGTATCTAAATATTAGATGTGACGAGGGCTAAATTTTAGCCCTTGTATCCAAACACTCCCTTAATAGATCTGTCTCGCAAATCAACTAGAATTATATAATTAGTTTTATAATTAACTTATATTTAATTTTTCTAATTAGCATCCGAATTCTAACGTCACAAATACCATTAATCATTTAATGTGTGTTTAACCTAAGAAACTAAATACTACAATGGGGGCAGGTCGTGTCATGTCAGTGCCCAGCTTTTTCACTCTATTTTTGGACTTTTACAAGTGGCAGGCGGCGCTTTTGGACTTCCGAGTGGCGTCGTTGTCCTACGCTGCTACTTATCGGATGCGACGTGACGCCTGAGTGAGAGAGTAGGATAGATTCAGATCGGATACGAACGGAAACGAATCTGTATAGCATTATTTACCACCTTTTATTTCGAATATGAATACGGATTCAGATATTTTGGATACAAATACAAAATGGATATTTCGAATACGAATACATATTCGGATGTTTACTCGGTTTTAACATGCATCGTTTCACAAAATATCCAAAAGTTCAAAGTGTCCAATATCGTGACAAGTCTCGTATTTTTTAGAGTTTATTTGATTTTTAAAATTAAAAAAATCATAATCTCCGCATTAAGACGGAGTTCGTAACATAGATTTTTTAGACTTATTTGATTTTAGTGCATATTTTTAGGTACTTGCAGTTCAAATTTCACATATTCCAATTTAAATCCTAAAAACACGATTAATGAATTAAAAATAGCAATGGATATAGAAAAATACAAAAGTTTTATATGGAATGAGATATGTTATATTTTGATTATAAAAAAGTTTCAACTTCAAATAAACATTAACCATCAATTTACTTTAAAACATAACCTATTACTTCTTAAAACTTTAATTCATCTCAAGAGAATCTCGGGTTTCTTAACATCCTATATGATAAATTTCTTGAAACATTTTCAAAATTTTATCATAGTATCTACATATAATATTATAACACTATAAAAAGTCTCATATTTTTCAAAATTTATTTGATTTTTTATAATTAAAAAACCCTTAAGCTCCACATTACTAGTGAAGTGTGGTAACGTAATTTTTTTAAAATTTCTTTAAATTTAGTAGATAGGAACTAATAATAGACAAAATAGTTAATATGATTTTTCTATAAATTTTAGTGCATTATTTTAGGTACTTGCAGTTCAAATTTCACATATTCCAATTTAAATCCTGAAAACACAATTAATGAATTAAAAATAGCAAATGGATCTATAAAATACAAAACAATTATATGGAATGATATATGTTGTATTTTGATTATAAAAAAATTCAAGTTCAAATAAACATTAAACCATCAATTTACTTTAAACCATAGTCTATTACTTCTCAAAACTATAATTCATCTCAAGAGAATCTCAAGTTTCGTAACATACTATATTATAAATTTCTTTAAACAATTTCAAAATTTTATCATAGTATCTATGTATAATATTATAATACCATGACAAGTCTAATATTTTTCAGCCTTTATTTGATTTTTTTAATTAAAAAACCCTTAAGCATAATACCGATGTAGTGTTGTAACATAATTTTTTTAACATTTCTTTAAATTTAGTGGATAATAACTAAAAATAGGCATAAAATTGTGAATATGATTTTTATATAAATTTTAGTGCATTATTTTAGGTACTTGCAGTTCAAATTTCACATATTTCAATTTAAATCCTAAAAACACAATTAATGAATTAAAATAGAAAATGGATATATAAAAATACAAATAAATTATATGGAATGAGATATGTTGTAGTATGATTATAAAAAAAATCAAGTTCAAATAAACATTTAACCATCAATTTACTTTAACCATAGCCTGTTACTTCTCAAAACTATAATTCATTTCAAGAGAATCTCACATTTCGTAACATGCTATATGATAAATTTCTTGAAACAATTTCAAAATTTATCATAGTATCTACGTATAATATTATAACCCCATGACAAATCTCGTATTTTTTAGACTTTACTTGTTTTTTTATAATTAAAAAACCCTTAAGCTCTATAGTACCGATGAAGTGTTGTAACATAAATTTTTTAAAATTTCTTTAAATTTAGTGGATAATAACTAAAAATAGCATAAAATTGTGAATATGATTTTTATATAAATTTTAGTGCATTATTTTAGGTACTTGCAGTTCAAATTTCACATATTTCAATTAAATCCTAGAAACACAATTAATGAATTAAAATACAAAATGGATATATAAAAATACAAATAATTATATGGAATGAGATATGTTGTAGTTTGAATATAAAAAAATCAAGTTCAAATAAACATTTAACCATCAATTTACTTTAAACCATAGCCTATTACTTCTTAAAACTATAATTCATTTCAAGAGAATCTCACATTTCGTAACATGCTATATGATAAATTTCTTGAAACAATTTCAAAATTTTATCATAGTATCTACGTATAATATTATAACACCATGACAAGTCTCTTATTTTTCAGACTTTACTTGTTTTTTTATAATTAAAAAACCCTTAAGCTATATAGTACCGATGAAGTGTTGTAACATAATTTTTTTAACATTTATTTAAATTTAGTGGTTAATAACTAAAAATAGGCATAAAATTGTGAATATGGTTTTTATATAACTTTTAGTGCATTATTTTAGGTACTTGCAGTTCAAATTTCACATATTCAATTTAAATCTTAGAAACACAATTAATGAATTAAAAATAGAAAATGGATCTAGAAAAAACATAAATAAATTATATGGAATGATATTTGTTGTGTTTTTATTATAAAAAAATTCAAGTTCAAATAAACATTTAACCATTAAATTACTTTAAACTATAGCCTATTACTTCTCAAAATTATAATTCATCTCAAGAGAATCTCAAGTTTCGTAACATACTATATTATAAATTTCTTGAAACAATTTCAAAATTTTATCATAGTATCTACGTATAATATTATAATACCATGACAAGTCTCGTATTTTTTCAGACTTTATTTGATTTTTTATAATTAAAAAACCCTTAAGCTTCACATTACCGATGAAGTGTCGTAACATATTTTTTTACAGTTTATTTAAATTTAGTATATAAGAACTAAAAATAGACACAAAATAGTGAATATGATTTTTCTATAAATTTTAGTGCATTATTTTAGGTACATGTTCAAATTTCACATATTCCAATTTAAATCCTAGAAACACAATTAATGAATGAAAAATAGAAAATGGATCTAGAAAAATACAAAAACATTATATGGAATGAGATATATTGTATTTTGATTATAAAAAAATCAAGTTCAAATAAACATTTAACCATCAATTTACTTTAAACCATAACCTATTACTTCTCAAAACTCCAATTCATCTCGAGAGAATCTCAAGTTTCGTAACATCCTATATGATAAATTTCTTGAAACATTTTCAAATTTTATCATAATATCTATGTATAATATTATAACACCATGACAAGTCTCGTATTTTTCAGACTTTATTTGATTTTTTATAATTAAAAAATCTTAAGCTCTACATTACCGATAAAGTGTCGTAACATAATTTTTTTAACATTTCTTTAAATTAAGTTGGTAATAATTAAAAATGGACACAAAATAGTGAATATGATTTTTCTATAAATTTTAGTGTATTATTTTAGGTACTTGTAGTTCAAATTTCACATATTCCAATTTAAATCCTAGAAACACAATTAATAAATTAAAAATAGCAAATGGATCTAGAAAAATACAAAAAAATTATATGGAATAAGATATGTTATCTTTTGATTAAAAAAAGTTTCAAGTTCAAACAAACATTTAACCATCAATTTACTTTAAACCATAGCTTATTAATATTCACTAACTTAAGTATTACATAATTATATAAATAATAAATAAACCATTAATATAGTGATAATATATCATCTTGAGTCTAAGTTTAATCTGTATGAAATCTTAAAACGAATACGAATGTATCCATTTTCACATCCACGTCAGCAGAATTTGGATATCCGTTTCCATATCCATATTTGTAAAACGAATCCGAATGTTTCCGAATATCATCCATATTTAATTTGGATACGAATACGTATATCCATATTTACAGTTATTCGAATACGAATACGAATAATTCAGATATTCTGACATTCATATACATCCCTAGGACTGCCACTGTACCAACCATCTCATGGTCATGGGAGTAGCAGTGGAGGGACTCCGGGAGATCAGATCAGCTGCCGTTGCATAAGAAGGTGCCACGAGACGTGCAAAAATATGGCGTCACTTGCGGTACCGGTAAATATCTCCTTTTACTTTGCTCCAATCTTTTCATATGCCCCCAAGGCAATGTCAAACAAATCGTGGCCCATCAGAAAGTTATCTTAAATCATTGGGCAGAGAGACATGGTACTATGGTAGTGTTCCCACGAACAGTAGAACAACTGCCCCTGATATTTTAATCCGTAATGGTAACATCACTGAAATTGTTCCAGCAACAAGCCCAAACAAAAGAAATAAATTATTACATCTGCAGACAGAACCAGCATGAAAAGACGAGGGCTAGAACACAAGTGGTTGTCCTTATCCTCGAATTATCTGCATTCTATACAAATAAATTATTACATCTGCAGACAAAACCAGCATGAAAAGACGAGGGCTAGAACACAAGTGGTTGTCCTTATCCTCGAATTATCTGCATTCTATTCGTTGAGATGAGTCAACGTGAACAATCCTTGGATTCGAGCTATCCGTGAGTTTTCGCTCATTCCAAGGTAGAATTGTGCCGCTATTCTGAGAGAACAATTTACATTTCATAATTGCACAGCTGTAATTAGACAAACTGGTACGAGTCTATTCTAGTTTTTTTAGTTTTTTCGAAATTAGATCCATTGAAAAATTATTTTAGTTTCATGTTTAATTAGTTAAGAAAAATAAGACTTTTCAAAACATCCACTCAACCCCAAAAACTCCAACCCACCCCAAAACCTCTAACCCCAACCTAAAACCTCCACTCACAAGATGCTCACCAGATGCAAGAAGCTCGTCAATCTTATTTTTAGAACATGACCATTCAGAATATTAAAGAAATATTTCTTAACGAAACGATTTTATTCCCTAACTTTAAACCAAACATCATAATAAATGAAACCGTAACATTCAATTCCATCTCACCTCGTTACTAGAGCCAAACACCACCTGATCACATCACTGAACAAAGAAACTGTGCTACGTGAATAATCTACCAAATAATTTTAAATGTTGGAGTGTTGCCATCACATTCTACAACCTTTCCCTTTTCCTTTCTTTTTTTTTTCTGTATTTTTCCAAACGACAAACATTGCATTGCGTCACCAGCACGGTACGTGGGATGACGAGGGGGAAAAAGCATACAAAATTGGTCGCGGAATATGGCTCACATTTTCAGTTCCACAGAAAACCAGCCTGTCACTAAGCTCTGCAACTAATAGTATTTACCAAAAGAGGCGGAACTATGAAATGGCACCCCGATCTTGAGCTCCAGCATACTGCACTTGAGTAATCAAACGGTTGCGCCAACGTCCTGTTTTGGTTCAGCACGTGTGTAGGTGAAGCTTCGTGCAACTGGGGTTACCAACTGATTACCGGTAGGTATAGATGTGCTGTGACTAGGTTTTCCAGCATCAACATGATCACCACTGCCACGCTTCCATTGTAAACTCCTAGCACCACCTCTTAGTATACGCCCACGGATGGCACCAGATAATGCTGACCTTGGATACGCTGTTCTAGTGAGCCTTGACGTGAATGGTGATCCCCGAGAAGCACGGGTCCAGCCAGGCAGTTGAGCCACTTCAAGAGAGTTTCTTTTAACAACCTGCAGTATGCATAGCTAATTGCTGGGATCATGCATGTCAACTTCACAAGCCATCAATTAGTACTACTAAGATCTTTCTGTCAGGAATCATAAGAACACTGGAAAGTGCAACATTGACTGCCATAGTCCAAATATTTTATGTTGTAGTTACGGACATGTATGATATAATATAAAAACACAATTTAGTTGGCAATTTGTGAGCACTGAGGCAACTCAACTAATAAGCACTCCTATAGTCCTATAGACAAGACTAGCATATAATGTTGAGAGTTCAATATAACAACCTAACTAGAGCAGCTGGATCAGGTATACAATCCACATATATTTAATAGAGCCTTAATGCAAAATAAAAATGAGAAGTTGGGTAAAGGTGGGTATACCTTGAGAATGCGCGACATAAAAGATGTGCCATTCAGGGTTAGAGCTTGTTCTGCTGACTCTTTCTGTGAGAACTCGATGTATGCTGAACTGAACAAACAATAGAAGGGAAAAAATGATGGCAATTGTCTAAACAAACACTGATATTCAGAATGTAGTGAAGACTTGGAATTCATACCCTATTGGCTGACCAGACACATCAGTGACAATAAGAGTTTTAAGCACGGCTCCAAACTTATTGAAATGATGGGAAAGGGCATCTTTTGTTGCAGCAAAATGTACCTAAAAACCCAAGAGAACAACCAGTTAGTAACAAAGGCAGCACAAAGGTTCATAAACAAAAGGGGAGTACAAAGCAAACACTCACATTGCTAACGAAGACGGTTCTAGAACCAGTGCCACCATCTGGCTGACCTGCAGTGTATGATCCAACAGCTGAAAGAGGGAAGAAAAAGAAACATCCTGAGTCATTGAGGGTGTTGTAAAGCCACAGAATTAACATGTAAAATAAGTACTATTGTGGTAAAAAAGTCATAGTACAGTAGAGATGTTTTATAATGCTGACTGGCTGACTGCTCACTTTTAATTAAATTAAGGTTGTGGTTCATAATCAAGCATGGTACTTCATACTGATATTAAAGTTCAATGCATCATGCAGATCTTGCAAAAACTCTACTGCCATAATCTATTGGTAGGAGCGGGAGAGAAACTAAATAATTTCTTCTGCTTGATTTATTCCATGACCCATAATGGGGTATTTATATTCCTAATACAATCTAATCTGCTATCCTTAACTCCTAATAACAATCTAATCTGCTAAGTATTAATCTAATCTACTAATTATCAATCTTAATCTAACTAATTCAATCTAATCTGCACATAACAATATCTCCCTCCCTCGGAAATCAGCTCGTCCTCAAGCTAAAAATCCGAATAAGAATCGTGCAACGGCAAGCGCCATGACACCATCATAGAAACCACGGCCACCCCTGCTGAACCCGATGATCGACCGCCAGTAGCTGCCGCGGTGGCGGCGCAGCTCCCGGATGACTAGCAGCCCTACCCGCCCCGCCCAGACCTTCTAGTAGATGACATCCACCACACAGGACTGCGCAAAGATGACCGCGATCGACACACCCTGCACGTGAGCCACGCGTCGTGCCCACGGCAGGTGCGGGTCGTACACTAACACGCGCACCGGCCTCAGATTGCCCTCCCACAGCACAAACATGACGCGTTGGGGTCGCTGAACACCAGGTCATCCTTGAGCCCACTGTCCACAGCCATGGTGAGGACAGGGTCGGAAGGCTGGAAGCTATTGGGTTCCTCCTCCCAAAGGTACCCCTCCTCAAGCCGCTCGACAGTGGTGATGTTGCCGCCGGGCAGTGGACGCACCTCCGTGACACCATGCTTGGTGGCAAGCGCTTGTGCGGTGTAGAGGCCGCTGATTCCACCCCCACCACGACGCAGTCAGCAGACACACACGAGTCGAGCGGCGCAAGCACCTCAGCCACACCTCTCACAACAGCGCATAAAACATGGTTGAGTCCATGGTGGGTCCTCGAGGTGTTGCGCATGAATAGCGGCAGCGCAGCCGTGGTGGCCATGGCGGCAGCGACCATTCCAGTCGCAGGGAGGATGGTGTCTTCGTAATTATCCTCTCCCTCCTTATCCCCGTTACCGCCACCCACGTCGTCCTTGTTCTCCTCGGGTTCGGCGCCATCATCGTCAATGGGCGGAGGCAACGGCTGGGGCGCCAATATGGCCCTGTTCTTGGAGTGGGAGAACAAGCCAACCACCATAGACCATGCCACCATCAACCAGCCCCTTGCGGATCGCCACCATCTCCGATGGATTCGACTCCGGCGGCATGGTCACATGCCCTGACAGCAGGGTGTACGCCCGCCGACTAGCAGCGGTGGGCTCGGAGACTCTGGATGGCATCACGACGCTTGACCCCGAGGAGGATGACGTCATGGAAGTTAGATTCTTCTTATCCAGATGTTCAACTCGAGGACAAGCTGATTTCTGAGGAAAGGAAAGATTGTTATGTGCAGATTAGATTGATAATTAGCAGATTAGTTAATAAGTAGTAGATTAGATGGATATTAGTAGATTAGATTGTTATTAGGAGATAAGGATAGCATATTAGATTGTGTTACAATTATAAATATCCCATAAGGGTCATGGAATAAATCAAGCAGAAGGAATTATTTAGTTCCTCTCCTGCTCTTACCTGAAAGAGATTGTATTCCTCACCCAACCCTAGAAGGGTGGGTGAATAATAATAGTAGCCTACAAGGGCCATATAGGGCCAGACACACACACACTCTAACACCCCCCACAGTCGAAACTCCGGCGCAGCGGACATTGAGATTGGAGCGGAACTCGGAGAAGGTGGAGGAAGGCAAGCCCTTGGTGAAGATGTCGGCTAGGAGGTGGTAGGCACGTGTAGAACACGGACATCTCCCACGGCGACACGATCACGGACGAAGTGGAGATCGACCTCTACATGCTTGGTGCGCTGGTGTTGGACGGGGTTGGTGGAGAGGTAAACGACGCTAACATTATCGCAGTAGACTAAAGTGCTCCTGGAGAGGGGGCTGTGGAGTTCCTCAAAGAGCTGCTAGAGCCAAGAGGCCTCCGCCACACCGTTAGCAACAACGCGGTACTCAGCCTCGGCACTAGAACGGGAGACAACCGGTTGCCACTTGGACAACCAGGACATGAGGTTGTCGCCAAGGAAGACGACAAAGCTGGAGGTGGAGCGACGCGTGTCCGAGCAGCCCACCCAGTCGGCGTCAGTGTAAACCACGAGCTCAGCTGCCAGAGAACGTCGAAGATGAAGCCCAAAGTCGAGGGAGCCGCGCAGATAGCGGAAAATCCGCTTCATAGCGATGAGGTGCAGGTCCTGTGGATCGTGCATGTGAAGACACCCATTGAACCGCATACGAGGTATCCGGCCGAGTGAAGGTGAGGTACTAAAGGGCACCTGCGAGGCTCCGATAGGCAGTGGGATCATCCACTAGTGCACCCTTGTACCGGAAATCTTGGCCTGAGCATCAACTAGGGTGGAACAGGACTTGCAGTCAGTCATCCCTGCTCGCTGAAGGATATCCAAGGTGTACTGGCGCTGGTGAAGGAATAGACCATCAGCGCAAGGCTCCACAGTCACACCTAAGTGACGAAGCACACCAAGATCCTTCATAGCAAACTCCCGCTGCAAAGAGGTGACAACCTGCTGAAATAGAGACTGGCTAGAGGCAATGAGGACGATGTCATCCACATAGAGCAGCAGGTAGGCGGTGTCACCACCGCAGTGGAGGACAAACAGAGAGGTGTAAGACTTGGCTTCGCTGAACCCCAAAGTCACCAGGAAGGAAGCAAAGCGGCAGTACCAAGCCCGAGGAGCTTGCTTCAGACCATACAGAGACTTGTTGAGCCGACAGACCAGCTCGGGGTAAGCAGGATCCACGAAGCCCACAGGCTGGCTACACTACATAGTCTCTGTCAAGGTGCCATGAAAGAAATCATTCTTCACATCCAGTTGGTGAACCGGCCAAGAACGAGAGATCGTCAGGGCACTGAGTGAAGCCCCGGAGGACCCAACGAGCCTTGTACCGATCCAGTGTACCATCCGCCTTGCGCTTATGTGTCCAGATCCACTTGCTAGTCACCACATTACATCCAAAGGGACGCGGAACCAAGTCCCAGGTCTGGTTGGCCAGAAGGGCCGCATACTCCTCCATCGCGTGACGCCAGTGTGGATCCGCCAGGGCGCCACAGACGGAAGAGGGTATAGGAAAGACCTGCGGGCCAGTGGTGGCGGAGAGGACAAGTCGGTCCACTAGACGGAGAACCCCCACATCCCGCCGAGTCACCATCAGGTGAGTGTGGTGGGGATTGCAATGAAGGATGGGCGGGTGGTACACCGGTGGCTCGTCGTGAGAGCGGGCCGAGGCAGCATCCGTCGGGCGTCGCTGGTAGACGTGCACGGGGTTGGCATAGCGAGAAGAAGACGTCGGGGCCACTAGCGGCGAGGCGGGCGACTCCGGGACAAGGGTAGGTGCTGCAGGGGACGTCGAGGCCTTGTCTGGTGCGTCAGGCGACTCTAGGGCCGTGCATGGCGCAGGAGGCAACGCGGGCCACACTAGGCGCATCATGGGGCGGTGGAGTGGCCGCGGGTGGCACGGCCGAGGACTTCGGGGCCGCGCATGGCGCGGGAGGCAGCACCAAGACCACACCAGGCGCACCAGGCGGCGGTGGAGCGGGAACACGTGGCACAATCAAGGGCTTCGGGGCCACGCATGGCGCGGTGGGCAACGTCATGTCCACACAAGGCGCGCCATACGGTGGTAGAGTCGTCGGAACAGCTAGAGGTGTACCTACAGAAGACAAAGGTGGCTGAACCACCGAGTCAGTTGAAAACAGAGACTCCAACTCAAGGTCAGAGGCAGGAGTGGAGTCGGCGAAGAAAGGAAAGACCGACTCGACGAAGACGACATGTCGCGAGATAAGGACACGACAAGAAGAGAGGTCAAAGCAACGGTACCCCTTGTGGTCGGGGGAGTAACCGAGAAACACACAAGAGGGTCGAGTGGGGTGCAAGCTTGTGAGGGGCAGTGGCAAAGGTGTTGGGATAGCAAGCGCACCCGAAGACACAAAGGTCAGCATAGGAAGGAGGGGTACCGAACAAAGCATGGTGAGGAGTGGGAGCGTGCGTGGCCTTGGAAGGCAGGCAATTGAGCAAGTAGGTGGCAGTAAGGAGGCTCTCAGCCCAGAAGCGAGCGGGAGAAGAAGCCTGAAAAAGCATAGAGCGCATAACATTGTTAGTGGTGCGAATCATGTGCCAGCCTTGCCGTTCTGAGGGGAGGTATAGGGGCACAACATGTGCAACTGGACTCCCTTAGAGAGGAAGAAAGCCCAGGAGGCGGAGTTATCAAACTCACGCCCATTATCACACTGAAACACCTTGATAGTGACCCCAAACTGAGTGGACACCCAAGCAAAGAAGTGAGTGGGCGTGGGGAAGGTGTCTGACTTGACCACAAAGGAAAAGACCATGAGTAGTGAGAAAAATCATCAAGAACCACTAGATAATATTTATAATCAGAAATACTGATGATCGGAGAGGTCCACAAGACAGTGAATAAGATTAAAGGCATGAACAACATGCGAGGAAGAAACAGGAAAAGGTAAACGAACATGGCGACCTAGCTGACACGCATGACAAATATGCTCAGAGGAGCTACTACAAAGCTAAGCCAAAACATCGACGTCGGGGTGACCAAGGCGGCGGTGCCAGAGGGTGGAGGAAGTTGTGGCAGTGAGCGTGGAAGGAGAAGACGAAGGTGGAGCAACGGAAGGCAGAAGGCGGAAGGCGAAGCGTGTACAGAGGTCCAGTGCTGTCACAACGGAGAAGAGGACGTCGGGTAACCAAACCCTTCACAGTCAAACCAAAAGAGTCAAATTCAACAGAACAAGAGTTATCAGAAGTGAATTGATGAATAGAAAGAAGATTATGAATAATGTTAGGAGCAACAAGAACATTGTGAAGGCGAAAAGAAACATAAGAATCTGCATCACCCACAGAGGTGACCAGAAGACATGAGCCATTCCCAACAATGATGGAAGAGGGGCAAGGTAGGTGGGGCGGCCTGCAGGAAGAGAGTAAACCAGCATGGGGAGTGGTGTGGTAGGAGGCACCCGACTCAGCCACCTAGTGCGTGGCGGCAGGCGGTGTCAACCCTAAGGTGCTGAAGGAGTGAGAAAGAGTCGGCTAGTCCCACCCACCGGACCACGGAGCCCATGCCAGAGTGGTGGGTGCTGCACCGGCCAGACCGGAGGCAGCATGTGTTGGGCTAGCCCGGTGAGCATGGCCGCAGGTGGTGTGGTCAGCCGAGGAGCTCCTCCTGTGAACTGCTCAGGCCACATGGAAATGTGCCCTGACCACGGGTGGGAGAAGGATGGCTAGGGCGCACTCACGGTGGCAGGGGCCAGTGTAGCGGAGGTAGGAACACAACCAGCACCACCCCGCCGCCTCTCTGGCGATGACGGCTGCCACCACCCCCGCCCCCCCCCCCCCACCACCACCGGTGGATCCGGTGGTAGGAACACCGAGAAGAGAAGGGGTCAGCGTCGACGGTGGGGTGGAGGTGGTCCTACTAGAGCCAGAGGCGGTGAGAGCAGTAGCGGTGGTAGGCGTGGGAGCGAGGCCTCGGGTAAGCTCCTCGAGGGCAAGGTCATCCCGGACCTTGTGGAAAGACGGGAACGACATCGTACTAGTGATCCACGTCCGGAGGTGGGCGTATGGGTCGCTGAGGCCACGGAGGATGTTGAGGACAAGAGTGTGGTCCGCAACAGGCTCTCTGAGGTCTCGAAGGGAGTCCGCCATCCACTTCATGCGACGGTAGTACTCCAAGACGGAGAGATCCCCCTGGACGAAGGTGCAGAAGACAACGTCCAACTAGAGAGCACGGGCCTCACGGTTCCCAAGGAACTACCCCTCGATCACAATCTAGGCCTGACAAGTGGTGCCACCAAGCTCCCGCACGATGTCCTGTAGCTCGAGGGTGACGGAGCCAAGGATCCAAGACAGCACCACGTTGTCCATGCGCCGCCATGTCGACCCCCGGGCAACCACTGGAGTGTCGACGAGGACGTGGTCATCCAAGGCGTAGCGCTAGAGCGTGAGGAGCACCAGATCTCACCAGCGTGCGTAGGAAGGCGAAGAGGGATCGAGCGTGACTAGCACGAGCGACCGGATGTTCTGGACACCGGCCGCCTAGGCGTGGAGCTGCGCGACAACTGGATCTACGATGACAACTGGATCCACGACAGCAGGGGCAGGGGAATAGCAAGGTGGTCGGAGAGAGGACCACCCCCGAGGTGGCGTTCGGCCTCAACAACATGCTAGGCCAGTGCATCAGCGGCCTAGCAAACACTCTTCCAGACAAGAGCGGTCGCCCGCTCGCGCTCCTGAGCAGCGGCGGCGGTGGTCTTGGCGATGGCGAGGGAGGCGGCAAGTGCAGCGTCGACGGCAACCACATCGGTGGAACCAAGGGTGGTGGAGACCGGCGCGACGGTGGGGTAGATAGCCACGGCGAAACCCGGGGTCAGAGCATCAGCGGCGATGGCGTACCAGGCCGCGGTGGTGGCCGGCCAGCCCACAGCGGCCAAAACAGGGCCAGATCCGACCATGGGGGCGACTGCCATCGACGGCGACGCGGCGGGGAAGGAGGCACCCGCAGCGGCAGCACCAAGCCCGGTCATCAAGGGCGGCACCAAGGATGGGGCTCAAGTGGCCATCAGGGGCAGCACTAGGAAGGAGGGGGCTCTAGTGGCGGCCAGCCCGCCGAAAGGGGAGGAGAGGGCGCTGGCGGCGGCGTCCAGCCCGCCTGCGGCTGAGCCGAGCGGCGGCGCGGTGGGGAAGAGGGAGAAGGGTGCTCCGGCGGCAGCGTCCAGGCCGCACGTGGCCGAGCCGAGCGGCGGCGCGGCGGGGAAGAGGGAGGTCACTGGCACCATGAAGGTGAAGACACCGCCCGCAGCCGAGCCGCCAAGAGCAGATCCAGCTGTGCCGCCGTCAGATACGACCACGGCGACGCCAGATCTGGTCGCGGCGGTGCTGGATCCAGCCGCGACAGTGACCTGCTAGCCACCCTGGCGACGAGGAGAGAGAGGGGAGAGGAGGGGGAAGGAGTTGTCCGGCACCGGCGACAGAGGTGGCTCGCCGGCCATGGTGGCAGCTAGAGAGAGGAGAGGGGAGAGAGAGGAGGGGAGAGGAGAGGAGAGAGCCCTAGGGCTCCCATACCATGAAAGAGATTGTATTCCTCACCCAACCCTGGAAGGATGGGTGGATAATAATAGTAGCCTACAAGGGCCATACAGGGCCATACACACACACGCTAACACTACCATCTACACTCGTGGTACATACCAAGTGAAGAAAACTTTTGTGCCTCCACCGTAGATGTTGAACACATCAAATCCTGCAAAATATATCCCAAAAATTTAAAAATACAATTTTTATATGAATCAGCACAGAGGAACTAAGTTTTAAAAAAATCAACAGAATACATGGGAAAATGCTCAGAACAAGAGATGCAAATGGAGATGCCAATAATGTAGAAATGCTTTACTCCTTGCACATAGAAACTTACTTTGGACTTGTCAGTCATGGGCATATTGTTAGCATGTGGAAGCGTCACATTTGACTTTCTTGAGACAGTACCTTTGATTTCTGTGGGCAAATGAGGCTCTAGTGTTGCAACATTCCTTGCTGTTTCATGGTTAGCAGGCTTAAGTGTAGTACTGTTGACTGGAATGTTTAAGATCCTTTCAGTTAGTCTTTGCCCCGAACTAGGATGTTCCTGAGCTATCAACCTTCTGCCTCTAACAGCAGAGGCTCCTTTAACGATATTGAATTCTGCTACTAATGATTCTTTGCCTATACTAGAAGGCAATGTACTTCGGTATAAACCCAAATCATTATGCCCAGATGCACCAGTATGGCCGTACCCATCAATATCTGATGCAGAATCAGCTGCTTCAGCTGTTTCTCGTTCATACATGTTAGCATCACCTACATAATGATTTCTTTCATGAAAATCTAGTTGATTTTCTGCTTGGACGTTATCTATATCATTGTATTCTCTTTCTGGACCTAGTTCTCTGAAACCAAAGGATTCTCTAGCAGCATTCACCGTACCCCTTCCACCCAATCTCTTGAACACACTTCCAGGGTATCTCTCCTTCAGAACATCTTCAGCAGCCTCGGCTGCTGCTCTTAATGCTGCTGTTGCACCAGGTACTCTCACATCCGAATTCATTTTATTCAGCTTGACGTCAAGTGGTGAATCTGATGCCATAGTAGACACAACAGAACAAAGTCGCTTGGAAGCTGATTCTGATCTAGGGGTCACAGCCTGAACAGTTTTGACAGCATCTCGAACTGCAAACTGAAGAAGCCTACGTGGTGCATCAGTAGCTTGGTGGGATGTTCTCTGAAAAGACATAAAGTATTACCAAAAAGAATAAGGACAAATACAGAATATGATACACATTGAGAAATATTGGTAGTCAAAGGTCATATGTGGTAATGAGATAAACAAACAGTGGAAATATGACAGCTGATTTGCCAAATTTTGTATAGATGTCTTGATGGATTTCTCAAACTTAGATTTTTATTACTAATCTTTGTGCCTGACGAGGAAAGGAAGCTCACAATACTATCAGAGAGTTTCTTCTAAGAATCATGAACCCCTCCCCCACACCCTAAACTCCCAGAAGGCCAGAAGCCCAGAACTGGTGCAAACAACACCCTGAACGCATGCCAATACCACCATCCTTTTCAACATTTTGCCCCTTGAGCTATATGAGAGGTGAGGTGATCAAATGCTCTTTTGTAGAGGTGATTATAGGGGAACCGGTTCCTCTGCAGTCGGCTCGCTGACTGCAGAGGGCAGTCGCCCCTCGCGCACCGTCCGATCTTGATCGGGCGGTGCGAAGCCCCCCTCTCTCTCTCCGAAGCCCCCTGCGAAGTGGGTCCCACCAGCGCGAAGCCCCCTCGCACAGCCGTCCGATTGAGATCAGAGGGCTCCGAGGGGCTACTACCCTCTGCAGTCGGCGAGGCCGACTGCAGAGGATCTCATTTGGATTATAGGACCACAACAGAACAAAACCTGGTTATGTGACAAAGGCACCACAAACATTTCTATCATCATTGAAGTTGATCCAGTTGTGAAAGACTAGGGCATTAGTCAGGTTTCAACTTGTGGTTGAAACTATATGCGAAAGTTAGGAGATCTAAAACAAACATAACAAAAATGGCATCAGGGAATATATGATTGTATGTAAAAGACTATTCCAGTGAGCAACAAAAATGACCATCAGAATATCAATACAGCACATATAAGAGGACAGGGTTGAGTCTAAAGGAAAAAATAGTGAAACCCATAATGATAATTAAATTAAATTCAAAGAAGAAAAGGCTGTTTAGTCTTCCAACAAGCAAACCATAAATGAATTCAATGATGGGCTGATGGCACAGAGAAATGTCAAGGGCCTCAGCGCCCAAGACAGCGGGACCTCGACTACGTAACTCGTAGTCTCGGCAGGTAGGAGCGCTAGGGTTTTTGCCCAGCTGCTCAATTGCGAAGGGGGGTGAGATTTAGAGTAGAGAAGAAGGTAGGAAATAGAAGTTTATTGCTTCCCTCAAAAGTGCCGATTACATGGCTACTTATAGGTCTGCGGCCAACTAACAAACTCCTTAATCTATGCGTGCTAATATGCATGGCTTCACGCCCAACTAACCAGGCGCCGGCTATGGGCCGTTCCTGGGCGTGCGCTGCATGCTTATCTCCCTGGCGTTGGTTGCGGCCGGCCCCTAGACACCCGGCTGCCTGACCAACCAACCAGCGCCGGCAGCGGCTGATTCTGGCGCGCATGCACCGGCTTCCTGGCCGTGCGCTTCCTGGCTGTGCGGCTGTGCCGGCTGAGGTTGTTCCTGGGCACGCGGACGGCTGTCGGTACGGGATGCCCCACATGACAGAAAACATGAATCATAGATTGATAGCTGCAATAAACAGAATGTAAATTATACATCTATTAGGTTGCACCATTACTCTAATTTTTTCACCAGACACCAGTGGTGAAGACAACACTAATATTCCAAAATATTAAGAACGTTATTGTTGGGGGAAAATAATCCCGTCAGCAATATGGTTAGACGAATAACACTACCGTAAGCTTCAAAGCCTAAAATTCGAAATCCTCTAGTAGCAGCAAAGGATTCGAAGTCCCTCCCCATGAGTACCAAAAGCCCTCGTAGGGGCACCTAAAGTCCTGATCAGACGGCTCCGGATGGACTTTAGGCTTCGACCAAGGGCTTCATTCCGAAGGTGTGTCGTAAAACCAAAACAAGGCAAAGGTTTCATCCCAAAGGCACACCTCAAACCTGGATAAGACATTTGCTTTACTTCTACATTCACATGTGTCTTACTATTCTGCCCCTATGAAGTCTTGTGAATAGAGTTCGCAATGACAGTTGTAAGTAGGGGCAGAATAATATTTCCTATGGTATCCTTGCCTATAAGTATGCCCAAGAAAATTCTGGTTGATCAGAAGTTCCGATTTGGAATCGGAAGTTCCGATTATTTTCTTAATTGAAAACAAATAGCTCAAATCGGAAGTTCCGATATGGTATCAGAAGTTCCGATAATTTATGGTTTACGAAACCGAGAGCTCAAATCAGAAGTTCCGATATGGTATCGGAAGTTCCAATAATTTCTTATTAGAGACAGAGTTGAAATTAAAAGTTCCGATTTGAAATCGAGAAAATTGTACTAATCGGAAGTTCCGACGTGCATTGGAAGTTCCGAGGTGGGCAAAAACAGATTAGATCTGTTACAGTAACGTGTTAGATTAAGAGACCAAAAATACTCGTTCGAAAGTTCCGATCTAGGATCGAAAGTTCCGACGTGGGTAAAACAGATTGGATCTGTTAGAGCACAAATCGGTTGTAACTGAATTGTTGGTTTCGAGATGCTGACAACCATAAACTCTTGTCCTTATATAAAGAGAGGAGGTCTTAGAGAACAAGCAATTGCAAGTTTGGACCTATCCACCAAGAATTTTTCTCCTCCCTTTCTTGATCTCAAAAGTTAAGATTGAGGATCCCCTGTTTTCTCACGAGCGGTGCTAGTATGCCGACGTGGAAAGGATTTTATCCCTAGACGTGTGGATACAGTGAAGGCGTTGCTCCAATAACTATGCTCGTGGACTTCATCACGTGAACAACTACGTCGTCTTCATCGATTGGATTGGCGAGGAATGGCTAGGACGAAGCGAGGATAGGTAAGGACACGCTTCCTCAACATCTTCTTCCGCTACACCTAGCGCGTCTTATGCTAGAAAGTACCGATCTATGATCTCACACGAGCATGCTTCTTGGGCTTCGGGGCGATTTTTGAAATTTATGGCTAGCGTAGCTTCCCCTTTTCCCAACAGTGGTATTAGAGCATACGTGCATAGTGTCGATCTAGATCCCTCATGTATGGAGATATATGGTGGAAAAACAGATTAGATCTATTTCTGTCCACGGTGAATCAAAAGTTCTTATACTGATCGGAAGTCCCGATGGTAGATCGGAAGTTACAATACTGATCAAACGTTCCGATATCGAATAATGATTTGATATCGGATGTTCCGACCCGCTCAAATTTGAAATTCGAGCCTATTGAGTTGGGTTTTTCAAATCCAGATTTCAAACACTTGTAGATTCTTCGCCTAACTTTGTTTTGCAGAGAATGTTGTGACTGGCATGACCTTAGATAAATGTGATGTATGAGATGCATGCAATGAACGTAAATTAAATATGGCCTACATGTCATGGTTATTTACAACCCAAGGCTGATGTAAATTAAATACAGCTTGCATTTCGTTTTTGCGGTGCTTCGGCCCATGTACCTAGTATAGGCTATGCGAGATAGACTAGTACACTTCATGGAGGTCGAGAGCACGCACTCAATGACGGGAGCCATGGAGATGGAGATCGCCATGTGAAGAGGGTCATGCTATGTCACAGTTAATATGATTGTCTATGATGTTTTCTTATGTTCCTGTTATACTATTCTTACATGTTTCATGTGCGCTAGGGACGTTACCGTGCTAGAATAGTTTTCCCTCAAAAAATTAAGTATTGATGCTCTTTCCAATAACTGCACCAAGGATCTCGATCATCAATAGTGGGTCTGCCAAAGCAGGGTGCTATCTTTTATCATTAACTAGTTAGGGTGAAAGTCGGACTTCCGCACGCATAGTATTGGTTTGCTTAACGTGGCTATCAAAATGGTTTTGGGTCTTGGGGCATAGAGTTGGCGCAGAGCATAGGATGCTTTTCCAACGATAAGAGTCACATATGATGTGATTAGCAAAGCGTTGCTTAATTATATCACCTAGCTTCTAGTAGTGATGCTGTCATGGTCGGCGAGACCCAAGCCCCAAAGAGGCCCAGGTCCAGGGCGCACAAGGGTAGAAGAAGGTATTAGATAAGTTTGTTAGGTAGTTAGGAAAGTAGTTACGGTGGTTAAGCTGTTTGCCCTATATATAGGGATGTAATCAGACATGAGAAGGCAAGCAAGAAGTAATAAAGATTCTAGTTTCCACCCCTCTAGTTCCTAGTCCCGCGTTGTTTCCCCTCTTCTACCGTGACGACACACGGCTACAACCTTGCGGCCAAGGCCAGGCCGTGATAGATGCCAAAACTCACTAGGAGTTAAAATGAATATGGATCTTGGCCATTATTGGTCATTAGAGAGAAAGTGTCTGTTTTAAAATAGTGGAACATCTTTTATCAGATAGAAGATAAACATTGCATAGTGTTGAACCTTGCATTTAATCTTTTGTAGATCATGGCACCTACTACTCCTTCTGTTAAGAGCACTTCAGTTTTTAATTTGCGATCTATTCTTGAACGTGAGAAATTATCTAGAACAAACTTTATGGATTGATACCGAAATTTGAGAATTGTTCTTAAACAAGAGATAAAGGATTGCATTCTAGAAGAACCTTACCCCGATGAGCCAGGAGAGGATGCTTTTGCAGCAGACAAGCGTGCTTATGAGAAGCATGCTAATGATTCCGTAGGTGTCAGCTGTCTGATGTTTGCCTGCATATCCTCTGAGTTTCAGAAACAATATGAGGAATATGATGCTTACGATATGATCGTAGGTCTTAAGGGCATGTTTCAGAACCAGGCAAGGGCTGAGAGATACAATGCGTCTAAAGCCTTGTTTGGGAGTAGGCTTGGCTGAAGGGAACCAAGTGAATCCTCATGTGATAAGAATGATTGGTTACATTGGGACTCTAAAGAGACTGAGTTTTCACTGGATCCATACTTAGCTATTGATGTCATTCTCCAGTCACTGCTACTGAGCTTTGAGTCGTTCATCATGAATTACAACATGGTTGGACTGGAGAAGACATTAGCTGAGTCGTATGGGATACTTAAGACTGCTGAGGAGAGTATCAGGAAATCTCCAAATCATGTGATGATGGTTCAGAAGGAGAGCAAAAAGAGAAAGGGGAAGGCTAAGACTACATATTCGATCTCTAGTGCTAAGTCTAAGTCCGACTGGAAAGTCCAAGTCGAGTCCTACTGGCTCTGATGTGCTGATGTGTGCCACTACTGCCACAAGCCTGGGTATTAGAAGCGGAATTGCAAGGTGTACTTGGAAGAGCTGAAGAACAAGAAGGGAAGTGTGACTTTCGCTTCAGGTATTGATGTTATTGAAATTAATCTTGATACTCGTCCAAACAATTCATGGGTATTTGATACCGGATCAATGATTCATACTTGCAAATTGTTGTAGGGGCTGAGTAGAGTAAGAAAGTGTGTAAGTAACGAGTTGGATGTCTGCGTCGAGAATGGTGCAAAGGTTGCAGTGTTGGCCGTCGGCGTTATTCACTGTCACTACCTTAAGGACTAGTTTTGGAGTTGAATAATTGTTATTTCATTCCCGCCTTAGGCAGAAACATTATCTCTTTTTCATGTTTAGAAGTTGGTTTTGAATTCGTAATAAAGAACAAGTGTTGTTCAATATTTTCGAATGACATGCTCTATAGTGTTTTGTTCATTAGTGAATGGATTATATATTCTGAGTCTTGAAGATGCACACGTTTATAACATTAGTACTAAAACGACTCAATGATTTAAATCCTACCTACGTCTGGCATTGTCATTTGGATCATATAAATGAGAAACGCGTGCAGAAGCTCCATAGTGGACTTTTGGAGTTATTTGATTTTGAATCATACGACACATGCGAGTCTTGCTTACTTGGCAAAATGACTATCACCGACTAGGATTTCCGTAGTAACTAATCTTCTTAATTGATAGCAAAAGTGGGTAGCTGGTCGAGGTACTGGACCTCTCCGTGGCGGTGGCAGGGATACAAGAAGGCAATAGCCAAACTGAACTACTCGACACCTAAACTCCTCTTAGGGCTCTGTTTATATAGACACAGGACTAACCTCTCTATTTGATCTAATCTACTAAATCCTAACATAATTATCCTAACTGAACTCTTTAACCAACTTATTCTAACAGAACACTTAATAAATAATTGGACTCTTTAACCTAACTAATTTTCTACAGTACAGGCAGTACTGTTGACAGGCGGGCCAAGCCCTCTAGCCCATGATCTGAGGCCATGACAATGACAAAGACACCTTTCACTAGATAGAGTGAGGGCGAGTGAGCTATTGGTCATAGTACATACTGATGTATGTGGTCCAATGAATCAAGGCTAGGAATGGTTTTCAGTACTTTATCACTTTTACCGATGACTTTAGTAGATATGGTTATGTCTACTTGATGAGGCATAAGTAAGAATCATTCGAAAAGTTCAAGGAGTTCCGAAATGAAGTACAAAATCATATGGGCAAGACAATTAAATTTCTACGATCTGATTGTGGAGGTGAATATTTGAGTCGTGAGTTTAGTGATCATCTAAAGCAGTGTAGAATTGTTCCATAGCTGACTCCACCCGGCACGCCCTAGTGGAATGGAGTGTCCAGGGCGAAGGAACCGCACCTTGCTGGACATAGTTTGGTCTATGATGAGTCATATTGACCGTCCATTATCATTTCGGGGACTCGTTCTAGAAACCGTCGCTTTCACGATAAATAGAGTTCCATCTAAATCAGTAGAGAAGATGCTATATGAGATGTGGTCTGGGAGGCATCCCAGTCTGTCTTTTCTAAAGATTTGGGGATGTAAGCTGTATGTCAAACGTTTGACGTCTCACAAGCTCACTCCAAAATCTAACAAGTGCTTCTTTGTGGGGTATCCTAGGAAACCAGTTAGGAAACCAAAGGATACTATTTTTTATAATAGAGAAGAGAACAAAGTGTTTGTCATTTGGAATGGTGTATTCCTTAAGAAATAGTTTCTCTCAAAAGGAGTTAGTGGGAGGACGGTGCATCTCAACGAGGTTCGAGAGCCACTAGAAGGTGTTCCAGATCCCAGCTGAACCACAATAGGATGCACAAGGTGTTGCAGAGCCTGTTGTATAGACGCCAGCCCCACGACGGTCTGGGAGGGTGAGTCACGCGCTAGAGCGGTACATGTTTTTGACCACTAGGGCAGTGAACGTGTTGTTATTGGACAACGATGAACCCAAGACCTATGCGGAAGCAATGATGGGAACAGACTTTGAGAAATGGCTTGGAGCCACTAGATTCGAGTTGGAGTCCATGTAAGAAAACCAAGTTTGGAACTTGGTTGATCCACCCGATGGTGTAAAAACTATTGAGTGTAAATGGATCTTTAAGAAAAGATAGACGTTGATGAAATGTTAACATCTATATAGGGGTGAAAGTGATTCGGATAAATTCCGACCATATCCAGAAAAACGGATTCGGATTTGGATTTTTTTATTCGGATACGGATTCGGATATTTTTTTTGGATACGGAAACGAATATGATATACCTGATATCCGTCGGATTCGGATAATCTGTATAGTTCTTATCCGGATTATCCAACCCATTAAAAATGTAGGCCCACTCACCCATCACCCACTCTGCCACTTACGCATAGGGAGTACGGACCTACACCACTCGCAGGCCCGTAGGCTGCACTGCCTGCAGCGCAGCACAGGCCACTCGCCAGGAGGAAAGAAAAGAAATAAAACAGATAAAATAAAAAAGAAAATTTTTTGACTTCTTTCAATTTAAATTTTAGAAACATAATCATTTAACTAAAAATAGCAAATTGACATATAAAAATATCAAAAATTTTCATAAAATAATATATGTTGTATTTTAATTATATCAAAAGTTTAGTTGAAAAAAATTAACCACCGATTTGATTTTAAACTTAATTCATTCCAATTATTTAACATTTTTAGAATTTTATCACAGTATATGACCAACTTTCTCGTAACATTTTTAGATTTATCGCAGTATCTATGTATCATAATATGATGATACCATGAGACGTCTCGAATTTTTCATACTTCATTTAAATTTTTTAGAATTAAAAATTCATTAAGCTATATGTTGTCCATCGATTGTCATAACATTTCTTTAAAAAAAATCTTTCAATTTAGTGGATACTGACTTAAAATAGACTCAAATGCCTGAATATGATTTTTCTGGAATTTTTGGTTCATTATTTCATACACTTCTAGTTCAAATTTGACAAATTTCAATATAAATCATAGAAACATACATAATGAATTAAAAATAGCAAACTTATGTAGAAAAATGTGAATTTTTTTATGAGATTAGATATGTTGTATTTTGATCGTACAAAAAAATTCAAGTTTAAATGAAGATTTAACTATTGATTTGTTTTTAAACCTAACACATTCCTTCTTAACATTCTAATCCGTTACTCTCAAATCTCTATCTTTCTTAACATTGTACATGAAAACTTTTCTCGAAATATTTTTAAATTTTTATCACAGTATCTATGTATCATATGATGATACCATGAGACGTCTCGTATTTTTCAGACTTCATTTGAATTTTTTAGAATTAAAAATTCATTAAGCTCTACGTTGTCCATCGAGTGTCGTAACATTTTTTAAAAAAACTTTCAATTTAGTGGATACTGACTTAAAATAGACTCAAATGCATGAATATGATTTTTCTAGAATTTTTGATTCATTATTTCATGCACTAGTTCAAATTTGACAAATTTCAATATAAATCGTAGAAACATACATAATGAATTAAAAATAACAAACTTATATAGAAAAATGTGATTTTTTATATGAGATGATATATGTTGTATTTTGATCATAGAAAAAAATTCAACTTTAAAAGAACATTTAAAATTCAAATTTACAATTTTAAACCTTATCTCTCTCGCTCCAAAAACTAAGTCAATAATCAACTTTGACTAAAACCCTATCAGCCCTAGCCCAAATTTTTTGTTCACTCTCCCAGTCTCCCCCTCCTCCCGCCGCATCTTCCCCACCGGCCGCCGCTCTCCCCACCGCAGATTTGTGGTGATTTGTGCAATGTGAACTTGTATGTAGATTTTCATATCTTCTCTTGAGCAACTATAGCCTCCCACTTGGCACGCGTGAGGCATGGCTCGACGCCAGTGAACAATAGTTGTGTTCTTCTTTCCCTATCCCGTCGACGCCCCCTTGATGACTCCTCGAATGCCCTCAAACGACCGATGGTCTCTGTAACCGACATCTCCGTCACATCCCCCATTGCTCGATGGTGCTGACAATGGATAGGAACTTGACGGGGACAGAATGCAAGAGCTTTTCAACAACGATGCTCTCCTCCACTTTCGTGCCAAGAGCACGTATCTCATTCACTATCGTGATAACTTTCAAGGCAAAATCATTAATTTTCTCATATTCATCCATGTACATACCATCAAGCTCCCTCTTGAGGGTTTGCACTCGGCTTTCTTAACGCACTCTTCACCCATGTTCATCTCCTTGAGAGCATCCCATGCCTCCTCCGTTGTCTCCTTCTCAGATATGGCCTTCACCACAGCCTTCGGCACGGCTTGGACAATGGCGGCGAGAGCCATTTGGTCCATCTTTTCACCGACATTTCCCTTGCGCTCCACGGCCGGCCACACGCCTTGTGCACGCATGAAGATTTTCATCTTCACTGCCCACACACCGTAGTTATTCTCCGCTAGCATAGGGTAACAAAGAGTTGAGTCACCCCCACTTCTTTCAGTTGTTGCACCATTGACGACTCAAGGCCACCGTCGAGGGACAACGCCGTAAGCGCGCACTATTTGGCTCTGATACCACTTGATAGAATTTAGAGAGCAACAAGAACAACTCACACACACACTATTATTTTTTCGAGATACACAACAACACACACACCCATATGAGAGGATGATTTGTGCTGCACACCAGCACTCTCTCACTCACTTCACTGTTTAGAGATGCACTTACAGGACTTAAATAGACATACGCACACACGATGAGACCACTCACTCACGCAATCTCCTTGTGCAATCACCTCCACTAATTTCTGCATGGCATGCAACACTTAACATCTAAACATGATAACACAAATGGAAATACAAGATTATTTCTAACAGTGTTAACTATTAGTTGTCATTTGTGCATTGTGAATTGTGATCGTGAATAAATAAATACATTATTGATATTAGGTAAATATTCGTGGTCGTATTCCTATTCGATTCATATCCGCTTCGTATTCGTATTCAATGATATCCAAAAAAATATATGAAAAAGGATATGATATTAGTGATATTTGTCTGTATCTGATCCGTTTTCACCCTACATCTATAAGGCACAATTGGTGACGAAAGGTTTCAGACAGATTTAATGTGTTGATTATGATGAAACGTTTTCGCCTGTCGGTATGCTTAAGTCTATTCGGATCATTCTAGCAATTGTCACATTTTATGATTATGAGATATGACAAATGGATGCCAAGACGGCTTTCCTGAATGAAAACCTAAGTGGGGATGTGTAATAACACAACCTGAAGGTCTTGATGATCTAGAAAATGCTGGGAAAGTTTGTAAGTTGCAGAAGTTCATTTATGGACTAAAGCAAGCTTCTCGAAATTGGAATCTTCATTTTGATGAGGTAGTTAAAGGGTTTGGCTTCATCATGAACAAAGAAGGGCCTTGTCATGGCCTCAAATCAGGCCCTGGGCCGCCTGTGAACAGTATCGCGCGGTACTGTTCATGTGAACAGTACCGGCGGTACTGTAGCAGTTAAGTTAGGTTCTGTTTAGATTCATTAGTTAAGATTAATTAGTATAGAGTTCAGTTAGATTAAATCAGATTAGATTAAATTCTGTTTTCTGTTAGAAGTAGTTAAGATTATGGTTGTTAGATTAGATCAGCCTTATGTCTATATAAACAGGGCTGATGCACTAGAGTTTTTGTCGAGTATTCAGTTTGGCTTGTGCCTTTCTTGTATTCCTGCCTCTTCGTCGCGTCGCCGCAATGGCGCCGCCGCAATGGAGAGGTCCAGGCCCTCGACCAACTACATCTTTTAAATACAGTTCGAGACGATTAGTCTCTACCAACTGATGTGTTATACCGGCCAGTGACAACTTGGTATCAGACGGCTCAGGTTCACCATCTGCTGCGATGAATTCCCAATCTGGCACCCGTTTGAGGAGCACCATCGATGACATGCTGAAGGCTATGCAACGCCTAGATGTCATCGAAGAGAAGTTGCAATCACTGCAACCACTCTAGGCGAAAGTCGTACAATTAGAAGCAGTGGTGACGAAACGGGCGGACGCGATTGAAGAGAAGCTGCAGCCGACCCAGCCCTTGGAGGAGAGGGTAGCCACGTTGGAGGTGCTCGTCCAGAATCCTAGCTGGCAACATCCCTAGACCACCGCTGATCCCGTGGATCCACCACCACGCCACCAGGGAGGGAGGCAGCCAAGGTCGCTCCGGTGGCGGTGTGGGCGGCCTCGGCAGGGCCAAGTCAGGCGACAACAGCTCAGTCAGCGACGTCAACAGTGTTGCGGAGGCCAACGCTACTTCCCTGACCGCACAAAGCACACCCTCACGAGCACGGATGGTGGCCTAGCTGACGGTTGGGGGATCAATGTGGGATGCCTTGGCGGCATCAGCAGCCCAGCTCGAGGACGAGCTAGTTTTCAAGGGGGAAAGAGATGTCATGGCCTCAAATCAGGCCCTGGGCCGCTTGTGAACAGTATCGGTGGTACTGTAGCAGTTAGGTTAGGTTTTGTTTAGATTCATTAGTTAAGATTAATTAGTTTAAAGTTCAGTTAGCTTAAATCAGATGAGATTAAATTCTGTTTTCTGTTAGTAGTTAAGATTCTGGTTGTTAGATTAGATTAGCCTTGTGTCTATATAAACAGGATTGATGCACTAGAGTTCTTGCCAAGTATTTAGTTTGGCTTGTGCCTTTCTTGTATTCATGCCTTCTCGTCGCGTCGCCGCAATGGCACCGCCGCGATGGAGAGGTCCATTTAGATCAGAAAGTTTGTTTTTGAGCTGGGTGTTGTTTCTAGTGTGTCCAGTCCAGTGGACCTCTATTGTGATAATAGTGGTGCCATTGCACAAACCAAGGAGCCTAGATCACACTAGAAGTCCAAACATATACTTCGGTGACATCACCTGATCCATGAGATCATTGAGAGAGGTGATGTGAAGATTTGCAAGGTACACACAGATTTGAACATGGCGGATCCGTTGACAAAGCCCCTTCCACAACCCAAGCTTGAGGCACACCTGAGCTCCATGGGTATTAGATACTTGCATGAGTGAGTCATGTGTATGTGAAAGATGCTAATAGTGTCTATGATAATGTGTGAGGATAATTGTTATCTTGTTCCATGAATAAATGTTATTTACATTTGATTAATGAGTTGATGACTTGTTATGTGAAACTATTTGTGTTATAACGATATTGTTCAAAAGGATCCCTGATCTTATCATCATATGGGATTGTGATGACACATAGATTAGCACATCTGACTAATTAATGATCACGTTTCACAGATCATAGACATAAAGATGTCAAATCAGTGATGTGGACACATGTTGGTGAACATGGTGTTGGATAGACCCACTTGAGATACTGCTGAGATTGTTATTGTAATGTGCCATTAGTTGTATATCTCAAATGGTGTACCTGTAGAGTCCTCAGTCCTAAGATCGTCATTTGATTACAGAATGCGTAATGACACACTTAGATGCTTCCTAACGCTATTCCGTAATAGGGTAATAATAAGGGTTATTTTCAGGTGTGTTGTGAAACATGTCTTAGAATGTGAGCAGTCAATATGGAATTTACCCCTCCTAATAACAGGAGAGACATCTCTAGGCCCCTCGAGGTAGTCAGATTGGAAAAGTGCATGGCCATGCCACTATGACTAAAAAGTTAGTCATGATTTGAATCCACTACTTGTTTGAGTGAAAATGTCGAGCTATCCAACATGGGTGACACAAATCTCGCCTTGAGCTTAACTGATGTCATGTGGTAAAAGGACTGGTGCTTGTGTATATCAAAGGTTCGGTGAAAATTTGGTTTTTGTACACTTTCGAGGGGTCAATATGTGCTGCTAGGTACCGCTATTGATCAGTGAGTCAGAAAAGGTTTCCGGTGAACAGTCGTTGGTGTATGAACCTATCGGGTCACACATTTAAAGGGATGAATTGAGAAACATGCAAAAAATTGGTTCTTGTGCAAGTGGGAGATTGAAGGAAGTATGCCCAAAAAAATTCTGGTTGATCAGAAGTTCCGATTTGGAATCGGAAGTTCCGATTATTTTCTGAATTGAAAACAGAGAGCTCAAATTGGAAGTTCTGATATGGTATCGGAAGTTCCGATAATTTATGGTTTACGAAACCGAGAGCTCAAATCGGAAGTTCCGATATGGTATCGGAAGTTCCGATAATTTCTAATTAGAGACAGACAGTTGAAAGCGGAAGTTCCAATTTTGAATCAGGAAAATTGTACTAATCGAAAGTTCCGAGGTGAGCGAAAACAGATTGGATCTATTCCAGTAACGTGTTGGATTAAGAGACAGAAAATACCCGATCGGAAGTTCCGATCTAGGATCGAAAGTTCTGACGTGGGTAAAACAGATTGGATCTGTTAGAGTACAAATCAGTTGTAACCGAATTGTTGGTTTCGAGATGCTGATTACCAAGGGCTCTTGTTCCTATATAAAGAGAGGAGGTTTTAGAGAACAAGCAATTGCAAGTTTAGACCTAGACATCGAGAACTCCTCTCCTTCCTTTCTTGATCTCAAAAGTTGAGATTGAGGATCTCACGAGCGGTACTAGCACGCCGACGTGGGAAGGATTCTATCCCTGGACGTGTGGATGTCGTGGAGGCGTTGCTCCAATAACGATGCTCGTGGATTTCATCACGTAAACAACTACGTTGTCTTCACCGATTGGATCGGCAAGGAACGGTCGGGATGAAGTGGGGATAGGCAAGGATGCGCTTCCTCAACATCTTCTTTCGCTGCACCTAGTACGTCTTGTGCTAAAAGGTATCGATCTATGATCTCACATGCGCATGCTTCTTGGGTTTTGGGGGTGATTTTTAAAATTTCTGGCTAGTGTAGCTTCCCCTTTGCCCAACAATAAGGATAAACACAGAGAACTATATAATACTATACGCTTGAGCTAGATTGAGGTTGTTATCCACTTATCCCTCTCGGAGGCCCAATCCAGTCTGAGCTAATCCCTCCTTTCTGAGCTAGCCTTCGAGGCTATTTGAACCTGTTAGGCGCGTAATCTTTTACGCCAACAGTTATCATAATAGAAGTTGCTAAACTTGAAAAGTGTACCATTTAATCATCTGGATATTGGTATAGAATTACACAAATAAAAGCTAACAGTAGGTTTATTCCATGGAGTTACTTTCAAAGTTTCAATGCTAAAGAAAGTATATGCTCACTTGCTGAGAACATCAATTTATTTATAGGAGACTACACATTTCATGACACAACTTACAAAGCAATACCTACACACAAAAAGATGTATGCCCTGCACATGACCAAGGTTTGTAAGATAATTATTACTGAGAGGGGCATAGATACCTTGATTTGCCGTGCATCCTCTTCTCTGTTTCTCTTTCTATGCTGATATGTGTCCGGTGAATGGGTTCGTCTTATGGCATGTGATGTATGGACAGTTTTTTCCTCTGCATGTGAAACAGTAGTCACAACACTGCGAAGGGGAATTGTTTCTGACTGTTCTTGAACAATTCCTCCCCACTCCCTCTGCTGAATTCCTGTTGTCTTCTGAGTGCCAGATACAGGTTCAGGAATTGCTTGTGTGCTGGTAGTCATATTGCACACAGGCATTCCTCTAGCATTGTTCCGAATACTTTTAGCTTCTTCATTAGTGGAGGTAGCTACAGTTTGCACATAAAGGTGCAGACTTGAGGAGAGGTGATCCCATAACCTGCATGACCATAGATTCTGAGAGCTGTTAGAACAAAATGTATAGTAAAAATGGGTTTACAAAATTTTGGACGGTGAGCAAATAACCAGGATACAAATGCATCATTGTTGTCACTCAAAAAAACCTCCAGCTCTTTTGCAGCCTCATCCTTCCGTCTTCCATTTCTGAGCAATACCACAACATACTCCTAACCAACAAAATGAAATAGTTAGATCAACAATCTTGATGGATTGTAGGATTCTACATTGCAAGCAGGTGTCATATAAATTCCTTTGGATTGTTCATATAGAGTGTGTAGCAACAAAGTTTCATGACATCAGCCAACCAACGTAACCTCCACATATCTCATGAAATGTTTAAAACATCCCAAAATTGAAAACACAATTCTGCCAACAGAAGCACACAGAATTGTGAGTCGATTAAACAATAGACTCATCAAACTGGGGCGATGCTTCAACTCACGACACTAATCTAACAAGAACTGCCGTAACTAATTTCCCTTGTTTTATCACATTAAAGATGAATAACCTGATCGAATTCCCATGTGGTACTGATTGCTGAACACCAGTTGTTATTTACTTTCTAGAATAAAGACCTTCAGATAGCCGGAAGTCGGAGAGTATAAAACAAAACTAATTCCAAATTCCCACGCAAAATCCCTCAACGACCCCCCCCCCCCCCCCCCCCCGAACCTGCATCAACATCACCGCTAGGGTTTTAGCAATGGATCGGAGATCGTGTCACGGCGCACCGGGGCCAGGGGGAGGGCACGAGACGAGACGTGAGGGAGCGGCGCGTACGCGAGAACAGGTGCTCACCGCGAGCGTGTCGTCGGAGTACTCGCCCATGAGCTCCTTGAGCTTCTCCTTCACGCGCTCCCGCAGCAGCGCCACACCCTCGCCGGTAAAGTTCGCCTTGAACGTCCTATCGCAGCCGTCCATAGCGACGGCGTCGTGCGGTAACCGCCTTCAACCCTAGATCCCCCCTCCCCCGGGCTGTTCCACCCGCAATCCAGCCGGCGGGGTTCGCCGCGTCTGGAAGGCAACGCCACGTGGCGCGAGTCTCGCAGCACTGCAGCAGGAGGGCGGGTGGGGGAGCGGAGGGGAGGGGGAGGTCGTTGCGTGCGGCCCCGAGCGGCACGGCGCCGGGCCGGGGAACTGACGATGAGACGGGGACAGAGAGGGACGTGTGCGCGTGGGGGCAGAGAGAGAGGGTCCCTCCGTGTTTTGCTGGATTTTTTCTGCAGAATACGGGTGATTTGCTGCTCCTAAAACTTAAAATGAGCTCAATATTTGATATTTTACCCATCATAGTTAAGACGCATAGTTTAGTCATATACAGATATTTGCGCTTGTCACTTATACTATGGTAAATAATTAAATAATATAAACTTTTAAGTGGTAAGATCTCGGCGGTGATGTGACTCAAAAGACGGATTTAGGTGGTGTTTGGTTCTATGAACTAAAATTTAGTCTGTGACATATCGTATGTTTAGATATCAATTTGAAGAACTAACGTGAACTGATTATAAAAATAATTGTAGAATCAGAGGATTATTCACGAGACAAATTTATTAAACCTAATTAATCTATGATTACCAAATGTTTACTGTAGCATCACATTGTCAAATCATGGTGTAATTAGACTAATTAGATTCGTCTCGCGAATAATCCACTAATTATGAATGGGTTTTGTAAATAATCTACATTTAATACTCCAAAACATTATCTGAACACCCCCTCTGAGTAATCTCTACTATTATAAAGCGCGGAGTTACTCGTCCGTCCGCTCCGTGCCTCCCGTCTCTTAAAAAACCGTGCCCCATAAAAACCGTCTGGTTCGTCCGCCGCGTAGCACCCTGTAAAAACCGTCCGACGATTCGCGCGCCTCTAGCGAAACCCTCGCCGCCGTGCGCCCGCGCCTCGGGCCGCCGCGCGCCCGCGCCTCGGGCCGCCGCGCGCCCGCGCCTCGGGCCGCCGCCGCGCGCCCGCCACGCGCCCGCTGCGCGCCGCGCCTCGGGCGCCGCCCGAGGCGGCCTCTGGCCGCCGCCGCGCCGCCTTGCTCTCGGGCCGGGTGGAGGGGAGGGGGAGAAGAAAAGTTAGGGTTAGGGTTAGGGTTAGGGTTTTTGCACCGGGGCTACAACGTTTTTATACTGCCGCTTCTGATGGGTGGCCGTTGGATGAGATCCGACGGCCAGGGTGATCCGGACCAAATCAGGCCCAGGCGGGGAGAAAAATTGCTGGCCCAGGCCCAGGTTAGGCTCCTGCGCGCGTGGCACTTTCCTGGCCTGGGCCCAGGTAGAGGCCGGCCTGGCTGTGCACGCTGCTGGGCTGGGCCAGTTTACCTCTTGGGCTGTTTTCTGGTTTTTTTAATTTCCAGGATTTAAGAAATTAATTTTCTGTTTATTTATTCCTAAAAAAATAAGAAAAATGCCTAAAAATAAGATAAAATTAAGTTTAATGTGGGGAAATTTTAGTAAATTTCATCATGTATTGTTTTGAACAATAATATATTATTTTGTTTCTTATCATCACAATATTACTAAATAAATGTGTTCGGCAAATATATTATGTTCTAAATATATTGCCATTAAAATTATGCATCTGTTGCAACGCACGGGCCTCTCACTAGTATCTACTACTAATATAGAATATTTGCTAAAAACCTCCATCTAACACTACCTCTCTCATTCCCTACATTATCACGTCTAGCATATATCATAATTGTTTCCCTGTAGTTAAATATAGGGTATCTATCAGAAAAACTTTCTCTAGCAGCTTCCCTATCTCATCCTCAATCCTATCTCATCCTCTAGATCTTGTTTCGGTCGCCGGCGTCCTCCTAAGATTGTCGGCATCTAGATCTTGTCACTCTCCTATGCCAGCACTCTGCACACTCTCGCGCACGTTGGCCTCTAGATACCGCCAGTCGTTGTCCATCCCTCGTCAGCCTCTAGTGCCCGTTTGGCCATCACCGCGCTCGGCCATCTCGTTGCCATTCCACGTCCGTCTAGCTGCCTCGTTGCCACCCTACCTAGTCGCCATGTTGCTGCCCCACCCGGTCATCCTACAGTTGCTCCGCCACCCGCCCCGCCTAATCGTCTCGCGACTGCTCCACCCGGTCATCTCGACGTCATCCCATTCGATCATTGCCTTGACCGACTGTCTTGCTGTCGCCCCTCCCTGCGCCTCGCGAGCACGCTCTTGGGAACAAACATGCAAGTAGGAGAAATGAAGAGAGGAAGAAGAAATAAAGGGGAGGAAGAAAGAGAAAGAAGAGAAGAAAAAAGAACAAATGAAATGAAGATTTATTTTTATATCATCTTTAAGATGTTTTTGAGATCAATTATTATACTAATTAGAGGAAAATCTATAAATTATTGACAACAATAATGATTATGCATAGTTGAGAAACCAAGTGTTGGTTTCGGTCCTAATGATGAGTGATTGACAGGCTTTTACCCTCGGGTTCGAAGGGGTACCTCCAAAGGGGTTCGGAGGTTGGACCTTCGGAGGTGGTTTCACCGAAGTGTGTTCGGTGGTTGGTTGCTGCAGCCGTTGCAGCGGAGTGTGCATGTCTGAGAAACCAAGGGTGGTTTTCGGTGTTGTGATGAGTGATTGACAGGCTTTTACCCCCTGTTCGAAGGGTACCTCCGAAGGGGCTTCGGAGGTGGTGCCTCCGAAGGGTGCTCGGAGGTGTTTCACCGAAGTATGTTCGGTGTTGCTTGCTGCAGCTGTGCAGCGGAGTGTGCTTGTCGGAGGGGTCCGGCAGTACACGATGACTGGGTTCGTACCGATGGCTTCGGTACTTTGGGCGGTACACCGGAGTGTGTGCCGGAGGTTGCTAACCCGGAGAGGTCTCCGGAGTACTGGATACACTTGTTTGCTTTTCTGTGGTGCGCAGGGACTTCGGAGGCGACGGACAAGGTTCGAGCCAAGTGAACCTGGGTCAAGCGGGAGGCTTGATGCTGGGGGAGCGGGGAGCTCCGTCACGGTGGCTGCGGAGGTTGTCCGGTCGGTCCGTGGGTCGAGGCGCGCCAGGTGAAGGCAGAGAGTGCGGAGCGTGGCTCCGGCTGAAGGTACTCCGAGACAAAGTCCTCGGAGGTGAGGCACTTCGAAGGTACTCCGAATGGAGTGACTTCGGAGTTGGCGGATCAAGTCCTCTGCGGAGGCAAGGAGTTCGAAGTGTGCTCCGGAGGGAGACACTCGAAGGTACCCGACGAAGGTCTCAGAAGTCGAGGCGCGTTGAAGGCATGGTCGGTGAGGCTCGTCGAGGAGGTACTCGGAGTGAGGCACTGCGACGGAGTGCTCATGGAATGCTTCATGCGGAGGCCTTGGGACGAAGGAGGGACTTCGAAGGTGGTACTCCGAAGGTGGGGGCTTCGAAGTAGGTTG
>JAAALK010000285.1:17711570-17722493 GCA_019279435.1 Zizania palustris | reverse complement strand
TACCTGCGTGTGAGCGTCAGACCGACGTCGTGCTCCGTCGGTCAGACCTGTCTCATGCCGACATGGTGCGGTCAGACCGGCAAGGGTTGGCCGGTCAGAACGACAGGCAAGGCTCCAATCTCATCGGCTCACCGACGATTGCACCGACGAAGATGACTTGGGGCAAGGGTTCTTGGCGATGAAGATGAAGACTTTGGCCCCTGCAAAACACCCCAAAATAAAAGCAATTCGGTCTAGAGACCGGATTACCAATAAGAACTGATAAAACCCATTACAGGGGTTAAACGGACTGTCCACGAGCGAATTGACAAGGATTACCACGATTACGACACGATGGATAGATAGTTTTCAGTGCAAACCAACAAAGATGGACATGCTGTAGCTACTACTAGGGCAAGGAAAAGTAAAGAACAAAAAGAGCGATTCAAAGGATAGTAGATTAGATTGGTTTGGAATTGGATCCCTTTGGAATTGGCCTTGTCCCTATATTATAGGGGGTGGTCTTGTCGTTCCTAGGCTTAATTTCTACTCTAAATTGATTAAGGTATGATTCCAAGTTGTTAAAATTTGTTAGAGATCAAAATACTCCGAGATTAGTCATTTTGGGGTCGGACTCAGACTGGGTCGGTCTCACCGAGCCCATATGGCGGGTCTGACCAAGGAACCATAGCCGGTCTGACCAGCCTACTATGGCCGGTTGGACCGGCCTGTGCTAGGAAATTGCATATTTTCAGCAAAAATTACTAATTTTGACATTTTGACAATTTTGACCATTAATTTTCTTTTTTGCTATCAACACATGCACCCTACCTTTTGGTAAACTAATGAGCTAAAAACACAATGGGCTAAGGCCGGTATACTTAATATCGGCCTTACGACACCTCAAACATCTTGCCACACACTTGGGAAGTACTTTTTTCAAATATGTAGCATTTAGAGCTCTACGAAATCGCTCTCCTTGCAAAGACTCTAACAAATACGCATTACGTGGAGCGATTTCAAAAACTTTGAAAGGACCTTCCCATCTAGGCGACCATTTAGCAAACTTGGGGCTTTGCCTAAAGGCAAAATGATTTTGCTTTCACTTTTTTGTTATAAGCTCTAGCCACTCTTTTCTTGTCTTTTTCTATAGCCTCTAGAGCCCTTAATCTATTATCATTCACTTCCTCCATATTATCCTTTAATAGGATTTCATAATCACAATCTTATTACTTGACTCTTCCTGACTATTGGCCTGAGCATAGTATGGTGAGGAGTTTATCAACTTTATACCATAAGATTCGACAAAATCACGTACCTCTTTAGAGATAAATGAAGTACCCTAATATGTAGTAAGAGTTTGGGGAATACCGAATTTATGTATAATGTGCTTCAAGATGAAATCGATTACTTCATTATGAGTCACATTCTTGAGAGGCATGGCCTTGGTCCATTTGGTGAAGTAATCCGTAGCCATCAACACAAACCGATTACCCTTTGAAGAGGGATGATGAATTTGGCCGATGAAGTCCAAGCCCGAATCTAGGAATGGCCATGGTTTGATAATAGGATTGAACAACGATGCAGGAGCAAGCTGAATATTACCAAACCTCTGACATGCTTCACACCTTCTTCAGTATCTAAATCAATCCTCAGTCATAATCGACCAATAAAAACCCTCTCTTTTGAGCATCCACTCATCTTCTAAGCCGACTAATGAGTACTGCAAAGTCCTTCATGGACTTCACCTATAGAAACTTTAGATTGATCAGCATTCAAACTTTTCAAAACACTCCATCAATTGTTCGGCGATACATCTCATCATCAAGTAACACAAATTTAAATGCTTGCCGCCAAACTTTTCTATCAACCTTTTGACTAGGATCTCTAAAATATTGAACAATTGGAGATCTCATATCATCCACGTGATTTTTAGAAGTATTCACCAAATCTTCACTCGAATTGGCATTTAAAACAGAAATTTCAACTTGCCCCCGAGCCCAGAATTAATTTGGCATGGATCGGTCAGACCGACCGTTGTCAAACAACTGGCAAAAGGCGGTCAGACCGGCCTGGCATGGCCGGTCAAACCGAATGGACACCTATGGTCAGACCGGCCTACCAGGGTCGGTCAGACTAAAGTAGCCTAACTCACGTGGCGAATTTTCATCAAGCATCGGCTTTCCTTTGTGAAAAATTTACCTCTTTTAATTTGATAGTCAGATGTTTGCTGAGCCAAATCAATTGCTTTCGAATTGGTTTCTCTAGACACATGAGAGATTTCAAAATCATCAAGAATACCAATTATGTCTAAACATTTGTCCAAATAGCTATTTATAAACCATTGAAGCATTGAGCATATTTAGCTACTTGTTGCATAACTAACAGAGAATCACCATATGCATGAACATACTTGATACCCATGGAGTCTAAAATTTCAAGTCCTAGCAATAATCTTCATACTCAGCTTGATTATTAGTGCAATGGAATTCTAAACGGGTCGAGATCTCGAAACTCATACCACTAGTTGATATGAGTACCACTCCAACACCTTGGTCATTCTTGCAAGCCGAACCATCAAAGTAAAGTTTCCATGACACTACTTCAACTAGAGTAGTGTCACTACTCCAATTGACATCTACATGGTGATCAACTATAAAGTTTTCGACAATCTGGCCTTTCATAGCTTTCAAGGTTCATAAGCCAAATCATCTTCAATTAAAGCATAAGCCCACTTTTCGATTCTCTCACTTAGCATCGACTTTTGCAACATGTACTTTATACCATCGGTTTGACAAGTAACAATACATGTGCTAGATAGAAGATAGTGGCAAAGTTTGGTACATGCTATAAAACATAAACGCTCTAAAAACACGTACCTCGTCTCAGCATCCAATGGGCGGCGACTCAAGAACGTGATGATATACTCATTTCCCTCCACCTCCTGAGTCAACACATCTCCTACCACGCTATCTTCTGTAGCAACGTACATCTGAAACATAATCCCGGCCTTTAGTGCTCTTACCATAAGTGGTGACAACACTCCTTGATTTGATCAAAGGAACGTTGCTGACTTACCCCCTAAGTGAATTCGGCTTCATTCTTTAGCTGAAGTATAGGGACAAAAGCATCAATCTTGCCAGACAAGTTAGATATGAGCAACACAAATAATTTACCTTGCCTAGCAACTTCTACACATCACTCTTACATGTCGGCTCTTCAAACTCTCTAATCTTCTCAAGTCTCTTAGGATCAATTTCAATACCACTCTCATGAATCATGAATCCTAAGAACTTGCCCGCTGACACGTCAAAAGCACACTTGAGTGGGTTCATTTTTAAGATACACTGATGAATTCTTTCAAAAGCAACTTTCAAATCGGCTAAGTGGTTACCCAACATCCAATTTGACTACATCATTTATAGATCTCTAACATAACTCCTAACAAGTCTTTAAAGATCAAGTTCATAGCACGTTGATATGTAGCACCAATATTCTTCAAACCAAAAGTCATCACTTCCCACTCAAGTGTAGTCAGACTGGTGGGAGGAGGCTGGTCGTACCGGCCTTGGGGTGTCGGTCGGACCGATTGTAGTGCCCTCGCTCTGGTAGAGTCCCATTGGGGTTTGGGACATCTTGGGAACCCACCTTGATGACAATGGCCTCATAAATCCTTTTCGGCATGTCTTCGTGCTCATCTCCTCCATCTTAACGCCGAGGGGTCGCCCCCACTCCGTGGCATGATGGACAACCGATTGAAGACGCTGCCTCCCACCGTGCCTATTTGCTCCTACATGTAGGGTGTCTCTGTGGCACACAGGGACACTCGCGAAAAAAGTAAGGGAATGGGAACCCGGTGGGCGAAAAGTAGTACGGAGCCCACTATGCCATCGAGAGCCGGTACAGAGGTGGAGGCATCGGTGGTTCTAGTGGTCTTGCGTATCGAGGACTGAACCAATCACCTCGAGGATGGCTCGGCCTTGCTTGAGGCCTTGTCCGAGTATTCGCCTTCTCGGTCCTCTTCTGGTGCTTCTAAATCAGCATCTCGTATGTCACCTTCGGCTTCTTGTGGGATCTAGCCGAAGATGTCACATTGGTGTTCACTTCCAAACCCCTACCTCGGGATTCTTCGGCACAAGCATTTACGGGCAAGGCTCTCCAACTATGACCGCTTTCCCTTAGATGATTCGGCCTGCTCGGGCCGAATCATCACCTTCTTCCCGTCAAGGTTAATGATGTTCACGGGAAAAGGGTCTTAGTCCATCTTCATTGGGACTAGTGTCCAACTTCAATCGTCCTTCATCTACGGCCGATTGAACCTGTGAATGGAAGACATTGCAATCATTAGTAGAATGAGAATGTGAATCATGCCACTTACAACAAGCATGTGTTTTTAAATCATCGATAGTAGGAATGATGTGACCCTTCGGCAACCCGATGAGTTTGTTCTTCAATAAGAAATCAAATATTTTATCGCACTTGGTCACGTCAAAAGCATATTTGACTTCACTAGGGCGACTCTTTGTGGGAGACGGCTGCAGCTCAGAGCAAGTGACTGGTTTGGACTTGTTAGACCAAATCCACTCCACGGTGTACATATCAGCCGAGTCATCCTCGCTTTTCGATGATTCCTCATCGGAGTGCTCCATGAAGTGTACCTCGGCCTTGGGCTTACTAAACGTTTTAGTGAATTTTAAAGGCATCTGACCCACTAGCTTCTCCACACTATGCCAGAAACTGACCTATATGCTCCCACGTGGTTTTGCAATCCTCACCATTAAACTTAATGAACTTGGGAACCCTAAAACTATGAGGATATGTGATGGTGTCAAAATAGTCCAGGTACGACTTATGGTAAACCCTAGTCTGATCCCGGGGTGCGTAGCCTACACACTCTCTAAACAACGCGCGGATAGGATCATCTATATCATCTATGACTCTATCCTACGAGTGCCTAGTGTTGACATGAAAACGTGCCCCCGCACTTGGGTCAGTTCGACGATCCAAAAGTGTACAAATACTTAGGGACAAGCCTAAGCGTAACATAGCACCGCCGTCGCATTTCGACTACCCTTAACCATGGTAAGGGGGGTGGAGTCGCTAGGTAATCAGATCACACAAAATAATCCAATTAGCCGAAAGAAATATATTAAACAGAACATATCAGCAAACCAAGTGGAGCCTGACTAATTCGAAGTATAGTGCGAAGGGTGTCGCCGAAGGGTACCTTCGGCGTCTGGTGCGAAGTGTCCCGCCGAAGGGTACCTTCGGCATTCGAACTGATCTAGCCGAAGATGAACTCTGAACGGATCTGGATGCGACAATCACCTCCGAACACGGGGTTTGGTGTGAAGTCTCAGATACAGTAAAATACAGAATAATGACTTAGGCGCAACGCCGCGACCGCGACTTTGTCCGGAGCGGAGTACAAGCGTGGCGAAGCCTGCCGTGATGAAGTCTATTTGGCGAAGCGTGTTGGCGTGTGGTCAAAGCAAAGATCTCGCCGAAGGGTGTTCTGGCAACCTCCGAAACCAATCTCTCAACTCCGGACACCTCCGGTGGAGTAGCTCCGAACGTAGGTAACCTGCAACAGAGTAGATTCGAAGTACCAATTCGGCCTGAGGACCAAATTCTGCTAAGTGTTGCAGTAGGGGCGAAGGTAGCAATCTGTTACACAGATTAGCAGATACTTCACAGGCGAATAACAAGGCGATAGCAATCTATTACGTAGATTAGTGGATACTTCACAAGCGAAGCAACAAGGCGATAGCAATCTATTACGTAGATTAACGGATACTTCACAAGCGAAGTAACAAGGATTACCACTGTTCCGAACTGGCCGTTGGAGGGCTTCTAGGAAAACCCACGAAGAATACAAAAAAGTAACGATAAAGTAAAGTATGATTCAAAGCTAGGGCTTTGTGGTTGATTTGTTCAGGTAGCCTCTAAACCGGCCTCACCGTATTTATAGGGGCTAGACTTCTAATCTCTAAGTCTAATCTGTTATGACTCGGCTGAATCACGCGTAGAGATAAGCACTTAGCCAAATCAGATTCAATTCTATCTCTGCCCGAAGTGGGCCTTCGGCCAAGCCCGCCGAGGCCTACTCCTCGGGCCAAAGCTTCAGCGACGTGGTCCTCCGAAGGCCTTCGGGCCGAAGGCTGCAAGCTTGCTGGAAGCTTCCGAAGCCTATATCCTGGTGGGCCTTTGGCCCTGTAGGGCTTCGGCCCAACCCGGGACATGTGTATTTCTGGCCCAAATTACCAAAATTGATATTTTGATAATCTTAACCATTAATGCCAATTTTTGCTATCAACACATGCCCCTGCCTTTTAGTGAACTTAGTGAACTAAAAGCATAACGGGCTAAAAACGATACCTTCCATATCAGCCTTTCGACATCTTTTAGGCTGTTTGCCACACACTTGGGAAATACCTTTTCAAGTATATACCATTCAAAGCTCTTCGAAACCACTCTCCTAGCAGAGATTCTAACACATATGCATTGCCAGGAGCGATTTCAGCTATTTTGAAAGGGCCTTCCCAACTAGGCGACCATTTACCAAACTTGGGACTCTTAGTGCCTAAGTGTAAAATCGTCATCCAAACCAAGTCACTACTTGAAACAATTTTGGTTTAACCTTCTTATTGTAGGCTTTAGCTACTCTCCTCTTGTCTACTTCTATGGCTTCTAAAGCCCTCAATCTCTTATCGGTCACTTCTTATAGATTGTCTTTTAAAAGAGTTTCATACTCGTCGACCGATAAGCCATCTTGCTTTAACACTCTTAGAGAGCCAAGATCTACTTCTACAGGTAGAACGACTTCTTGTCCATACACCAACTCATATGGACTAACTTTGGTAGCACCGTGCTTTGCAATTCTACAAGCCCATAGTGCCTCAGAGAGCACTTCATGCCACCTTTTAGGGAACTCTTCAATTTTCTTCTTAATGAGCTTAATCACGGTTTTATTACTAGACTCGGCCTGACCATTGGCCTGAGCATAGTAGGGCAAAGAGTTATCAACTTAATACCATAATATTCGGCAAAGTCCCTCACTTCTTTAGAAACAAATGAACTACCTTGATCTATAGTGAGAGTTTGAGGAATACCGAATCTATGTGATATGGTTCAAGATAAAGTCAAGTACCTCATTGTGAGTCATGTTCTTGAGAGGCACGGCCTCGGTCCACTTGGTGAAGTAATTTGTTGCCATCAACACGAACCAATGCCCTTTTGAGGAAGGAGGGTGAATTTGACCGATGAAGTCTAAACCTCAACCTCGGAATGGCCATGGCTTGACAATAGGGTTAAGTAATGAAGCAGGAGCTAATTGAATATTGCCAAACCTCTGACATGCTTCACACCCTCTGTAATACTTAAAACAATCCTCAGTCATAGTTGGCCAATAGAAACCTACTCTTTTGAGCATCCAACTCATTTTCTAGGCCCACTGATGAGTGCCACAAAGTCCTTCATGGACTTCTCCCAGAGCCACAGTCTTGTAGATGTCCTCTTCGGCCATAAAGATTTGATTATAACCAGCATTGCCATCAAGAAAACTCAGTACCTTGTGTCCTGAAGCGTCATTGATTAGCATGTCGGCTATCGGCATTGGGTACTCGTCTTTGGGAGTGGCTCTGTTCATATCTTTGAAATCAATGCACACCCGTATCCTGCCGCTCTCTTTCTTCTCTACAGGCACAATGTTAGCAACCCATTCTGCGTACCTGCATGACCTAATAAATTCAGCTTTGAGCAGTCGCTCTATCTTCTTTAACTCGGTCATAGACGACCGAGTTAAAGCGGCGAGGAGGCTGCTTATAAGGCCCAAATCTGGACTTGATAGGTAGTCGATACCACGAGCTCGTGGCTTAGTCCTGGCATCTCGCTATACTCCCATGCGAAACAATTGACATACGACCGAAGTAATTTTATTACTTCAGCCTTTTCATCAGGTTGTAAATGTTGGATTACAAAAGTCGGCCTCGAGATGCTACCATCACCTATGTCGACTTCCTCCAGGGATCGGCTGAAGCAAAACCTTGTCCTAATTTCTCTACTTCGCTAAAGTCCCCAATGGCCTCGGCAATACTGTCTTTACTATATCGATATTGCTCCACACGAGACTTTAGCCAATCTAGATTGCTCTTGCTAGACATGACTATTAATACAAAAATAGCCGTGCTACTCCAGCCAGATTTACAGACACTGGAACAAAATGTCCTCCGGATACGCTAACAAAATCGTAATCCAAAAGATCTTTACCTGACAGACACTACTTTGTTATGGATGGCATCAACCGATACATCGGCCAATGCTACTTGGGCCAAAGTATCCACAAGGATGACCTACCTCATCGCCATCCCACTGTATCAAGCACTGGTGTAGAGTAGAAGGAATGCAGCAATTTGCATGAATCCAGTCGCGCCCGAGCAGCACGCTGTAGTTACCTTGTACATCGACGACGAAAAATGCTATTGGCAATGTCTTGTTGCCTACCGTCAACTCCATGGAGAGTACGCCCTTAGCCTCGGAGCTCTCGCCATTGAAGCCGTTGAGCATCAAGTTAGTCTTCTTCAGATCATCCTCGCCCATGCCAAGTTTCTTCAACACGAGTAAGGCATTAAGTTAATGGTGGCGCCGCTGTCAACGAGCATTCGGGAAATCGGCTTTCCTCAATGTGACCTCTGACGTAGAGGGGTTTCAGATGGCGAGCCGAGACCTCGGGCTTCTCGAAGATGGCATTGCGCAGACCGAGGTTAATTGAGCGACCTCGGCCTCATCCTACGGTAGGGCAAACTCGGCGGGCAGCGTGACAATGTTGATGTCCATTGCCTGGGGTGCGGGCCCCTCGGAGATGGGTGAGTAGTCATCGTCGAGCATGTTGTCGTCGTCGCTCGGACTAGGAGGGGTTGGTTATCTCAACCGGCTTCTCCCTTCATACAGTTTGTAGCCGGCCGAGGGCGGATTCTTCGAAGATAGCGTCGCGCTCATCCTTAGCTTCCTTCTCGCGCATCTCCTATGCCCGTAGTCGTTGTAGGCGTCTCTTCTGTGATTTGGACATGCCCGGAGGTGCCCAAGATGGATGCGGCTTGGTGCCGGGTGCTACTGTTCGACTTCTATCAACCTGGCCGAAGTGGTACTACGCCCTTTGGCCTTGTGCACCCTGTGTTGAGGGGCCTTCGCTGTGAACCCCGGTAGTCAGACCGTCCTTGCTCGGCCGATCGAACCCAGCTTCGGCGCGGGCTCCGACCGAAGTATGGGGCTCACCTCCGTCAGACTTTGGCAACGAAGCCTTCGGGATTGGGACTTCCTGTGACCCCACTCTGATGGTGATGGCTTCAGACTCCCTTCCTCGGCTCCTCGCGCCTGCGCCCTTCGGCTTCGCTCTGTATGGTCCGATTCGGAGGCACACGGATAGTCTTTGGACGATGCCTCCCTCCGCTGCGTCCGTTTGTCCTGCATCCATAATACTCCGAAGGAAAACAAGACATAGTGTTAAATTGTGAGGGTACTCCGACCCAGCTACAGAGCCCACGGGGTTACTGCCCAGTCGTACGACGGAGGAATAGGTGGCTCAAGTGTCCTTGACCACTGAGGTCGAACTCGTTACCCAGAAGGGGTTCGGCAGAGTTGATGTGGTCTCAGACCACACCAGCGAAGGTCCTGCAGGCCGGAGGTACGTTCAGCTAGTGTGGGCCGAAGCCTCCTATTGGAGAAGTCCAACACGGTGCGGGGTTCGGCCAGTGGGGGCCGAAGTTATTGTACGGGGGGTTCGAAGATTGTGGCTCGAAGCCACCGTGCGGAGTGTCAGGCCACCATGGCCCGAAGCCGTCGTGCGGAGGGTTCGATGCTTCGGTCTGAAGATACTTTCTGAGAGTCATGGACCCTTCAGCTGCTTTAGCTTCTTAGTGTGGGGACCTGCTTCCTTGGCTTTTCTTTGATGCTTGTTTAATAGCATATTGTACGTTTTCGGCCTCTTGCGAGCTTTAGACGAAGGGGTATTAATGTTCTGTTTCCACATACCTCAGGGTTTCTTCGGTATGAGCGTGCGAGTGCGCGGCTCTCCAACAATTACATCATTCCCTTAGCCGACTCGGCCTATTCTGACCGAATCAACACTTCTTCTCGCCGAGGTCGACGACGTTGACGGGAAAAGGATCTTTATCCCTTCATCTTCGGATTATGGTCTATCTTCAATCGTCCTTCTTCTATGGCTGATTGGATCTTCCGTCGAAAAAACATTGCAGTCGTTAGTATTATGTGAATATGAATCATGCCACTTATATTACGGATGCTTCTTTAACTCATCGGCAGGTGGAATGACTTGACCCTTAGGTAACCTGAGCAGCTGACTTTTAAGAGAAATTCAAATATTTTATAACACTTAGTTATATCGAATTAGTACTTGACCTCACTAGGTCGATTCTTTGTGGGAGATGGCCGCAACTCGAAGCAAGTGACAGGTTATTTAGTGTTCCAAACCCATTCGGCGGTACATAGCGGCTGAATCCTCCTTTGACTCTTCCTCGTTAGAGCATCCATGATGTGGATTTCAGCCCTAGGCTGTTAATGTCTAATAAACTTTTATTTCTTGGTTCAGCCTTCTGGACCAGAGCCTGCTGTGAAACATGGTGACTTCTAAAAGTTTTGGTTATCTAACCTCTCTTAATCTCGGAATGCAACCGTTATTAAAGTAGTTCCGCCAAGTCCCTTCCGAAATATTAGGCTAAAACATCGGTTCTAGTATCCCTAAAACGCGATGTACTCAGAGGCGTTCTCGTTAGATTTGCTTAACCGATATGTCAATGTGAAAGCCTAGTTATGTCTCAACCATGTATAAGTAATCAGGAATTTCCACTCTAAATCATCCACGTCTGAATGGAGTTCGGCGGGAGCGCGAAAAACAAGTGAAAGCGATGCTGGATAGCGAGAGAGAAA
>JAAALK010000285.1:17643832-17710570 GCA_019279435.1 Zizania palustris | reverse complement strand
TGCATTTTGAATTATCTGTGAGCACAGTTTGTCATCTACATTTATTTTGTCTGATTAAATGCATGTGAATTATTGATGATTATACTTGTGATGTTTGAAATGCCTGTGAGTTAAATGATCTGTTAATCTGCCTTTAAGCACTTTGGTGGTGTCTTTTCGATTAGGACACCAGTCGTTTTTAGGCTAGATTATTTTCAGTGTTTGAGATCTGTTTGTTTTCACTAATAGTCTTTTGAGGTGCGTTGGGTGTTGGAAGATGGCCATTGTTTCGAAAGAATTTTTGAGGCGCCCATTCACCCTCCCTCTGATTGCTACTCTCGGTCCTACAAAGGGTAAGATTATAGATTCGATCTCTAGTGCGAAGTCTAAACCGATTGGAAAGTCCAAGTTGGGTACTGCTAGCTTTGATGTGTGCCACCATCGCCACAAGCCTAGGCATTTGAAGCGCAATTGCAAGGTGTATCTGGAAGAATAGAAGAACAAGAAGGGAAGTGTGACTTCCACTTCAGGCATTAATGTTATTGTAATTAATCTTGCTACTCGTTCAAATGATTAATGGGTATTTGATACCAGTTTGATGATTCATACTTGCAAATCATTGTAGAGGCTGAGTAGAGTAAGAAAGTGTGGTAGTGGCGAGCTGGATGTCCGCGTCGGGAATGGTGCAAAAGTTGCAGCGTTGGCCGTCGGTGTTTATTCACTGTCTCTACCTTCCGAACTAGTTTTGGAGTTGAATAATTGTTACTTCATTCCCATCTTAGGTAGAAACATTATCTCTTCTTCATGTTTAGAATAAGATGATTTCAAATTCGTAAAAAAGAACAAGCATTGTTCAATTTTTTCGAATGGCATGATTATGATGAAACGTTTTCGCCCATCGCTATGCTCAAGTCTATTCGGATCATCCTAGCAATTGCCGTATTGTATGATTATGACATATCGCAAATGGATGTAAAGACGACTTTCCTAAATGGAAACCTAAGTGAGGATGTGTACATGACACAACCTGAAGGTCTTGACGATCCGAAAAATGCAGGGAAAGTTTGTAAGTTGCAGAAGCCCATTTATGGGATGAAGCAAGCTTCTTGTAGTTGGAATTTTTGCTTTGATGAGGTAGTCAAAGGATTTGGCTTCATCAAGAACAAAGAAGAGCCTTGTGTTTACAAGAAGTCTAGTGGGAGCTCACTTGTATTTCTGGTCTTATATGTGGATGACATATTATTGATCGGAAATGACATTCCTTTATTGAATGCTATCAAGACTTAATTGAAAAATAGTTTTTCGATGAAATATCTTGGAGATACACCATACATTTTGGACAGAAAGATCTATAGATATATATATCAAAATGGCTAATTGGATTAAGCTAGAGTATGTACATTGACAAAGTTTTGAAACAGTTCAAAATGGAGAATTCCAAGAAGGGATTTCTGCCAATGTCACATAGTATTTCTCTTAGTAAGACTCAGTGTGTTGCAACACCTAATGAGCTAGAGAAAATGAGTGCGATTCCATATGCCTTCACGATCGAGTCAATTATGTATGCCATGTTGTGTACATGCCCAGATGTTTTATATGCTCTGTGTTACAAGCAGGTATCAATCAAACCCGGGTGAAGGTCAGTGGGCTGTAGTAAAAAGTATCCACAACTACTTGAGAAGGACTAAGGAAATGTTCCTAGTGTACGGTGTCGATGAGGAGCTCGTTGTAAATGGTTACACCAATGCTTGCTTTCAGACCGATAAAGATGATTCTCGATCGCAATCTGGTTTGTGTTTTGCCTCAATGGAGGTGCGGTGAGTTCAAAGAGTTCCAAGAAAGAGACGGTGGCCGATTCTACAATAGAAGCTGAGTATATCACCGCTTCAGAAGTTGTGAAGGAGGCCGTTTGGATCAGAAAGTTTGTTTCTGAGCTGAGTGTTATTCCTAGTGTGTCTAGTCCAGTAGACCTCTATTATGATAATAGTGGTGCCATTATGCAAGCCAAGGAGCCTAGATCACACTAGAAGTTCAAACATATACTTCGGCGATATCACCTAATCCACGAGATCATAGAGTGAGGTGATGCGGAGATTTGCAAGGTGCACACATATTTGAACATAACAGATCTGTTGACAAAACCTTTTCCACAGCCCAAGCATGAGGCGTACCAGAGCTCCATGGGTATTAGATACTTGCGTGAGTGAGTCATGTGTTTTTTGGAAAATGTTAGTAGTGTCTATACTAATGTAAGAGGATAATTGTTATCTTGTTCCTTGAATAAATGTCGTTTACATTTAATTAATGAGTTGATGACTTGTTATGTGAGGCTATTTGTTTTATAACAATATTGTTCAAAATGGATCCTCAATCTTATCATCATGTGCGATAGTGATAATACATAGATTAGCACATCTGACTGATTGATGATCACGTTTCACAGATCATAGGCATAGAGATGTCAAATCAGTGATGTGGACACATGTTGGTGGACACATGTGGACACACTTAAATGTTTCCTAACGCTATTCCGTAACAGGTAGTAATATGGGTTGTTTTTAGGTGTGTTGTGAAATATGTCTTGGGATGTGAGCGGTCAAGATGGAATTTACCCCTCTTAATAACGGGAGAGACATCTCTGGGCCCCTCGAGTTTGTCAGATTGGAAAAGTGCATGACCATACCACTATGACTAAAGAGTTAGTCATGATTTGAATCCGTTACTTGATCGAGTGAAATGTCGAGCTATCCAACAAGGATGGCACAAATCTCGCCTTGTGCTTGACTGATGTCGTGTGGTAAAAGGACTAGTGCGTGTGTATATCAAGGTTCAGTGAAAATTGATTTTGTATGCTTTCAGGGGTCAATATGTGCTGCTAGGTACCGCTATTAATCAGTGAGTCAAAAAAGATTTCTAGTAAATAGTCATTAGTGTATGAACCTATCGGTTCACACACTTAAGGCGATGGATTAAGAAAATTGCAAAGAATTGGTTATTGTGCAAGTGAGAGATTGGAGGAATAGTGCCCAAGAAAATTCCGATTAGATCAGAATCTCTGATTTGGAATCATAAGTTTCGATTATTTTCTGAATTGGAAATAGAGAGCTCAAATCGGAAGTTCTGATATGGTATCGAAAGTTCCGATAATTAATGGTTTGTGAAACCGAGAGATCAAATCAAAAGTTCTGATAATTTCTTATTTAGAGATAGAGAGTTGAAACCGGAAGTTCCGATGCGTATTGGGAAAATTTGTACTGATCGGAAGTTCTGATAGGAGGTATCAGAAGTTTTGATGCTACCTAGAATTGGAGTCCAAGAGCCCTGATCGGAAGTTCTGATCTGGGATCAGAAGTTCTGATGTGGGCGTAACAGATTGGATCTATTGGGTCTCAAATTGTTTGAAGCCAATCTATTGGGTTTCAAATTGTTGGAGACCAGGGCTCTCACCTCTATATAAAGAGAGGAGGAGGTCTTGGAATTCAACTTATTGATAGTATAGACCTAGCCACCAAGAACTCCTCTCCTCTCTTTCTTGATGTCAAAAGTTGAGATTGAGAAAACTCCCGTTTTTCATGTGCGGTGCTAGCATGCAGTCGTGGGAAGGATCTCATCCCTATACGTGTGGATACCGTGGAGGTGCTGCTCCATTAGCGGCGCTCGTGGGCTTCTTCATGCGAACACCGACATCATCTTCGTCGATTGGATCGCTTGGGAACGACCAGAGTGAGGCGAGGACGCACTTCCCCTAAATATTCTTCCGCTGCACTTAGCATTTCTCGTGCTAGAAGGTACCGATCTATGATCCCTCACGCGCATGGTTCTTGGGCTTTGGGGCAAATTTTTGAAATTATCGGTTAGCTTAGCTTCCCTATTCTCCAACAGCCGGGGACCCTCTTCTTGAATATAGAACTCGAGAACATTAAGACCCTTGAACATTGATTGTCTAGAGAATTCCATCCGTTGATAAGTCGGTTTAAAACCAATTGAAAGGTAGTCCAAGATCGTACTCACGACAATAACATCATATGGTATAAACGTTGTATAATTAGATTCTAAGATTCTACTCCCCTATTTTAGAATGTTTAAAATTTATTGAAAATATAACAACCTAATATTTATAAAATATATATTTTATATTTAAAACACTCATAATATCTTTAACTTAATTAATTATTACTCCAACTAATATCTTGGACTACCTCGACGAGAATAATATGATTTTTAATCGCTTCTGTGGTCAACCGAAAACCTAAATGTACTAAATTTTGGAATCAAAATATTATACTGATAACAATAAAGATATTTATTAAAAATATTTCTTTTAAATTAATAGTTACTCGTAAGTAAACTGACAGGTGTGAGCGGCAACACATATACGAGAGTAGTTCTCTGCTTGAATGGTCAGTCTACTCGTCTGCTGATCAGACCGGTCGGTGAATCGTGGACCGTTGATTTTTCTATGGATGATGAGAACTATGCCCTACAACAGTGGTGATTTTCCTTGCCCTCGCAGTCAACAATTCAACACGGAGCACTCCACCGCACGGCCGCATGGGTTAACACTTAACGCCGAGCGTACGCGCGACTAGGGCCATGGGGCACGAGCACAATTCCGTTCATTGTGACCACCGTCGGCACCACCTACCTCCCTCTTTTCTCCACTGTATTGCTCCTCATATCACCATTGATTGCCACCTCATCCTCTGCACCGGCGGCTGCGTTGTCGACGATAGCGCCTCCTCACCTTCAAGGCCTGTGTTAACATTAAAAATCTCCTGACAAAATGTCAAATGTCATTGACGTTGGTTCAGTGATCCAAAAGTGCGTATACGCCTAGGGTTGGCTCACTAAACGTCACACGACGTCAACGCCGTGTTCCGACAACCCTTGAACGTGAAAAGAGAGTTTATGGGTGGAGTCGCTAGGCAATCGGATTGCACCGCGAAAGGGCAACCCAACTAACCGAAGTAAAAAGAGTATAGTCAAACCTTCCAAGGAGGGGCCGGTTGAACTGAAGTATAGATGGCGGTTAGATTGGTCAAGGCAGGCCGATTAGACCATCAATAAGCTAGTGGTCAGACTGGTGGTGCGAAGGGGGTGCCGCCAGATTACCTGCGTGTGAGCGTCAGACCGATCGTGCTCCGTCGGTCAGACCTGTCTCATGCCGACATGGTGCGGTCAGACCGGCAAGGGTTGGCCGGTCAGAACGACAGGCAAGGCTCCAATCTCATCGGCTCACCGACGATTGCACCGACGAAGATGACTTGGGGCAAGGGTTCTTGGCGATGAAGATGAAGACTTTGGCCCCTGCAAAACACCCCAAAATAAAAGCAATTCGGTCTAGAGACCGGATTACCAATAAGAACTGATAAAAACCCATTACAGGGGTTAAACGGACTGTCCACGAGCGAATTGACAAGGATTACCACGATTACGACACGATGGATAGATAGTTTTCAGTGCAAACCAACAAAGATGGACATGCTGTAGCTACTACTAGGGCAAGGAAAAGTAAAGAACAAAAAAGAGCGATTCAAAGGATAGTAGATTAGATTGGTTTGGAATTGGATCCCTTTGGAATTGGCCTTGTCCCTATATTTATAGGGGGTGGTCTTGTCGTTCCTAGGCTTAATTTCTACTCTAAATTGATTAAGGTATGATTCCAAGTTGTTAAAAATTTGTTAGAGATCAAAATACTCCGAGATTAGTCATTTTGGGGTCGGACTCAGACTGGGTCGGTCTCACCGAGCCCATATGGCGGGTCTGACCAAGGAACCATAGCCGGTCTGACCAGCCTACTATGGCCGGTTGGACCGGCCTGTGCTAGGAAATTGCATATTTTCAGCAAAAATTACTAATTTTGACATTTTGACAATTTTGACCATTAATTTTCTTTTTTGCTATCAACACATGCACCCTACCTTTTGGTAAACTAATGAGCTAAAAACACAATGGGCTAAGGCCGGTATACTTAATATCGGCCTTACGACACCTCAAACATCTTGCCACACACTTGGGAAGTACTTTTTTCAAATATGTAGCATTTAGAGCTCTACGAAATCGCTCTCCTTGCAAAGACTCTAACAAATACGCATTACGTGGAGCGATTTCAAAAACTTTGAAAGGACCTTCCCATCTAGGCGACCATTTAGCAAACTTGGGGCTTTGCCTAAAGGCAAAATGATTTTGCTTTCACTTTTTTGTTATAAGCTCTAGCCACTCTTTTCTTGTCTTTTTCTATAGCCTCTAGAGCCCTTAATCTATTATCATTCACTTCCTCCATATTATCCTTTAATAGGATTTCATAATCACAATCTTATTACTTGACTCTTCCTGACTATTGGCCTGAGCATAGTATGGTGAGGAGTTTATCAACTTTATACCATAAGATTCGACAAAATCACGTACCTCTTTAGAGATAAATGAAGTACCCTAATATGTAGTAAGAGTTTGGGGAATACCGAATTTATGTATAATGTGCTTCAAGATGAAATCGATTACTTCATTATGAGTCACATTCTTGAGAGGCATGGCCTTGGTCCATTTGGTGAAGTAATCCGTAGCCATCAACACAAACCGATTACCCTTTGAAGAGGGATGATGAATTTGGCCGATGAAGTCCAAGCCCGAATCTAGGAATGGCCACTGGTTTGATAATAGGATTGAACAACGATGCAGGAGCAAGCTGAATATTACCAAACCTCTGACATGCTTCACACCTTCTTCAGTATCTAAATCAATCCTCAGTCATAATCGACCAATAAAAACCCTCTCTTTTGAGCATCCACTCATCTTCTAAGCCGACTAATGAGTACTGCAAAGTCCTTCATGGACTTCACCTATAGAAACTTTAGATTGATCAGCATTCAAACTTTTCAACAACACTCCATCAATTGTTCGGCGATACATCTCATCATCAAGTAACACAAATTTAAATGCTTGCCGCCAAACTTTTCTATCAACCTTTTGACTAGGATCTCTAAAATATTGAACAATTGGAGATCTCATATCATCCACGTGATTTTTAGAAGTATTCACCAAATCTTCACTCGAATTGGCATTTAAAACAGAAATTTCAACTTGCCCCTGAGCCCAGAATTAATTTGGCATGGATCGGTCAGACCGACCGTTGTCAAACAACTGGCAAAAGGCGGTCAGACCGGCCTGGCATGGCCGGTCAAACCGAATGGACACCTATGGTCAGACCGGCCTACCAGGGTCGGTCAGACTAAAGTAGCCTAACTCACGTGGCGAATTTTCATCAAGCATCGGCTTTCCTTTGTGAAAAATTTACCTCTTTTAATTTGATAGTCAGATGTTTGCTGAGCCAAATCAATTGCTTTCGAATTGGTTTCTCTAGACACATGAGAGATTTCAAAATCATCAAGAATACCAATTATGTCTAAACATTTGTCCAAATAGCTATTTAATAAACCATTGAAGCATTGAGCATATTTAGCTACTTGTTGCATAACTAACAGAGAATCACCATATGCATGAACATACTTGATACCCATGGAGTCTAAAATTTCAAGTCCTAGCAATAAATCTTCATACTCAGCTTGATTATTAGTGCAATGGAATTCTAAACGGGTCGAGATCTCGAAACTCATACCACTAGTTGATATGAGTACCACTCCAACACCTTGGTCATTCTTGCAAGCCGAACCATCAAAGTAAAGTTTCCATGACACTACTTCAACTAGAGTAGTGTCACTACTCCAATTGACATCTACATGGTGATCAACTATAAAGTTTTCGACAATCTGGCCTTTCATAGCTTTCAAGGGTTCATAAGCCAAATCATCTTCAATTAAAGCATAAGCCCACTTTTCGATTCTCTCACTTAGCATCGACTTTTGCAGCATGTACTTTATACCATCGGTTTGACAAGTAACAATACATGTGCTAGATAGAAGATAGTGGCAAAGTTTGGTACATGCATAATAAAGTTATAAAACATAAACGCTCTAAAAACACGTACCTCGTCTCAGCATCCAATGGGCGGCGACTCAAGAACGTGATGATATACTCATTTCCCTCCACCTCCTGAGTCAACACATCTCCTACCACGCTATCTTCTGTAGCAACGTACATCTGAAACATAATCCCGGCCTTTAGTGCTCTTACCATAAGTGGTGATGACAAACACTCCTTGATTTGATCAAAGGAACGTTGCTGACTTACCCCCTAAGTGAATTCGGCTTCATTCTTTAGCTGAAGTATAGGGACAAAAGCATCAATCTTGCCAGACAAGTTAGATATGAAGCAACACAAATAATTTACCTTGCCTAGCAACTTCTACACATCACTCTTACATGTCGGCTCTTCAAACTCTCTAATCTTCTCAAGTCTCTTAGGATCAATTTCAATACCACTCTCATGAATCATGAATCCTAAGAACTTGCCCGCTGACACGTCAAAAGCACACTTGAGTGGGTTCATTTTTAAGATACACTGATGAATTCTTTCAAAAGCAACTTTCAAATCGGCTAAGTGGTTACCCATAACATCCAATTTGACTACATCATTTATATAGATCTCTAACATAACTCCTAACAAGTCGTTAAAGATCAAGTTCATAGCACGTTGATATGTAGCACCAATATTCTTCAAACCAAAAGTCATCACTTCCCACTCAAGTGTAGTCAGACTGGTGGGAGGAGGCTGGTCGTACCGGCCTTGGGGTGTCGGTCGGACCGATTGTAGTGCCCTCGCTCTGGTAGAGTCCCATTGGGGTTTGGGACATCTTGGGAACCCACCTTGATGACAATGGCCTCATAAATCCTTTTCGGCATGTCTTCGTGCTCATCTCCTCCATCTTAACGCCGAGGTGGTCGCTCCCCACTCCGTGGCATGATGGACAACCGATTGAAGACGCTGCCTCCCACCGTGCCTATTTGCTCCTACATGTAGGGTGTCTCTGTGGCACACAAGGGACACTCGCGAAAAAAGTAAGGGAATGGGAACCCGGTGGGCGAAAAGTAGTACGGAGCCCACTATGCCATCGAGAGCCGGTACAGAGGTGGAGGCATCGGTGGTTCTAGTGGTCTTGCGTATCGAGGACTGAACCAATCACCTCGAGGATGGCTCGGCCTTGCTTGAGGCCTTGTCCGAGTATTCGCCTTCTCGGTCCTCTTCTGGTGCTTCTAAATCAGCATCTCGTATGTCACCTTCGGCTTCTTGTGGGATCTAGCCGAAGATGTCACATTGGTGTTCACTTCCAAACCCCTACCTCGGGATTCTTCGGCACAAGCATTTACGGGCAAGGCTCTCCAACTATGACCGCTTTCCCCTTAGATGATTCGGCCTGCTCGGGCCGAATCATCACCTTCTTCCCGTCAAGGTTAATGATGTTCACGGGAAAAGGGTCTTAGTCCATCTTCATCTTGGGACTAGTGTCCAACTTCAATCGTCCTTCATCTACGGCCGATTGAACCTGTGAATGGAAGACATTGCAATCATTAGTAGAATGAGAATGTGAATCATGCCACTTACAACAAGCATGTGTTTTTAAATCATCGATAGTAGGAATGATGTGACCCTTCGGCAACCCGATGAGTTTGTTCTTCAATAAGAAATCAAATATTTTATCGCACTTGGTCACGTCAAAAGCATATTTGACTTCACTAGGGCGACTCTTTGTGGGAGACGGCTGCAGCTCAGAGCAAGTGACTGGTTTGGACTTGTTAGACCAAATCCACTCCACGGTGTACATATCAGCCGAGTCATCCTCGCTTTTCGATGATTCCTCATCGGAGTGCTCCATGAAGTGTACCTCGGCCTTGGGCTTACTAAACGTTTTAGTGAATTTTAAAGGCATCTGACCCACTAGCTTCTCCACACTATGCCAGAAACTGACCTATATGCTCCCACGTGGTTTTGCAATCCTCACCATTAAACTTAATGAACTTGGGAACCCTAAAACTATGAGGATATGTGATGGTGTCAAAATAGTCCAGGTACGACTTATGGTAAACCCTAGTCTGATCCCGGGGTGCGTAGCCTACACACTCTCTAAACAACGCGCGGATAGGATCATCTATATCATCTATGACTCTATCCTACGAGTGCCTAGTGTTGACATGAAAACGTGCCCCCGCACTTGGGTCAGTTCGACGATCCAAAAGTGTACAAATACTTAGGGACAAGCCTAAGCGTAACATAGCACCGCCGTCGCATTTCGACTACCCTTAACCATGGTAAGGGGGGTGGAGTCGCTAGGTAATCAGATCACACAAAATAATCCAATTAGCCGAAAGAAATATATTAAACAGAACATATCAGCAAACCAAGTGGAGCCTGACTAATTCGAAGTATAGTGCGAAGGGTGTCGCCGAAGGGTACCTTCGGCGTCTGGTGCGAAGTGTCCCGCCGAAGGGTACCTTCGGCATTCGAACTGATCTAGCCGAAGATGAACTCTGAACGGATCTGGATGCGACAATCACCTCCGAACAGCGGGGTTTGGTGTGAAGTCTCAGATACAGTAAAATACAGAATAATGACTTAGGCGCAACGCGCGACCGCGACTTTGTCCGGAGCGGAGTACAAGCGTGGCGAAGCCTGCCGTGATGAAGTCTATTTGGCGAAGCGTGTTGGCGTGTGGTCAAAGCAAAGATCTCGCTGAAGGGTGTTCTGGCAACCTCCGAAACCAATCTCTCAACTCCGGACACCTCCGGTGGAGTAGCTCCGAACGTAGGTAACCTGCAACAGAGTAGATTCGAAGTACCAATTCGGCCTGAGGACCAAATTCTGCTAAGTGTTGCAGTAGGGGCGAAGGTAGCAATCTGTTACACAGATTAGCAGATACTTCACAGGCGAATAACAAGGCGATAGCAATCTATTACGTAGATTAGTGGATACTTCACAAGCGAAGCAACAAGGCGATAGCAATCTATTACGTAGATTAACGGATACTTCACAAGCGAAGTAACAAGGATTACCACTGTTCCGAACTGGCCGTTGGAGGGCTTCTAGGAAAACCCACGAAGAATACAAAAAAGTAACGATAAAGTAAAGTATGATTCAAAGCTAGGGCTTTGTGGTTGATTTTGTTCAGGTAGCCTCTAAACCGGCCTCACCGTATATTTATAGGGGCTAGACTTCTAATCTCTAAGTCTAATCTGTTATGACTCGGCTGAATCACGCGTAGAGATAAGCACTTAGCCAAAATCAGATTCAATTCTATCTCTGCCCGAAGTGGGCCTTCGGCCAAGCCCGCCGAGGCCTACTCCTCGGGCCAAAGCTTCAGCGACGTGGTCCTCCGAAGGCCTTCGGGCCGAAGGCTGCAAGCTTGCTGGAAGCTTCCGAAGCCTATATCCTGGTGGGCCTTTGGCCCTGTAGGGCTTCGGCCCAACCCGGGACATGTGTATTTCTGGCCCAAATTACCAAAATTGATATTTTGATAATCTTAACCATTAATGCCAATTTTTGCTATCAACACATGCCCCCTGCCTTTTAGTGAACTTAGTGAACTAAAAGCATAACGGGCTAAAAACGATACCTTCCATATCAGCCTTTTCGACATCTTTTAGGCTGTTTGCCACACACTTGGGAAATACCTTTTCAAGTATATACCATTCAAAGCTCTTCGAAACCACTCTCCTAGCAGAGATTCTAACACATATGCATTGCCAGGAGCGATTTCAGCTATTTTGAAAGGGCCTTCCCAACTAGGCGACCATTTACCAAACTTGGGACTCTTAGTGCCTAAGTGTAAATCGTCATCCAAACCAAGTCACCTACTTGAAACAATTTTGGTTTAACCTTCTTATTGTAGGCTTTAGCTACTCTCCTCTTGTCTACTTCTATGGCTTCTAAAGCCCTCAATCTCTTATCGGTCACTTCTTATAGATTGTCTTTTAAAAGAGTTTCATACTCGTCGACCGATAAGCCATCTTGCTTTAACACTCTTAGAGAGCCAAGATCTACTTCTACAGGTAGAACGACTTCTTGTCCATACACCAACTCATATGGACTAACTTTGGTAGCACCGTGCTTTGCAATTCTACAAGCCCATAGTGCCTCAGAGAGCACTTCATGCCACCTTTTAGGGAACTCTTCAATTTTCTTCTTAATGAGCTTAATCACGGTTTTATTACTAGACTCGGCCTGACCATTGGCCTGAGCATAGTAGGGCAAAGAGTTTATCAACTTAATACCATAATATTCGGCAAAGTCCCTCACTTCTTTAGAAACAAATGAACTACCTTGATCTATAGTGAGAGTTTGAGGAATACCGAATCTATGTATGATATGGTTCAAGATAAAGTCAAGTACCTCATTGTGAGTCATGTTCTTGAGAGGCACGGCCTCGGTCCACTTGGTGAAGTAATTTGTTGCCATCAACACGAACCAATGCCCTTTTGAGGAAGGAGGGTGAATTTGACCGATGAAGTCTAAACCTCAACCTCGGAATGGCCATGGCTTGACAATAGGGTTAAGTAATGAAGCAGGAGCTAATTGAATATTGCCAAACCTCTGACATGCTTCACACCCTCTGTAATACTTAAAACAATCCTCAGTCATAGTTGGCCAATAGAAACCTACTCTTTTGAGCATCCAACTCATTTTCTAGGCCCACTGATGAGTGCCACAAAGTCCTTCATGGACTTCTCCAGAGCCACAGTCTTGTAGATGTCCTCTTCGGCCATAAAGATTTGATTATAACCAGCATTGCCATCAAGAAAACTCAGTACCTTGTGTCCTGAAGCGTCATTGATTAGCATGTCGGCTATCGGCATTGGGTACTCGTCTTTGGGAGTGGCTCTGTTCATATCTTTGAAATCAATGCACACCCGTATCCTGCCGCTCTCTTTCTTCTCTACAGGCACAATGTTAGCAACCCATTCTGCGTACCTGCATGACCTAATAAATTCAGCTTTGAGCAGTCGCTCTACTTCTTCTTTAACTCGGTCATAGACGACCGAGTTAAAGCGGCGAGGAGGCTGCTTATAAGGCCCAAATCTGGACTTGATAGGTAGTCGATACTCCACGAGCTCGTGGCTTAGTCCTGGCATCTCGCTATACTCCCATGCGAAACAATTGACATACGACCGAAGTAATTTTATTACTTCAGCCTTTTCATCAGGTTGTAAATGTTGGATTACAAAAGTCGGCCTCGAGATGCTACCATCACCTATGTCGACTTCCTCCAGGGGATCAGCTGAAGCAAAACCTTGTCCTAATTTCTCTACTTCGCTAAAGTCCCCAATGGCCTCGGCAATACTGTCTTTACTATATCGATATTGCTCCACACGAGACTTTAGCCAATCTAGATTGCTCTTGCTAGACATGACTATTAATACAAAAATAGCCGTGCTACTCCAGCCGGATTTACAGGCACTGGAACAAAATGTCCTCCGGATACGCTAACAAAATCGTAATCCAAAAGATCTTTACCTGACAGACACTCTACTTTGTTATGGATGGCATCAACCGATACATCGGCCAATGCTACTTGGGCCAAAGTATCCACAAGGATGACCTCTACCTCATCGCCATCCCACTGTATCAAGCACTGGTGTAGAGTAGAAGGAATGCAGCAATTTGCGTGAATCCAGTCGCGCCCGAGCAACACGCTGTAGTTACCTTGTACATCGACGACGAAAAATGCTATTGGCAATGTCTTGTTGCCTACCGTCAACTCCATGGAGAGTACGCCCTTAGCCTCGGAGCTCTCGCCATTGAAGCCAGTTGAGCATCAAGTTAGTCTTCTTCAGATCATCCTCGCCCATGCCAAGTTTCTTCGACAACGAGTAAGGCATTAAGTTAATGGTGGCGCCGCTGTCAACGAGCATTCGGGAAATCGGCTTTCCATCAATGTGACCTCTGACGTAGAGGGGTTTCAGATGGCGAGCCGAGACCTCGGGCTTCTCGAAGATGGCATTGCGCAGGACCGAGGTTTAATTGAGCGACCTCGGACTCATCCTACGGTAGGGCAAACTCGGCAGGCAGCGTGACAATGTTGATGTCCATTGCCTGGGGTGCGGGCCCCTCGGAGATGGGTGAGTAGTCATCGTCGAGCATGTTGTCGTCGTCGCTCGGACTAGGAGCCGGGTTGGTTATCTCAACCGGCTTCTCCCTTCATACATGTTTTGTAGCCGGCCGAGGGCGGATTTCTTCGAAGATAGCATCGCGCTCATCCTTAGCTTCCTTCTCGCGCATCTCCTATGCCCGTAGTCGTTGTAGGCGTCTCTTCTGTGATTTGGACATGCCCGGAGGTGCCCAAGATGGATGCGGCTTGGTGCCGGGTGCTACTGTTCGACTTCTATCAACCCTGGCCGAAGTGGTACTACGCCCTTTGGCCTTGTGCACCCTGTGTTCGGAGGGGCCTTCGCTGTGAACCCCGGTAGTCAGACCGTCCTTGCTCGGCCGATCGAACCCAGCTTCGGCGCGGGCTCCGACCGAAGTATGGGGCTCACCTCCGTCAGACTTTGGCAACGAAGCCTTCGGGATTGGGACTTCCTGTGACCCCACTCTGATGGTGATGGCTTCAGACTCCCTTTCCTCGGCCTCCTCGCGCCTGCGCCCTTCGGCTTCGCTCTGTATGGTCCGATTCGGAGGCACCACGGATAGTCTTTGGACGATGCCTCCCTCCGCTGCGTCCGTTTGTCCCTGCCATCCATAATACTCCGAAGGAAAACAAGACATAGTGTTAAATTGTGGAGGGTACTCCGACCCAGCTACGTACAGAGCCCACGGGGTTACTGCCCAGTCGTACGACGGAGGAATAGGTGGCTCAAGTGTCCTTGACCACTGAGAGTCCGAACCCGTTACCCAGAAGGGGGTTCGGCAGAGTTGATGGTGTCTCAGACCACACCAGCGAAGGGTCCTGCCAGGCCGGAGGTACTGTTCAGCTAGTGTGGGCCGAAGCCTCCTATTGGAGAAGTCCAACACGGTGCGGGGTTCGGCCAGTGGGGGCCGAAGTTATTGTACGGGGGGTTCGAAGATTGTGGCTCGAAGCCACCGTGCGGAGTGTCAGGCCACCATGGCCCAAAGCCGTCGTAGCGGAGGGTTCGACTGCTTCGGTCTGAAGATACCTTCTGAGAGTCATTGGACCCTTCAACTGCTTTAGCTTCTTAGTGTGGGGACCTGCTTCCTTGGCTTTTCTTTGATGCTTGTTTAATAGCATATTGTACGTTACCTTCGGCCTCTTGTGAGCTTTAGCCGAAGGGGTATTAATGTTCTGTTTCCACACTCATACCTCAGGGTTCTTCGGTATGAGCGTGCGAGTGCGTGGCTCTCCAACAATTACATCCTTCCCCTTAGCCGACTCGGCCTGTTCTGACCGAATCAACACCTTCTTCTCGCCGAGGTCGACGACGTTGACAGGAAAAGGATCTTTATCCAGCTTCATCTTCGGATTATGGTCTATCTTCAATCGTCCTTCTTCTATGGCTAATTGGATCTTCCGTCGAAAAACATTGCAGTCGTTAGTATTATGTGAATATGAATCATGCCACTTATATACGGATGCTTCTTTAACTCATCGGCAGGTGGAATGACTCGACCCTTAGGTAACCTGAGCAGCTGACTTTTTAAGAGAAATTCAAATATTTTATAACACTTAGTTATATCGAATTAGTACTTGACCTCACTAGGTCGATTCTTTGTGGGAGATGGCCGCAACTCGAAGCAAGTGACAGGTTTATTCTTAGTGTTCCAAACCCATTCGGTCGCGTACATGTTGGCTGAATCCTCCTCTTCTGACTCTTCCTTGTTAGAGCGTTCCATGATGTGGATTTCAGCCCTAGGCTTGTTAAATGTCTTAATAAACTTTTTATCTTTGGTTCAGCCTTCCTGGACCAGAGCTTGCTGTGAAACATGGCTGACTTCTAAAAAGTTTTGGTTATCTAACCTCTCTTTAATCTCGGAATGCAACCCGTTAAAAGCTAGTTCCGCCAAGTCCCTTTCCGAAATATTAAGGCTAAAACATCGGTTTCTAGTATCCCTAAACCGCTTGATGTACTCAGAGGCGTTCTCGTTAGATTTCTGCTTAACCGATGTCAAATGTGAAAGCCTAAGTTCTGTCTCACCCATGTAGAAGTAATCATGGAATTTCCGCTCTAAATCATCCCACGTCTGAATGGAGTTTGGCGGGAGCGCCGAAAACCAAGTGAAAGCGATGCTGGATAGCGAGAGAGAAAATAGTCTAACTTTTAGAGCGTCTATCCCGCTAACTTCTCCACACTGTGCCAAAAATTGACTAACGTGCTCTAGTGTGGTTTTGCTACCCTCGCTGTCGAACTTCGTGAATTCAGGGATTCTATAGCCGCGGGGGAGGGTATTGTATCCAGATGGTCGGGGTATGGCTTATGGTAAACCCTAACCCGTCCCTTGGGCACGAAGCCGGCACATTCTCTAAATAGTGCATGGACCCGCTCCTCTATGTCATCTTGGCATGTCGCCTACGCACGCCTCTCATGCGGGGGCGCGACACGTGGTGGGATATCAGCGTGTCGGCCATGGGCTTCTTCCCTGCGCGCTATCTGCATGACGTGCTCATGTTCGGGCGCCTGTGCATGCGGTGTGGGCACCACGGGTATGGGTGCAGGTGGTGGTGCATTGTATGCGGTGCTAGTTTGGCCGCAAGCATAATGATTAGTCTTGGCCATATGCGTGGGGTCGGAGAAATCACGGTCGTGTCAGTGCTGCCATCGGTTTTGCCGTACCCATGGTACATCGGAGGTGCACTAGCAATAGGGACCGGGGGTACGGCCCCAGTAAAACCGAACCTTCTAAGAGTTGCCTCTACTTGGGAACTGACTGCCGAATCTAAACGGTTTGCTAGCGAAGTGCTAACGGCCTGATCTACTGATGCGACTATTTTTTGTTCAATTTCTAAAGAAGATAAATGAGGCGATATAAGTGTTAACTGGACCTGAGCGAGGTCGAGGCTGACGATGTCACGCTTTATGAAGCCCGCACGTGTCTTAACATAGCCCCCAAGCATCATGTCTTGGAGTGCCTTTAACTTTGCCTCGATCTATGCTCGGTCTTCTGCGGGGATATCTTTAACTGTAGGTGTCAAGATGTTGCGGTTGTCGATATCCGCGCTTCCTATTATGCCCATCGGTGGTGTAGACGTAGTAGTCGATGTAGATGTACCGGTGGCCGATGTAGACGTACTCGTCATGTTGGCGTAGCTTCTCCCCAGTGGAGTCGCCAAAAAGTGTGTTGACACGAAAACATGTCCCCACACTTGGGTCAGTTCGACGATCCAAAAGTGTGTAGATACTTAGGAACAGGCCTAAGCGTGATGCAGCACCGACGTCGCGTTCCGACTACCCTTAGTCGTGATAAGGAGGGGTGGAGTCACCAGGCAATTAGATTACACAAAATAATCCAATTAGCCGAAATAAATATATTAAATAAAATAAAATCAGCAAATCGGTCGAAGCCTGTCTGCTTCGAAGTCTAGCGCGAAGGGTTCGCCGAAGTATACCTTCGGGGTCTAGTGCGAAGTATCCCGCCAAAGGGTGCCTTCGGCGTTCGGACTGATCCGACCGAAGATGAACCCCGAGCAGATCTGGACGCGAATGATCACCTCCAAACAGTGAGGTTCAGGCGTGAGGTCTCCGATACGGCAAATTACAGAATAATAACGTGAGGGCCGCGTGCGGGCAAAACTTCATCTAGAGCGAAGTATGATAGTGGTGAAGCCTGTTGTGACGAAGTGTGCTAGCGAAGCTTGTCGTCGAAGCCTGTAGTTTCGCCGAAGGATATCCTGACGACCTCCGAAACCGATCTCTTAGCTCTAGACACCTCCGACGAAGTAGCTTCGAACTGTGGGAACCTGCAACAAAGAGAGTTCGAAGTACCAATTCGGCCTGAGGACTGAATTCTGCTAAGTGTTGCACTAGTAGCGAATGTAGCAATCTGTTACGCAGATTAGCGGATACTTCACATGCGAAGTAACAAGGCGATAGCAATCTATTACGTAGATTAACTGATACTTCACAAGCGAAGTAACAAGGGTTATCACTGTTCCTAAGTGGCTGGCGGAGGGCTTCCAGGCAAACCCACAAAGAGGTACAGAAAGTAAAGGTAAATAAATGTGATCAAAGCTAGGGCTTTGAGTTTGATTTGTGTTGGGGGGCTCTCTAAGCTGGCCTCGCCTCTTTATTTATAGGAGCCAAACTCAGATCTAATCTTCTATAATTCAGCTTGGATAGAGATAAAAACTTAGCCGGAATTGCATCCAACTCTATCTCTGCCGAAGTGGGCTTCGGCCAGGCCTGTCGAGGCCTGCTCCTTGGGCCTGAAGCTTTCGGTGGCATGGGCCTCTGAAGGCTTCCTGGCCGAAGTCCGTTGACTGGCCAGAGGCTTTCGGAGCCCACAGCCTAATGGACCTTCGGCCCTATAGGGCTTCGGCCTGACCTCGGACATGTGTATTTTTGGCCCAAATTACCAAAATTGATATTTTGACAATCTCGGCCATTAACGCCATTTTTTGCTATCAACAGTCCCCTACCGGAGGTTCTGGGCTCCCGGAAGCCCTCACTGATCCCGAGGACTTCTGGGCTCATGGTCTCTAGCGTGCCAGACTCTTCGGTGGGCGGAGTACTCTGGTACCGGGACATCGGCACGCAGTAGTCTCCGGCAACCGGAGGGGTCCGACCTGGAGGGTGCACCTGTCCAAAGTCACTAGCTTCGGTAGTGAGACCAAACATCGGCTTCTCCCGTATAGAAAATTTTCCTCTCCTGACTTGGTAACCAGATGCTTGCTAAGCCAAATCATTGACAACTGAATTGGCCTCTCTTGACACATGAGAAATTTTGAAGTCATCAAAAGTAGCAACTATGTCCAAGCACTTATCCAAGTAGCTGTTTAGCAAGCCGTTAAAACATTGAGCACTCTTAGCCACTTATTGCACCACTAACAGGGAATCACCATGCGCATGAACATGTTTAACACCCATGGATTCCAATAATTCAAGCCCTAGTAGTAAAGCCTCGTATTCAGCTTGGTTATTAGTAGAAGGAAACTCTAAATGAGCCTGAGGTTTCAAACTAGGCTCCACTAGGTGATATGAGAACTACTCTAATACCTTGGCCATTTTTGCAAGCTGAACCATCAAAGTAAAGTTTCCACGGCATTACCTCAATCAAAGCAACATTGTCGCTCCAACTTACGTCTATGTGGTGATCAACTATAAAGTTGGCTACGATCTGGCCTTTCATAGCTCTTAGGGTTCATAGGCCAAATCATATTCAATCAAAGCGTAAGCCTACTTTCTGATCCTTCCACATAGAATCAGCTTTTGTAACATGTGTTTTATAACATCGGTTTAGCAAATGACAACACATGTAGTAGGGAGAAGATAGTGGCGTAATTTGGTACACGCGAAGTAAAGTGATAAACATAAACGTTCCACAAACGCGTACCTGGTCTCGATGTCCAGCAGGTGGCGGCTCAAAACGTGAAGATGTACTCTTTTCCTTCTACCTCCTGGGTTAGCACGGCCCCAATTACGCTATCTTCAGCAGCGATGTACAGCCGAAACGGAATTCCTGGCTTTGGGTGCTCTCACCACGGGCGGCAATGACAAGCACTCCTTGATTTTCTCAAAGGCGCTTTGCTGGCTTGCCACCCAAGTGAACTCGGCCTCGTCCTTCAGCCGGAGTATGAGGACAAAGGCATCAATCTTTCCAGACAAGTTAGATATAAAGCGACGTAAATAATTCATCTTGCCTAGCAACTTTTGCACATCTTTTTTGCATGTCAGGCGCTGTAACATTTCTAATTTTCTCAAGCCTCTTAGGATCAATCTCTATGCCTCTTTCATGAATCATGAAACCTAAGAACTTACCCGCCGACACGCCAAAAGCACATTTGAGTGGGTTCATTTTTAAGCCATACTGTCGCATCCTATCAAAAGCAACATTCAAATCGGCTAAATGGTTTCCATAGTGTCCAATTTGACTACAACATCATCAATGTAAACTTCTAACATAACTCCTAGCAAGTCATGAAAGATCAAGTTCATAGCACGCTGATATGTGGCGCTAGCATTCTTCAAACCAAAAGTCATAACGACCCTACTCGAATAAACCGACCAAACCAGGGCATCGAAAGGCTGTCTTGTAGATGTCCTCTTTGGCCATAAAGATTTGATTATAACCAGCATTGCCATCAAGAAAACTTAGTACCTTATGTCCTGAAGCATCATTGATCAGCATGTCGGCTATCGACATTGGATACTCGTCCTTTGGAGTGGCCTTATTTAGATCCCTGAAATAATAACAAACTCATATTTTGCCGCTCCCCTTCTTTTCTACAAGCACAATGTTAGCAACCCATTCAGCGTACCTGCACGGCCTAATAAATTCAGCTTTGAGCAGCTGCTCCACTTCCTTAACTCGGTCATAGACGGCTGAATTAAAGCATCGAGGGGGCTGTTTATAAGGCCTAAATCTAGATTTGATAGGCAGCCGATGCACCACGAGCTCACGTCTTAGTCCCAGTCATCTCGCTATAATCCCATACGAAACAATCGACATACGACCGAAGCAACTTTATTACTTCAGCCTTTTCATCAGGTTGTAAAGGTTGGTTTACAAAAGTCGGCCTCGGGATGCTACCATCACCTATGTCTACTTCTTCTAAGGGATCAGCCGACGCAAAACCTTGTCCTAATTTCTCTACTTCTCTAAAGTCCTCGATGGCTTCGGCGATACTGTAACACCCCAAATTTTCAAAGGAATAAAAATATTATTAATATATTTTCCTGGAATTAACTATTTTGGAAATACCTTTAAAACACTCCTTCACCATTTTGAACTACAACCTAGATGAAATGGCCAAACTAGGAGCTTAGAATTTTTATGTATGATCCTAAGACTAAGATATATTTTTGAGAATTTTTACAAATTTTTATCAACCATGGAAGTAGCCCTAAGATTTTAATCTATTTCCTGGAATTATTTTTATTCAGAAATATTTTGAAACAGTATTGGGCCTCCCTCCTCCCTTTCTCTCTCTCCCGGCCGGCCCAGCCCGTTACCCTCGCCCACCTCGGACTGACAGCCCGACCCCCCCGTCAGCGAGCCCCTCTCTCCTCTCGCGCGCGCGCCCGACAGCCCGACCCCACCTGTCGGCGCCAACCGCCCTCTCTCGTGCCCGAACCCGACCCACCCATCAGCCGCCTCACTCGTGCGCTCACGCCCGCTGGCCAGTGGCCCCCACTCGTCGGATCCGTCTTCCCCGCGAGATCCGCCCCCAAAATCCCCCTGGCCGGCCGATGCCATAACATGCCTCGGATCCGCTGCCCCCGACCCCCTCTCCCCGAATTGAGCCCGCCATTACTTCGCCCAATCCCCGGCGACCGTTTCCCCCTCTTCAATTTCGACCAATTCGCGTCCAGGTTCGTTGAACCCTTGCTCCTGGCCACCGTCAATTACGCCCCCTCTGCTCCCGCCGGTGACCCTATTTAAACCCCCCTGGTGACCCGCATCCACCCCTCGCTCGCAATTGCGCCAGAACCGAACCAAACGCCTGTGACGCTCACTTAAACACCTCACCACCGCCTTCACTCCAGCCACCGCTCACCGTCGCTGGTGACCTCCTCCGTCCTCGCCATCCAAACCATTGTGACCGCACTGACCTCGCCAGCCTCGGCCACCACTCCATCATCGACGAACCTCACCGGATCACCGTCACTGACCAGAACCCGAACGACCTCGCCGCCTCCTCTCGTCGCCGGCCTCACTCCATCGACCTCATACCACCGCAAGGGTACCCTCTTGTTCCCCTCAGTGCCCTCTTTACATTTTTAGCCCTAGCTAGGCCGGATAGCCCTCACCAGAATCGCCCGCCGTCGCATCGCCGGAGTCGGGGAAGATGGGTACTTAACCCCCCGACACGTGTCGTGTCGTATTTGATCCTGACCGTGCGATCGCGATCGGACGACGCCTGTAACCCCACGTGCGCGATCTAATCCGCATCGTCGGATCTGGAAAAAATGTTATGTTTTAATCTCGCGCGTTCGTTTATATTTAAAACTCACATTTAATCTGGAGCATCCATCGCGTACCGGTTCAGTGTTTTAATCCTGGCCGTCCGCGATAACTTAACTCCCCGCCTTGCTCTCGCGAGTTGGATCTGGATCCAACGGTACAGATTGGGCCGGACCACGCGCACATTGCGCGGGTTCACCGTGGGCCTGGCTCACCATGGACCCGAGGTGATTTAAATTTAAAAATAAATTCCAGAAACTATTTTAAACTTGTAAAATTCATATCTGGCGCATTTTAACTTCAAAAATTATCATTTCAATTTCAGAAAATTTGTAATATTATTCTCTTCATGCTCATTCAATAAAAACAACATGTTTACTTTGGATTTTTCATGACTAATTAAATAGGTATTCAAATGCCCTTAGGATAAAAATGTAAATTCAATTATTTAAACTTCAGTAAAGTTTATATTTGTTCCTTTCTGTTCATATACTAAAAACCACTAATTTGACAATGAACCTTTCATTTTAAAATTTATTAGGGGACTTAAAATGAGACTACTCACATTTAAAACCCCTTTTTTTATAAAGGACAACTTTTCATTATAATTCCTTCTACTTAACAACTTGATTTCCTTTAAATTAAACCAATTTAAACCTATGTGCTTGTTGTGTGATTTTTTATTGTTTAATTGAATGTTGTATTTATTTTACTTTATTTATATTGGGAAGATTACGACGTCATCGAGGAGCCAGAATATTTCCCGGAAGTTCCTCCCTCTCACCTCGCTGAACAAGGCAAGTCACCAAATCAATCTTTTGAGCATATTGGACCCATGTTTTATTAAACTATTGCTGAAACACATAGGTTATATATGCATTAGTCAAATGAAACCCTTACAATATATTTATTTAGGATCCCCCGACCTTGATGTGCAACCCAAGCCTTGCTCTCTAGCCTAAACTCCTTGTCACCGTATGATTAGTATTATTAGCTAGTGTCCAATGTATTGACACGATTGCTATAGGATTAAAGATGAGTCGTAGCGATTGGTTCTACTATATGATCCACGTTATTCTCATCTTTGGAATTCTGTCGGTGTTGGAGTTGTGGTTGTGAGTGAATGCATGGTGGGTTCCGGGTGCAAGCTAGGGCATTGGTCGGTAGCACCCGGGGCACTATAAGGACCGGTCTGCGGGATCCATTGCAATACACTTCCGTACTAACCACAAGTCTAATGGGTAAGTCCTAACTAAGGTATGGAGTGTTCCAAACCGAGGCCACCATTTGGAGATGGGTCAAGGCAGCACCTGCGGGTGGCTTGTACGGACGTGGCGCAAAAGGGGGTGTGACGTTAGCCGGGATGCGGCCCGGTGCGCCGGCGAAACCTAGAGCGGGTGGTTATCGCTTGGAGCATTTCATGCTGAGGTTTTGGCACGAGTTCCCATGGTATGGGTCATCTCATTTGGGATGAGTGCGTGCCTTGTGGGTACAGTAGTACATCTCTGATCAGAGTCATTAATCTTTTCGAAAAGCCGAGCCCACGGTCAAGGGCGGGTTGCGTGACATCCCACAGTTAGTTTACTTTTGATATGTATGTGCATGATGGTTTGACATATAAGGACTGTTGTGCGAGGAGGTAAAATGTACTCCTCGAGTGAGATGATATTATTGTTGTTCATGTTTATTATTCCGCATGATAAAATTGATCACATTAAATGCAATAACTGAAAATGCACTTTTCGCACTTTTAGCCAATTATCCTTCCTTGTTATTATCTTGCATTATTACCTGCATTTGCGGTGGCTTGTTGAGTACTTTTTGTACTCATATCCGTTGAACACCTCAGAGGATGCCTACTACGAAGACGGTCTGGAGTAGCGACCCAGTCAAGTGGAAAGATCTTGAAGAAGGCGTTCGTCATGCATTTAAATTTTTATTATTGCTTTTATTAAACTCTGATGTAATAAATATGGTCTGCGTACCATGAATACTGTCGTATGTACGATTGTCGCATGATGAACCTCTTGTATTATTTTTTTTCTTATGAAATTCAATAATGTTTCGATTTCAGTAAATCGGGGCGCCACAAGATGGTATCAAAGCCGACTTGATTGTAGGAAGTCAAACGGACCAGCCTAGCCCATAGCTACAGAAAATTATTTCTCGAAAACATACTTTATAAACTTTGTTCCTCTCCTCACTTTTCTTCAACTTGTTGTTTTTGTAGATGCCTGTCTACCAAGTGCACAGCTACTGCCGCCACTACGAGGGCTTCATCAGGGAGCTCCGCATGATGCTCACCTTCCTCGGGTTCCTCTTCGAACCCGAATTCCAAGGAGTATACATGGAAGAGTTCGCCGGACCTTGCGATGTCTCCCTCACCATCCACGGCTCCGCAGAGCACCTGCCACCTTACACCACCGCACTTGGGGGCCCGACTTTCGACGCCGCGTGCCAACGAGTCTCCCTTCCAGGCCCTTATGGAGTTGAGGATGATCTATGATGATCGTCTTCAAAACTCGTCCTTCCGGCTTGTGCCAAAGCGCACTCCCGGTGCCTACCGTAGCATCTACCATGGAGTTCACTCCATGCGTGATCCGGTCATGGCTCGGCAGTCACGTCTTCTTTAGGCTATGGACGACCTCCATACTGAAGGCGGTGCTCGACGCCGACGAGCACCATGAGGCGGTTGAGTTTCTTCATGAGGAGACGAAGAACTTGATCCGGCAGAATGGCGAGCTGCAGCGAAGATCATGCGGCTGCAGAAGGACATCGCGGAGATGGTTCCCCTCCTCTCGAGGAAGAGGAAGCCCATCCGTGAGCCCGCCCCTCAGCCCCAAGAGGATCCCGCCACATCCCTCCACCACCAGACCATCCATCACCAGCGTCCCTGCACCACGTCTCGGCCTCGTCTCCGACCCCATCATCGAGAACTTTCTCGAGCCCACCATCCCTTGGGAGCCGCGCGTACTCGTGGTTCCGAGAGCACGGAGACCGCCTCTGGTGGCGAGTAGGCGCTAGATACCGCTTTTCTAATAAGATAATTTTTGTATGTGGTGCTATCTACAATGAGTTGTGTTGTGGATAGAATAAGAGCTTGATTGTAATGAACACTTTTTACCACTTGGTTTATATGCATGAGCCTTATGAGCTATTTTTAATTATATCGTTAATTCATCATCTTTTTGCCTTAAAACATCGTATGTTCAGAAGATGGCCGACCACCAGAACATCGGCTCCAACAATGGAGAAGGAGGGAGCCGTGATGCGCCCGAGGGTGTTGTACCCAACTAGGGTGCAACGGGCCCGCGACAGTCTGGATCGCCATCCGCCAACCATCCCACCTTGGCGGAAATGATGGCGAACCAGAACCAACTAATCACCGCCCTCCTCACACAGATGTAGCACCAACAAACTCAGTTGGACCGTCTGCAAAATGGGGAGCCTGCCCCTCGCGCACCAGCACTCGCGCCCGCTCCCCAACTCTCAGAGTTTCTGCGCGCGCGCCCACCCATCTTCTCTAGAACCACCAACCCCATGGAGGCCAGAGATTGGCTCCGCACCATTGGGAAGAAGCTAGACCTCCTCCCCTGCACCGACCGGGAGCGAGTGGCCTTCGCCACTCATCAGCTCCAGGGTCCCACCGCCGAATCACTACAACAATCCAAGCAACTTCCGCCGGCCAAAGCCGACGGAAGTTAGCCCTTTCTCGACGGAAGAAGCTAACTTCTGTCGGCAAAAGGCTAACTTCCATCGGCATTTGGCCGACGGAAGCGGGTAGACGGAAGTTAGCACCGAACTCTGCCACGTCAGCAGAGGGGCGCTAACTTCCGTCGGCCAGGCTGGCCGACGGAAGTTAGGGGCCCCTAACTTTTGTCGGCTTTGACCCTAGCCGACAGAAGTTAACCTTTCTGCCCACGTGGCCGAAAGCAGCTAACTTCCATCGGCTATGGTCGAAGCCGACGGAAGTTAGCTGGTATTTTTTTGTTTTTTCCTGGTTCCCCTACTCACACTCACATCCAACCACAATTTCAATCACATTCACATATAACATCCAAAACACATTCAAACTTCACATATAACATCCACAATCAATCTCACATCCAAATTCACATCCACACATCACATCCAAAATCACATAATATAACTGAATTCACATCCAAAGTCACAGTACACATCTGAATTCACATATAACATCCAAATTCACATACAAATTCACAAAACACAGCGAGAGCCACATACAAAGTCATATTTGTCCATATACTCACTGATCGCCCACATTTGGGTCGTGGGTGTCCGCCGCTGCCTCCCGCTTCATCCACATTTGCCCCTGAGGCTCCATCCTGACCAGGCGTACGGAAACTCTGAAGAAATAGACAAAATTAGAGAACAAACTCAACTACCCTTCTAAACGCTAACTTAAGTATTTTGCTGGGCTAGTTGCTACACATGTTGTAATGTAATCAGTTAGTTCTAAACCTATTCCTGAATACTTTTGAACTGCAACACTCTAAACTAAACTTACTTAGATCATCGCCTGCTGTTGTGCTAAGCAGGCGGTATAGTACTCTTGTTGTTTCCTGTTCTGCTCGTCGCGCCGCCTCATTTCCTCCCTCATTCGAACCATCTCTGGGGTTTCTTCTGAGCGACGACGGCTGGAGCCAACTCCGACGGAGCTCTGCGATGACTGAGCTGACTTCTGAGCTCTCACCGCTCTCGAGTCAATAACTCCATTGAACATGGAGTACCTGCAACACTGAATTAGTTAGTTACCATCACAATACCATACACAAAACATTAATAAAAACATTGTCTCACCGTCCATGGCTTTTGCCACCTCCGCTAGAGTACACGGCCATTTGGTCGACATGTTCTCTCCGCCAATCATAGTCCTCTCCATGGAGTCGAACCATGTGTTCACCATATTGCGCCTACAAAAAACATGTCCGATTAGACGGAGAAAAATGAAATTACGCAAACTCTTAACATTGCTAACATCTCACCAAATGGTCCGTGGCTGTCTGGCTACACAAGACATATGGCTGTGTAGGATCGCTTCCTTTGTGACCAGAGGTATACACCTCTATGTCACTTGGCACGTTGCCAGATTTAGCTTCCTGTACAATAGAAATGAGTTAGTCGCATTACAATGTATCTATAGCTAGAGAGTGACAGAAGGAGGTCTTAAAATGCGTTTAGCGTGGCGAATATGTCCATCGGCACTATATCTGTGCTTCGGATCCGTCCCGTGGCATTGTCTTTTCTGCTCGGAAGTCTTCTTAAATGCAGCTGAAGACCAAATCTTGCAGAATTCGAAATATGCGTCCTCGCGGTTTGCAAACCACGGAATCCTCACCTGAACAAAGATGCTATTTGTATTATATGACAACAAATCTCAATAATCGAAGATTTAAAAAGTTAGAATTGTTTACCGAACGGTATTGTTCTTTAGTCAAATATATTGACGATGCGCCCGTCGCCTTGCTCATTCGTTGCCCTAGCTTCTCCTTGTAGTAAGCATTGTTCGCTTGAATGCGGGCATATGAAATGGCATCCTTCACCACCTTATGTGCATTGTTGTTGAAGACTTGAAGGGCATGATTATGGTGATTGCCGACTTCTAGCAAGCAAAAGCGTAACTGCAAAAGTCATGATTAGTAAAGTGTTGTAACTCGAAAAGCTTTGTGTTAGAACTAAAAGAAAATTGAAAAAACACATGCATACCCAGAAGTCATGAGACACCGCCCCCTGAGCAGTTCTGTGGCGCCCGTCAGGAGCAAACCGGTACTGGTCGCATGTCTGGCATAGAACCCGCTCACCGGTCGGCATTGTCAGCACCCCTGGGTAGTGCAGACGACACAGGTTACCCAATATCTGGTTAACCTGCCTGACCCTCGAAGTGCCATCAAACCGAGAGTCAATCCAAGATCTAGAAATACATAATAAATAAAGTCAGTTTAGTGAAAGAAATTTTTTGAAAAAAAGCAAAACAACAGAAGAGTATTACACGTACCCGTCACCTACAGGCGTAATCTCGATCTTGGCTCCACCGGAAGAGACTACTGGTGGGGCGACCAGGTGGCTCGTCCTGAAAGATACTGAGACCTCAGAAGCCTCAGCCCCCTCCTCCTGACCCGCACCATCTGGGACATCCCCCTGCCCCGCACCCTCCAGGTCATCCCCCTGACCCACACCCTCTGGGTCATCCCTCTGCGTCGCACACTCCGGGACATCCCCTTCCTGCCCCCACCCACCGGATTATCCTTGTGACCTGCACTCTCCAAGTGTTCTTCCTCCTACAAAATAGTATTGAAACAATTAGTAATAGTTTATAACCGGCATAAAAAGCAATCTGAAAGTTACCTCATCATCCAGTTGAAATGCAATAGGCCGATCAATTAATGTCGGATCTATGCATCTCAGGAGCTGCTCTTGATGACGTCTGTTTGAAGAAGAGGAACTACCCTAGAATAGGGTGTCCTCCTGACTCGTCGGTGTACTCGCCGGAGTACTCGCCGATGAACTCCCCAAGCGGAAGAGCTTCCTCGTGACACTCCTCACCTTTTTCGACATCCTGTTCAAAATAAGCACAAACAAGCATTTATTAGTAAAGAAGGTCTGTACATATGAAAAACATGTAATATGAAGTATATTGCATATGCATGTATGAAAACAATTACTTGTCAATTATCATCAAAATCAGGATCAATTTGTCCTTTTCTCCCCAAAGCACGCCATGTTACTTTTTTCTTCTTATGTTGGTGTTTCCTTTTCTTGGGAACTGCCACATCATTAGAATCGCCGAGAAAAGAATCTGTCGACAATTCTGACTCTACATTAAACGAAGTCGGCAATTCATCATCTTGGTAAACCTCATCGACCTCTTCAACCTCCAATTGACAAGCGCCATCACTAGGGGTGTGTAGACGTTCCCGAGGATTCACTTTGTAGACTACCCACCAAGCACTTAGTTTTTCACATAGGTACGACATATAATACACCTGCTCGACTTGGTGAGCAAGGACAAAATTATCGCAACCAGATAATCGTTCCGCGTGTTTGACTTCAACCATCCAAAATTGGTTTTCACGAGTACCATGTTTAGGGTCGAACCAATCACAATCGAAGAAGACTACTTTAATCTCCTTATTCCCTGGCAAAATTGTACTCGATTTTATTTTTGATGATTCCATAATACATAGTTTCGTGTCCTTGTCCATCAACGACCCTTGTAACAACTCCAGTATTAATTGTTGCCGCTAGAGGTCGATATGCTTCAAAAATAGTTGAACGGAAGCGAAAACCATTAACATCATAGCGACCGTAACTTTTGGCACTAATACTCCCGTAAGAGAGCTGTCGCAAGTCTATATGTACATTGTTAGCGAGCACGCACTACAAATCATAGGAGATTATAAGATAATTAACCTAGTAGAGTAAAATAATACGTGTCACGAAAGGTAAGGATTTACATGTTCTCTGAACCAAGTGAGGAAACTAGGCCCACCATTTACTCCTTCTCGACGCAATTTATCTAATTGCTTCTCCGTTGGTTGATGACCAGACGTCAAGTATTTCGAATCAAACATACTGTCATTGAATTTTTGCTTCTGGTCATAGTCATATGCTTCAACTCCTTTCCACAACAGTTTCAAATCTTCAATTAAGGGCTTCAGCATCACGTTTATTCGTGTTCCAGGATGCTCTGGACCGGGTATAATGAGACACAGGAACATAAATTCATATTTCATACAAAACGAAGGCGGAAGGTTGTATGGAATAGAAACACAGGCCAACAAGAGTACGACGATGCGGTTACATTGAAAGGCGTGAATCCATCTGTTGCCAACCCGATGCGAACATTCCTTGCATCACTAGCAAAGTCTGCATCAAAATCATCTAGAGCCTTCCATGCCTCACCATCAGATAGGTGCACCATTACTTGATTATTCTCACGTACAACTTCTTTATGCCATCGCATATGTCTAGCGGTTTTCTTTGAGAGAAACAATCATTTCACCCGAGGTGTAAGAGGCATGTAATGAAGTTTCTTATGAGCAACCTCTGTCGTCACCTTCTCTCCATCTTCATTTACGACCTCTACGAATCTCGGTTTACCACATTTTAAGCATTTCACCTCATTACTATGTTCTTTCCAGAACAACATACAATTATCTCGGCACACATCAATCTTCTCATACTCCATACCGAGAGCAGAAAGCATTTTCTTTGACTGGTACATGTCTTTCGGCACCTTATGGTTCTTAAGAAGGATATCGCTGATCAGATTTAAGAGCTCCTTATAACAATTGTTTGAAAATGCAAACTTTGACTTAATAGCAATAATACGAGTCATGAAAGCGAGAACGCTTACGGTGGTGTGCTCATGCAATGGCTCTTCTGAAGCTCGAAGGATGTCGAAAAACTTTTGAACCTCCGGTGTTGGAGGATCCTCAGGGTTTGATTCAAACTCCGGTCGTATAGCATCAAGCATCTCATCCATCCTATCATCAACAACGCTATCATCTTCTTCTTCCACTACTAATACCGTTTTTTCATGGCCTGTCTCGTCGTGAAAAGACCAAACTTCATAACCTGGCATGAAACCATATTTGCAAATATGCAATGGCAACGTCCTCTTGTCATGCCAACGAGAATTTCTGCACTTCATGCATGGGCACCTCGCACTAGTGTTTGTTGTCAAAGCGAATGCACGATCAACAAATTTCTCAGCGTTGATTACCCACTCCCTCGTGTGAGCTCCACTTTTCATCCAACCACTATACATCCACCGTCGGTCGTCCTCAGCCATTCTATAGGCAAAACATTCATTCAATCGAGAATGCATCATAAGTACCACGAGCCTATGTCTATAGGAAAGATAGGTCCTAAACCCACCCAAGAGTGACCGACAGAACATGGTCTTTATGACGAGCCATGAGTCTGAACGAAATTTCAGCAGCATAACCCTGTTGTTCTCCAATTGCACGCCTGACAGTGGTGCAATGGAGAACAACAAGGTTATGTTACTGAAATCCCATTCGGACTCATGACTCATCATAAAATCACGCTCTGTCGCCCACTCCGAGGCTGTCCAAAAAGGGACAATTCCGGACCTACACATCTCACACGCATGACACGTGTGAGACATGTTGGTCCGAAATGGGTGATGCATAGGTTTCGTTACACTATCTACGTTGTTCTCAAAAGCCGACAGAAGTTAAATTAGGCGACGCGCCGATGCCTTAGTCGAAGGCACTTTCACCTAGTCGGCCATCCAGAGACGCCCGATGACCACCTAGTCACCATGGGCGATGCCTTGAATGGCCAGGCAGGCGCCCAACTCCACCAGGTGAGGCTAGCCAGCATGGTGCTCGGCGGGGACCGCCTGGACGCATAGTCGGCGCCTAGGCGACGCAGTGACAACCATGATCCAATTCATTACAACATGACAACATATTAAAAAAATTCATTACAAGCTAAGTCTAATGATATGCTACCTGTACTTAACCATTTATCCTTTTCCCTTGTAACTTCTAACACCTCATCCAATTCAAAACCACCCTGAAATCAACTAGAATATTTAACCATGATTTCACATACTACTCCGACTGCTACTGTTTGATATTTGTGATTCCAACAAATGACATGGAATTTACAGGTTGTTTGGTTAAACCCTAAATTCATAAATCATTTCACAATTCACATTTTACAAAAAAATAACAATTCAATTAAATCACAAAAAAGAGACGACATTATTATATATGGGGTAAAAATTACTTCGGAACGACGGCGGCGACGGCTACGGTCGGCGGATGACGGGCGAATGGTGGCAGCGGCTGGCGGGGTGCTGGGATGGACGGCGGTGGTCACCGGTGTGGGCGGTGGCCAGGTGACCGGGGGCACGACGATGGCGGGGCACCGACGGGCGGCGGCCTACCGTGGCGGGGGCGTGGGCGGTGGCCGGCGGCCGGGAGCACGTGGCGGGGCACCGGCGAGGGCGTCCTGCGGCGGTGGGTGGGGACCGACGGCGGCGGGGGCCGGTGGTGGGCGGGGGCCGACGGCAGCGAGGGCCGGTGGTGGCGGCGTGGGCAGCGGCGGGCGATCGCTCGGGGAACCAGCGGCGGCGGGTGCGGGCGGTGGGGGCAGCGGGCGGCGGCCTGCGGTGGCGTGCGGCTGCGGCGGTGGCGGCAGAGGGAGTTTGGGCCGGCGGGGCGCTCGCGTGTACATGGATTAGGTTTCCTGTACGCGCGCGCGGTTGGTGATACCTATTCCCTTAACTTCCGTCGGCCACCATTAAAGCCGACGGAAGTTAATGGCCGATGAAAGTTAAGGCTTCTGTATCGGCCGGGAAAAAATCCCCTTTAACTTTCGTCGGCCACTGCAAATAGCCGATGGAAGTTAACTTAACTTCCGTCGGCTTTAATGGTGGCCGACGAAAGTTATTTAACTTCTGTCGGCTTTTTGAAAAGCCGACGGAAGATAAAATAGCCGACGAAAACTTTCTGTTTTCTTGTAGTGAATGGTGGGACAACTACCGTGAGTCCCATCCAGAGGACCACGTGGTGACATGGGCGGAGTTCACCATTGCCTTTCGCGCTGCCCACGTCCCCGCTGGAGTCATCGCGGTCAAGCAGCAGGAGTTCCGCGACCTGCAACAGGGCAACCGGACCGTCATGGAGTATCTCCATGAATTCAACCGTCTGGCTCGCTACGCACCAGAGGAAGTGCGGACTGACGCCCTTCGCCAGGCCAAGTTCCTCCGGGGACTTAAGGATGAGTTGTCCATCCTAGCTCGTCGCCACCGACTACGCCGACTTTCAATGGTTGGTGAATAAAGCGCTCATCCAAGAGACTGAGCAGAACAAGCTGGACCTCAAGAAGAGGAAGATGATCGCCTTCAAGCATCAACAGGCAAATTCCCAGAGGCCCCGCTTTGTCCCTCCGTCACCAGCGCCCGCCTACCATCCTCGGCCCGCCTACAGGCCACCTCACGCCGCTGGTGGATCCAACGCCGGGCATCCCCGCCCCGCTCCACCAGCTCCGGCCGCTCAGCTGATGCCCGCCGCCAAGGCCCCGGTCTTGAAGGATCGCCAAGGAAGGCCGGTCGTCTGCTTCAACTGCCATAAGGAAGGGCACTATTCGCACCAGTGTACTCACCCCAAGCAGCCACAAGGCGTGGCACCCAACCAGGCGGTTCGTGCCCGCGTTAATCACATCACCGTAGAGGAAGCTTAGGAGGCTCCCAAAGTCATGCTCGGTACGTTTACTACAAATTCCGTACCAGCTATGATTTTATTTGACTCTGGAGCAACACATTCTTTCATCTCGGAAGATTTTGTGAAAACCCACAACTTGGACATACTCCCTCTATCCGTCCCCATGATGATTGCCACTCCAGGCAATAAAACCTTAGCCCACCTATACGGTCCTAAGGTTAAGGTAGAGATACAAGGAGTATTATTCCGAGCAGAGCCAGTCCTCATTAGGTGCACCGGACTCAACCTCCTCCTAGGGATGGATTGGTTGATGAAGCACAAGGGAGTGATCGACTGTGCCAACAAGTCCGTATCCATGACCAACCCAAAAGGCGAAGCCGTCACTTTTCGGATGACCAGCCGCAAACCCCCTGGAGCATCTCTTCACTCTCTAGCTCTTGAGGAAGTGCCCATCGTCAAGGAGTTTATGGACGTCTTCCCCGAGGACCTACCAGGAATGCCTCCCAAGCGGGACATCAAATTCAGAATCGAGCTTTGCCCACGACCACCCCAATCTCCAAGCGCCCATATCGGATGGCCGCCAACGAACTAGCCGAAGTCAAGAGCAATATCGAAGACCTGGAGCAGAAAGGATACATCCGATAGAGTACCTCACCCTGGGGTGCACCGGTCATCTTTGCCATGAAAAAGGACAAGACCAAAAGGATGTGCGTGGACTATAGAGCCTTGAACGACGTAACCATCAAGAACAAGTACCAATTGCCTCGGATCGATGACCTGTTCGATCAACTGAAAGGATCCTCGGTGTTTTCCAAGATTGACCTCAGATCAGGTTATCACCAATTGAGGATTAGAGAAGAAGACATACCCAAGACCGCCTTCACCTCCTGATATGGACTCTACGAGTATACAGTGATGTCGTTCGGACTCACAAATGCCCCGACCTTTTTCATGAACATGATGAACAATGTATTCATGGAGTTCTTGGATAAGTTCATCGTGGTATTCATCGACGACATCCTCGTCTACTCCAAGACCAAGGAAGAACACGAAACCCACCTCCGTCTGACCCTCGGAAAGCTAAGGGAACAGCAACTGTACGCCAAATACAGCAAGTGCGAGTTTTCGGTCGTCTGAGGTGAAGTTCCTCGGTCATGTTATATCTACCGGAGGAATAGCAGTGGACCCAACCACCGTGGAAGCAGTGACCAACTGGCTGCAACCCACGACCATGATCGAGATCAGGAGTTTTCTTGGATTGGCCGGATACTACCGCCGGTTCAACGAGAATTTTTCGAAGATCGCCAAGCCTATGACCATACTGTTGCAGAAGGAAGTAAAATTTGAATGGACCCCAGATTGCGAAGAAAGCTTCCAAACCCTCAAGAAGAAGCTCGTGTCAGCTCCTATCCTGACTCTGCCAGACATCCGGAAAGACTTCCACGTCTACTGTGATGCCTCTCGTAAAGGATTGGGATGCGTCTTAATGCAAGAAGGGAAGGTTATATCATACGCCTCCCGACAGTTGAGACCGCATGAGCTGAACTACCCTACCCACGACTTGGAGTTAGCAGTCGTGGTTCATGCCTTGAAGATATGGAGACATTACCTTGTGGGGAATCGGTGTGAGGTCTTCACCGGCAACAAGAGCCTCAAGTATATATTCACCCAACCAGACCTGAACCTCAGGCAAAGGAGATGGTTGGAACTGATCAAAGATTACGACTTGGGCATCCATTATCATCCAGGCAAGGCAAACGTGGTGGCAGACGCCCTTAGTCGAAAAGGGTACTGCAATGCCATCATGGTACAGGACCAAGCCCCTTTTCTTTACAAGGAAATGGAAAGGCTGAATTTAGGGATCACCACCCGAGCGTACCTCGCTGCCTTGGAGTCAAGACCTGTCTTGATAGACCAGATCCGAGAGAAGCAGAAGGAAGACTCGGACATCTTGGAGATCCAGCAGAACATGCGAAAGGGTAAAGCCCCCAGATTCTCCGAGGACGAGCATGGTACCATCTAGTTCGGGAACCGGATATGTGTACCCGACAAGCCTGAGTTGAAGACCCTCATCCTTCAAGAAGCCCACGATACTCTATACTCCATACATCCCGGGAGTACCAAGATGTATCAAGATCTGAAGGAAAAATATTGGTGGGTCAGCATGAAGAGGGAAATAGCTGAGTATGTGGCCAAGTGCGACACATGCCGGCGAGTCAAGGCAGAGCATCAAAGACCTGCTGGACTTATTCAACCCCTCAAGGTCCCCGAATCGAAGTGGGAAGAGATGGGAATAGACTTCATCACGGGTCTTCCCCGGACCGAAGCTGGTCATGATTCTATCTAGGTGATCGTCGACCGACTCACCAAGGTAGCTCACTTCATCCCTGTCAAGACAACTTACACTGTCGCCAAGTTGGCCGAGTTGTATATGACCCGGATCGTGTGCCTGCACGGAGTTCCTAAGAAGATCGTATCTAACTGTGGGAGTCAGTTTACCTCCAAGTTTTGGAAGAACCTTCAAGAGGAACTCGACACCCGGCTGAACTTTAGCACCGCCTATCATCCACAGACCGATGGTCAAACTAAAGGGTCAACCAAATACTGGAGGATATGCTTAGAACTTGTGCTCTAGACTTTGGCATAATGTGGGACAAGAACTTACCCTACGCAGAGTTCTCCTACAACAACATCTATCAAGCCAGCTTGCAAATGTCCCCGTTCGAAGCACTTATGGGCGTAAGTGCAGAACGCCACTACTTTGGGATCAGACCGGAGTGTCGCAACTGTTTGGGACAGATATACTAAGAGAAGCTAAAGAGAAGGTCAAGATCATCAGGGATAGATTGAAGATAGCCCAGTCCCGACAGAAGAGATAAGCCGATAACCATCGAAGAGACCTAACCTTTGAGGAGGGCGATTATGTCTATCTCCGAGTCACTCCCCTCCGTGGCACTCAAAGGTTCAACATGAAAGGCAAGCTAGCACCCCGTTACGTCAGACCCTTTCAGATCCTCCGACGGCAAGGAGAAGTGGCATATCAACTTGAGCTGCCTCCATCTTTGGCAGGAGTTCATGATGTGTTCCATGTCTCTCAGTTGAAGAAGTGTCTTTGCGTGCCCGCCGAGACGGCCGATCTTCAACAACTCAACGTCCAAGAGGATTTGACCTATATCGAGAAGCCCGTCAAGATCTTGGAAACCAAGGAAAGGGTAACCAGGAGCCGTGTAGTTCGCTTCTGTAAGGTTCAGTGGGACAACCACCCCGCCGAAGAAGCTACATGGGAAAAAGAAGACGAGCTGAAAGCCCAGTACCCCGAGCTATTCGAGTAGCGCTCCAATCTCGAGGATGAGATTCTTTGTAAGGGGGATAGGTTTGTAACACCCCAAATTTTCAAAGGAATAAAAATATTATTTAATATATTTTCTTGGAATTAACTATTTTGGAAATACATTTAATACACTCCTTCACCATTTTGAACTACAACCTAGATGAAATGGCCAAACCAGGAGCTGAGAATTTTTATGTATGATCCTAAGACTAAGATATATTTTTGAGAATTTTTACAAATTTTTATCAACCATGGAAGTAGCCCTAAGATTTTAATCTATTTCCTAGAATTATTTTTATTTAGAAATATTTTGAAACAGTATTGGGCCTCCCTCCTCCCTTTCTCTCTCTCCTAGCCAGCCCAGCCCGTTACCCTCGCTCTCCTCGGACTGACAGCCTGACCCCACCCGTCAGCGAGCCCCTCTCCTCTCACTGCGCGCGCCCGACAGCGCGACCCCACCTGTCGGCGCCAACCGCCCTCTCTCGCACCCAAACCCGACACCACCCATCAGCCGCCTCACTCGTGCGCTCACGCCCGCTGGCCAGTGGCCCCCACCTGTCGGATCCATCTTCCCCGCGAGATCCACCCCCAAAATCCCCCCCTCACCAGCCAACACCATAACGCGTCTCGGATCCGCTGCCCCCGACCCCCTCTCCCCGAATTGAGCCCGCCATTACTTCACCCGATCCCCGGCGACCGTTTCCCCCTCTTCAATTTCAACCAATTCACGTCCAGGTTCGTTGAACCCTTGCAACCGAGCTGGCCGGCATTTAAAAACGCGTTTACTCCCTGCCACAGTCAATTACGCCCCCTTTGCTCCCGCCGGTGACCCTATTTAAACCCCCCTGGTGCCCCGCATCCACCCCTCGGTCGCAATTGCGCCAGAACCGAACCAAATGCCCGTGACGCTCAATTAAACACCTCACCGCGCCTTTACTCCAGCCACCGCTCACCGTCGCCGGTGACCTCCTCCATCCTCGCCATCCACACCACTGTGACCGCACGGACCTCGCCAGCCTCGGCCACCACTCCGTCGTCGACGAACCTCACCGCCTCCTCTCGTCGCCGGCCTCACTCCGTCGACCTCAGACCACCGCAAGGGTACCCTCTTGTTCCCCTCGGTGCCCTCTTTACGTTTTTAGCCCTAGTTAGGCCGGATAGCCCTCGCCGTCGCCGGAATCGCTCGACGTCGCATCGCCGGAGTTGGGGAAGACGGGTACTTAACCCCCCCCCGACACGTGCCATGTCGGATTTGATCCTGACCGTGCGATCGCGATCGGTAGACGCCTGTAACCCCATGTGCGCGATCTAATCCGCATCGTCGGATCTGGACAAAACGTTACGTTTTAATCTCGCGCGTTCGTTTATATTTAAAACTCACGTTTAATCTAGAGCATCCATCGTACCGGTTAAGTGTTTTAATCCCGGCCGTCCGCGATAACTTAACTCCCCGCCTCACTCTCGCGCGTTGGATCTAGATCCAACGGTCCACATTGGGCCGGACCACGCGCACAGTGCGCGGGTTCACCGTGGGCCTGGCTCACCGTGGACCCGAGGTGATTTAAATTTAAAAATAAATTCCAGAAACTGTTTTAAACTTGTAAAATTCATATCTGGCGCATTTTAACTTCAAAAATTATCATTTCAATTTTAGAAAATTTGTAATATTATTCTCTTCATGCTCATTCAATAAAAACAACATGTTTACTTTGGATTTTTCATGACTAATTAAATAGGTATTCAAATGCCCTTAGGATAAAAATGTAGATTCAATTATTTAAACTTCAGTAAAGTTTATATTTGTTCCTTTCTGTTCATATACTGAAAACCACTAATTTGACCATGAACCTTTCATTTTAAAATTTATTAGGAGACTTAAAATGAGACTACTCACATTTAAAACCCTTTTTTTATAAAGGACAACTTTTCATTATAATTCCTTCTAAATTATTTATAAAATAAATTTCAGAAACTTACAACTTGATTTCCTTTAAATTAAACCAATTTAAACCTATGTGCTTGTTGTGTGATTTTTTATTGTTTAATTGAATGTTGTATTTATTTTACTTTATTTATATTGGGAAGATTACGACGCCGTCGAGGAGCCGGAATATTTCCCAGAAGTTCCTCCCTCTCCCCTCGCTGAACAAGGCAAGTCACCAAACCAATCTTTTGAGCATATTGAACCCATGTTTTATTAAACTATTGCTAAAACACATAGGTTATATATGCATTAGTCAAATGAAACCCTTACAATATATTTATTTAGGATCCCCTGACCTTGATGTGCAACCCAAGCCATGCTCTCTAGCCTAAAGTCCTTGTCACTTAATGATTAGTATTATTAGCTAGTGTCCAATGTATTGACACGATTGCTATAGGATTAAAATGAGTGGTAGCGATTGGTTCTACTATATGATCCCCGTTATTCTCATCTTTGGAATTCTGTCGGTGTTGGAGTTGTGGTTGTGAGTGAATGCATGGTGGGTTCCAGGTGCAAGCTAGGGCATTGGTCGGTAGCACCCGGGGAACTATAAGGACCGGTCTACGGGATCCGTTGCAATACACTTCCGTACTAACCACGAGTCTAATGGGTAAGTCCTAACTAAGGTATGGAGTGTTCCAAACCGAGGCCACCATTTGGAGATGGGTCAAGCAGCACCTGCGGGTGGCTTGTACCGACGTGGCGCAAAAGGGGGTGCGACGTTAGCCGGGATGCGGCCCGGTGCGCCGGAGAAACCTAGAGCGGGTGGTTATCGCTTGGAGCATTTCATGCTGAGGTTTTGGCACGAGTTCCCGTGGTATGGGTCATCTCGTTTGGGATGAGTGCGTGCCTTGTGGGTATAGTAGTACATCTCTGATTAGAGTCATTAATCTTTTCAAAAAGCCGAGCCCACGGTCAAGGGTGGGTTGCGTGACATCCCACAGTTAGTTTACTTTTGATATGTATGTGCATGATGGTTTGACATATAAGGACTGTTGTGCGAGGAGATAAAATGTACTCCTCGAGTTAGATGATATTATTGTTGTTCATGTTTATTATTCCACATGATAAAATTGACCACATTAAATGCAATAACTGAAAATGCACTTTTTCGCACTTTTAGCCAATTATCCTTCCTTGTTATTATCTTGCATTATTACCTGCATTTGCGGTGGCTTGTTGAGTACTTTTTTTACTCATACTCGTTGAACACCTCAGAGGATGCCTACTACGAAGACGGTCTGGAGTAGCGACCCAGTCAAGTGGAAAGATCTTGAAGAAGGCGTTCGTCATGCATTTAAATTTTTATTATTGCTTTTATTAAACTCTGATGTAATAAATATGGTCTGCGTACCATCAATATTGTCGTATGTACGATTGTCGCATGATAAACCTCTTGTATTATTGTTTTTCTTATGAAATTCAATAATGTTCCGATTTTGGTAAATCGGGGCGCCACAGATACCGTCTTTAGTAGACCGATATTACTCTACACGAGACTTTAGCCAATCCAGATTACTCTTGCTAGACATGACTACTAGTATAAAAACAGTCGTGCTACACCAACCGACTTTACAAACACTGGTACAAAATGTCCTCCGGACAAGCTAATAAAATTGTAATCAGAAAGATCTCTACCTGACAGGCACTCTACCTTGTTGTGAACGGCGTCGACTGACACATCGGCCATTGAACTTGGGCCAATTTGTGTGAATCCAGTCGTGCCCAAGCAGCACGTTGTAGTTACCTTGCACATCGACGACGAAGAATGTTGTTGACAATGTCTTGTTGCCTATTGTAAACTCCATGGAGAGCACACCTTTGGCCTCGGAACTCTCACCGTTGAAGTCGTTGAGCATCAAGATGGTCTTTTTAGATCATCCTTGTCCCTACCAAGTTTCTTCAATAGCGAGTAAGGCATTAAGTTAACAGTGGTGCCACCGTCAACAAGCATCCGGGAAATTAGCTTTCCGTCGATGTGACCCCTGACGTAGGGAGGCTTTAGATGGCGAGACGAGTCCTCGGGTTTCTCAAATATAGCATTGCGCTGGCCGAGGTTCAACTGAGCGACCTCGGCCTCATCCTACGGCAGGGCAAACTTGGCGGGTAGCGTGACGATGTTGATGTCCATTGCCTGGGGTGTGGGCCCCTAAGAGACGGGCGAGTAGTCGTCGTCGAGCATGTCGTCGTCGTCGCTCAGACCAGGAGTCGGGTTGGTTATCTCAACCGGCTTCATCCTCCATACCTATCTCGTCGTTGGTCGCGCGTGAATTTCTTCAAAAACAGTGTCTCGCTCGTCCTCGGCCTTCTTCTCGCGCATCTCTTGTGCCCGCAGTCATTGTAGACGCCTCTTTTGTGGTTTGGACATAACTGGGGGTGCCCAAGATGGCTGTGGCTTGGTGCCAGGTGCCACTACCGGGTTCCTATTAACTCTAGCCGAAGCGGTACTACCCACCCGGCCTCGCACACTTTGTATTTGGAGGGGCCTTCGCTGTGGACCCCGGCAATCGGACTGGCCTCATTCGGCCGATCGGACTAGGCTCCGGCGCGGGCTCTGGCCGGAGTAGGGGGCTCACCTCTGTCAGACTTCGGCGAAGGGGCCTTCGGGATTGGGACTTCCTGAGACCCTACTCTGACTGTGATAGCTTTAGAATCCCTGCTTTTTGCCTCTTTGCACCCATATTCTTCGACTTCGTTCTGCATGAGTCGATTCAGAGGTACCACGGACAACCTGTGGACGATGCCTTCCTCCGCCGCGTTTGCTTGTCCTTGCCATTCATAACACTCCGTAGGAAAGCAAGGCATAGTGTTAAGTTGCGGAGTGTACTCCGGCTGTGATACATATGGAGTCCATAGAGTCCTTGCCCAGTCGTACGACGGAGGCATCGGCGGCTCTAGTGGATTCGCCCACTATGGGCCGAACTTGTTACCCGAAGGGGGGTTCGGTAGAGTCGACGGTGTCTCGGACCATATTAGTGAGGGGTCCTCCCAGGTCGGAGGTACGTTCGGCCAGTGTAGGCCGAAGCCTCCTGTCGACGGGTTCATCTAGAGTGGCGCGGGGTTCGACCATTGGGGGCCGAACTCGCACCTCATGGGGTTTGGCCACTGGGATCCGAAGCTACTATACGGGGTTCGGCCACTGAGGTCCTGTAACATCCCAAGAATTAAAAAATGAATATAATAAAGAAAATAATTTTCAGGATTTGTTTAATTCAAGAAAGACTAAAAGAACCCTATTAAAGCCAAAACAAAGGGGAAAAACTTCGAATTTTAACCTGGAAAATTTATGGTGGAATCTAGAGTCCAAGAAATATTTTTAGGAATTTTTACAAATTTTTATCAACAGTGATTCAACCTTTAATCACATAAATGAATTACAGGAATTATTCTAATTAGAAAATGCATTTTAAATAAACTTGGGCCACAACCCTCAATTCGCCCCCAGCCTGGCCCAACCCAGCACCGTGTCACCGCTAGGTGGGGTCCGCCTGTCGGCGCATGCCCCCTCTCTCCTCTCCCGCGCCCGCGTCATCTTGGCCCCACCCGTCAGCCACTCCCCCTCGCCTTCGGTCCCTGGCAGCCGTGGCCCGCCTGTCGGCGCTGTTGGCTTCACGCTCGGCCGCTGACAGGTGGGGGCCACCTGTCGGATGCTTCGTCTCTGATGGAAGGGGATCCCCCATTCCTTTCCGGCGACCCCCTGGTTCCATTTCAGTCGGAAGCCAAGCCTTTAGGCCCTCGCCATCTCCGGTACCATCGCGTTCCCCACACTCCCCTGGTTCCATTTCAGCCGGTAGCCAAGCCTTTAGGCCCTCGCCGTCGCTGGAATAGCTTGCCGTTGTGACGCTGGAGTTGGGGAAGAAGGGTAAAATACGCTCGGCGCCACGTGCCATGCCGGATTGGTTTCTGGCCATGCAATCGAGATTGAGCGACAGAAAATAAATCCCTTGTGGGATTTAATCCCGGCCGTTGATCCACGCCGAAAGGGTATCAAACCCTCTGGGCCGTTGGATCTCACTTACTCCCCCGCCGGACCACGCGCACAGTCACGGGTTCACGGTGAACCTGGTTCACCGTGGACCAGAGACTATTTTTTGTTTAAAATAAAATTCAAAAATTGATTTAAACTTTGAAAATTCATAACTTGCTCATTTAACTCCAAATTTCACCATTCAAATTTTGTTAAATTCATCTTTTTATTCTCTACTGATTTATGTCATAAAAACCGTATGTTACTTTGGCACAAAATATTCTTATTAATTAAATGAATAAAAACCCCTTAGGAATAAATAGACTTTTCAAATAATAATAATAATAATAATTCAGAAAATCCTTAAACATTAATCATAAATATTTTCCAACACAACTTCACCATACTAAGGCTTAAATCCCCTTGTCTAAAAACCATAACCTTGTATGTATATATTTTGTGGTATTGTTATTGTTTATTGAATGTTGTGTTTAATTTTTCCGTATCGAGAACACTACGAGATCTTCGAGGAGCTGGAATATTACCCCGAGGTTCCACCATCACCATTTGCTGAGCAAGGCAAGTCACAACCCCCATTTTGATCATAATTGAGCCCATGTTTTAATAAATTATCGCTATAACTCATAGGATAATATTGCATTAGTCTAATATCAAGCCCTACATTATATTTATTAGATCCCCATCCTTGTGTGTAAACCCAAGCCATGCTTATCGAGCCTTAACTCCTTGTCACTCTACAATATTATATTAGCTAGTGTCCAATGTACCGACACAACTGCTATAGGATAAAAAGAATGAGTCGTAGATAGATGGATTCTACTATATGTATTTCCCCATTATTCTCATCTCTGGACTCTGTTGGAGTTGGCTATGTTATATTTATGGTGGGTTCCGGGTGCAAGCTAGGGCATTGGTTGGTTGCACCCGGGGCACTATAAGGACCGGTCTGCGGGATCTGTTGCAAAGCACTTCCATACTAACCACAAGTCTAATGGGTAAGTCCTAATCAGAAGTATGGAACAAACCGACTCGATGCACCATAGTGGAGGGGGCAAGGGGCAACCTACGGGTGACTTGTACCGACGTGGCTCAAGGGGGGTATGGTGTTGGCTCGATGCGTCGGGGCATCATATGAAACCCATAAGAGTGTGCTATCGGGTTGGAGCATTCCATATGGAAGGTTTTGGCATGAGTGCCCGTTGTATGGGTCATCTGGTTACACTTTGGTGTAAGGTATGAGTGCATGCCTTGTGGGTACAGTGGTACACCTCTGATTAGAGTGTTTAATCTTTTCAAAAGCCGAGCCCACGGTCAAGGGTGGTTGTGTCACTTCTCATAGTTAGTTTACAATTGTTTGAATGGCTGAGTTATTCATGGCATGTAAGGACTATTGAGCGAGGGTGGACTCACTGTACCCCTCGAGTTAGAAGATGATGCATACACATGTTTACATTTCTGTATTAATAACTTGATCACATTTAATTGCTTTACAAATATGCTTTTCCACAAAATTAGCCACTACCTTCCTTGTTATTACTCTGCATTATATTTGCATCCGGTGGCTTGCTGAGTACGATTGTACTCACCCCCATTGACTTACACTACCAAAGCCCGTCTACTACGAGGAGGATGAAGGTCTGGAGTAGCGACCCAGTCAAGGCGAGACTGGGAGGAGGCGTTCATCTGGGACCCTTATTTTATTAGTTTCTCTTCACTTTATCACTTTTGTATTAATATGGTCTACGGACCATGAATGCTTGTCGTATTGTACGTGGTCGTGTGATGAACGTCTTATTTTATTGATTTTCTATGGAATTTCAATAAAGGTCCAGATTTATTAAATCTGGGCGTTACAGGTCCGAAGCCACTGTATGGAGTGTTAGGACATTATGGCCCGAAGTCACCGTGCGGACGGTTAGCCATTGCGGTCTGAAGCCATCATGAGGAGCGTTAGGCCACTGTGGCCCGAAGTCACCGTGCGGAGGGTGCAGCCCTAGCGGTCCGAAACCATCATGAGGAGGGCTTGACCACTATGGCCCGAAGTCACCGTGCGGAGGGTGCGGCCCTTGCGGTCCGAAGCCATCATGAGGAGGGCTCAGCCCCTGTGGTCTAAAACCATCATGAGGAGGGCTCGACCCCTGTGGTCCGAAGCCACCCTTCGGGTGCCTTGGGCCCTTTGGCTGACTTAGTTTCTTAGAACATGGACTTGTTTCCTTGGCTTTTCTTTAGTGCTTGTTTAACATCATCTTATATGTTACCTTTGGCTTCTTGCGATCCCTAGCTGAAGGAATGCTAACATTTTTGCTTCCACACTCCCACCTCGGGGTTCTTAGGTATGAGTGTGCGTGTGCGTGGCTCTCCAACAATAATCGCCTTCCCTTTAGTCGACTCGGCTTGTCCTGGCCGAATCAACTCATTCTTCTCGCCGAGGTCGACGACGTTGATGGGGAAGGGATCTTTGTCAAGCTTCATCTTTGGATTGTGGTCTATTTTCAATCGTCCTTGTTCTATGGCCGATTGAACCTACCGCCGAAAAACATTATTGTCATTAGTATTATGTGAATGTGAATCATGCCACTTACAATATGGATGTTTCTTCAACTCGTCAGTAGATGGAATGACTTGGCCTTTAGGCAACCTGAGAAGCTGGTTCTTTAAGAGAAAATCAAATATCTTATCACACTTAGTTATATCGAACGAGTACTTGACCTCACTAGGCCGAATCTTGGTGGGAGATGGCCGTAACTCGGAGCACGTGATAGGTCTACTCTTGGCGTTCCAAACCCATTCGACTGCGTACATGTCGGCCGAATCCTCTTCTTCTGATTCCTCCTCGTCGGAGCATTCCATGACGTGGATTTCAGCCTTAGGTTTGTTAAACGTCTTAATGAACTTTTTATCTTTAGCTCGGCCTTCCTGGACTAGAGCCTATTGCAAGACTTGGCTAACCTCTAAAAAGTTTTGGTTCTCTAGTCTCTCTTTAATCTTGGAACGCAATCCACTAAAAGCTAGATCTGCCAAATCCCTTTCTGAAAATATTAAGACTAAAACATCGGTTTCTAGTGTCTCTAAAACGCTTGATATACTCAGAGGCGCCTTCGTTAGATTTCTGTTTAGCCGGTGTCAGGTGTGAGAGCCTAAGTTCTGTCTCGCCTGTATAAAATAGTTGTGGAATTTTTGTTCTAATTCGTCCCACGTTTGGACGGAGTTTGGCGGGAGTGCCGAAAACTAGGTGAAAGCGGTGCCAGATAGCGAGAGAGAAAATAGTCTAAGTTTTAGAGCGTATGACCTGCTAGCTTCTTCACACTTTGCTAAAAATTGACTAACATGCTCTAGTGTGGTTTTGTTACCCTCGTCGTCAAACTTAGTGAATTCAGGAACTCTATAGCCATGAGGGTACTACATCGTATCAAAATGGTCGGGATATGGCTTCTAGTAAACCCTAGCCCGAACCCTAGGCATGAAGCCGACGCATTCCCTAAACAGTGCACGGATTCGCTCCTCAAGGTCATCTTGGCCTGCTGCCTATGCACGTCACTTGTGCGGGGGCGTGACACATGACGAGATATCGGCGTGTCGGCCATGGGCCTCTTCCCTATGCGCTAGCTGCACGACGTGCTCGAGCCCAGGCAACTGTGCATGTGGTGCGGGCAGTGTGGGAAGGGCTGGCACCGGTGCAGGTGGTGGTGGTGCATGGTACGCGGCGCTAGCTTGGCCGTAAGCATAATGACTAGTCTCGGCCATGGGTGTTGAGACCGGAGACGCAATGGTCTTGCCAGTGCTATCGTCAGTTCTAATGTACACATGATTTGCCGGAGGTATACTAGCAATAGGGGATGATGGTATGGCTTCAGTAAAGCCGAACCTTCTAAGTGTCGCCTATACTTGGGAGCTAACTGCAGAATCTAAATGGTTGGCTAGCGAAGCGCTAACGGCCTGATCTACTGATGCGGCTATCTTTTGCTCAATCTCTAAAGAAGATAAACGAGGCGATACGGGTGTTACCTGGATCCGAGCAAGGTCGGGGAAGACGATGTCGCGCTTGATGAAGCCCACGTGTGTCTTGACGTAACTCCTAAGCATCATGTCCTGGAGTGCCTTCATCTTTGCAGTTGTCGATATGCGCACCTCCTACGGTGTCCATTGGTGGTGTAGACGTAGTAGTCGTTGTAGATGTACCGTTGGCCAATGTAGATGTACCCGTCATGTTGGCGTAGCTTCTCCCGAGCGGAGTCACAAAAAAGTGTGTTGACACGAAAATGTGCCCCCGTACTTGGGTCAGTTCGACGATCCAAAAGTGTGCAGATACTTAGGGACAAGCCTAAGCGTAACACATCACCGACATCACGTTCCAACTACCCTTAAACGTGGTAAGGGGGGTGGAGTCGCCAGGTAATCAGATCACACAAAATAATCCAATTAGCCGAAAGAAATATATTAAACAGAACAAATCATCAAACCGAGTGGAGCTTGACTGATTCAAAGTATAGTGCGAAGGGTATGGCCGAAGGGTACCTTCGGCGTCTGGTGCAAAGTGTCCCACCGAAGGGTACCTTCAGTGTTCGGACTGATCTGGCCGAAGATGAACTCCAAACGGATCTGGACGCGACAATCACCTCCGAATAGCGGTGTTCGGTGCGAAGTCTCAGATACAGTAAAATACAGAATAATGACTTAGGCGTAACGCGTGAGCACGACTTCGTCCGGAGTGGAGTACGAGCGTGGCGATGCCTGCCGTGATGAAGTCTGTTTGGTGAAGCGTGTTGGTGTGCGGTCGAAGCAAAGATCTCGCCGAAGGGTGTTCTGGCAACCTCTGAAACCAATCTCTCAACTCCGGACACCTCCGGCAGAGTAGCTCTGAACATAGGTAACCTGCAACAGAGTAGATTTGAATTACCAATTCGGACTGAGGACCGAATTCTGCTAAGTGTTGCACTAGGGGCGAAGGTAGCAATCTGTTACGCAGATTAGCGGATACTTCACAGGCGAAATAACAAGGCGATAGCAATGTATTACGTACGTAGATTAGCGGATACTTCACAAGCGAAGTAACAAGGCAATATCAATCTATTATGTAGATTAACGGATACTTCACAAGCGAAGTAACAAGGATTACCACTATAACGAAGTGCCCATCGGAGGGCTTCCAGGAAAACACACGAAGAATATAGAAAAGTAATGATAAAGTAAAGTATGATTCAAAGCTAGGTCTTTGTGGTTGATTTTGTTCAGGGAGCCTCTGAACCGGACTCACCCTATATTTATAGGGGCTAGACTTCTAATCTCTAATTCTAATTTTTTATGACTCGGCTGAATCACGCGTAGAGATAAACACTTAGCCAGAATCGGATTCAATTCTATCTCTACCTGAAGTGGGCCTTCGGCCAAGCCCGCCGAAGCCTACTCCTTGGGTCGAAGCTTCGACGGGGTAGGCCTCCGAAGGCATTCGGGTCGAAGGCTGCAGACTTGCTAGAAGCTTCCGAAGCCTATAGCGTGGTGGGCCTTTGGCCCTATAGGGCTTCGGCCCAACCTGCGACATGTGTATTTCCAGCCCAAATTACAAAATTGATATATTGATAATCTTAACCATTAATGCCATTTTTTGCTATCAACACCTAGCGTGCAAGGCCGTGACATGTGGTGGTATCCCGACGTTTCGGCATATAGCTCCTCTCGGTTATCCTCCTCTCATGTCGGCTCGTGCTATGCAACGTTATCAGGCCTATCTATGTATGCGAGAGTAGGAGGCGCAGGAAGCGCGTGCAAAGGTAGCATTGGTGCTGGTGGTGGTGTGTGTACTACAGTGGGTGCGATCTGATCCGCCATTAGGCCGGTCTGACCGGGAGTGTAATAGTCGGTCTAACCGACCTGGTAGCTGGTCTGACCTACCGTTGTTGATAGCATGGGCTGACACGCGTCGGTCTGACCAGCTTGAAGGACGGTCTGACTGACAAGGGAAAATTATCTCGGTCGTGGATGGCGAGGCTGTAGACACTATATTTTTTCTCGTACTCCCATCGGTTCTACTATATATGTGTTGAATAGGGGGTACGCTAGTGTTGGAGGAATAAGTTTTCCCTTGAACAGGGGCCAAATGATGTCAGCCTCCGACAGCCTTCGGCCCGAAGCCCAACACTATCGAAGCATGTTCCTTTCTGAAGAACCTGTTTCCAAGTCCCAAGGTACACTTCGGAGCCCTCTCGAGTGAAGCCTTCGAACCCCTTCGGAGCCCTCTGGAGCGAAGCCCTCAAGATCCCTTGAAGATTGCCAGAAGCAAAGTCTCAGGCTAACTTCTAAGTTGGCCTCCGGGCCTTGTTCGGAGTTAGCCTTCGGGCTCTATTCGGAGTTAACCTTCGAGCTCCCTTCAGAGCTCCTCAGAGCTAGTCTCCAGACCCTTTGCAGCCAATGCAAAGCTAAGTCTCCGAGACCCCAGTTTGGAGCCCCAGTTCGGAGCCCTAGTTCAGAGTATACTTCGAAGCCCACTTCGGAGTGTACTTTGAAGCCTCCCATGTGGCCTTCACCTGAAGAGCTCTGGCCCCAACTTCGAATCCAGAAGATATTTTACACCCCGCTACAGTGTAGAAGTCATACCAGGGGCCCCTCTACCCCCAGTATGTCGTTTAGCTGGTCAAAGAGTGACGTTGTATGACACGTCTGTAAAGCTGTAAATCACTTTGTACATTAGCTAGCTCCTTTTCCCCTTTTTGCCCCTATAAGCCTATGACTTATAGAGGGCATTTTGGTCTTTTCCTTTGGCCTGTGTGCCTATAAAAGCAGGGCCAAGCCCTTGTAATAGGATAGCTTCTCCAGGGCCATGAGAAACCTGGAACTCACTATATTACACCGAGGCATACCATGCCAAATCCACCACAAACTAGACGTAGGGCTATTATCCCTTAGGGGAGGTCTGAACTAGTATAAATCTTTTCTCCCTCTGAGAGAACCCTTCGAGGTTCATTTTACACACCATATACACATATACAAAACCTGTGCTGTAGCTAAGACAATTGCTACAACAGTTGGCGCCGTCCATGGGGACCTTAGTTCTAAAAGCTAAGTTCTCTGCCACTGTCTGCAATCCGATGTGCGCTTGAGGGGTGAGCTTCGAAGCTTTCTTGCTTCGCACACCCTTCGGCAAGGGGCTTCGGGTGCAGTTCGAAGGCCTTCTCCACCTTCCTCCATCCTTCACGCTTTGGAGCTCACCCTCCAACAAAGGGCTTCACTTCACGTGTCGAAGGCCGTCAAAGCCCCAGGGGCTACGAGGCAAGTTTCCACCCACTTACGAGGTATGTACACTATCCGAAGTACCACTTCGGTGTACTATTTTGCAATTACTTTAGTATGAAATCGAATCCCTACTTCGCCTTAAAAGCGAAGCTTTGTTTCCATTTTAAGGAAAAATTTGTTCAATCTTATTTAAAAATCGAAGCCTTGCTTCGCTTTACAAAATCCGGAGTACCCCTCCAAAGGCTACACCACGCCTCCGGGCCCGTAGCAGTGGGCTAAAGGACTCCGGGCCACTGGCCCGATGTGTCCAAGGACTCCAGGTCATTGACCTGATGCGTCCGGGATCCAAAGGCCACCGGCTGGAGGTATCCCAGAATTTCGAGGTTGGTTCTCGGTATTCAGAGTCGAAGGTGGCTCAGAGCGAAGGCAGCTCACAATTACAGGTTCGGTGAATCCACGCCAATTATCCATTCTCAGTACATAATCAAGCTCCGAAGCCTTGCTTCGCTATCTGAGCACGCACCGAGACCTCGCTTCGCGTGACGTAAAGTAATCTAAAATTTAAACATCTCGAAGTCATACTTCGATTAAAATATAAGTGCATTTCGGAGCTTCGCTCACTCACGGCATCCAAATCCAAGCATGCCGAAGCATGCTTCGCTTAATTTGGCTATGCTGAAGCCTTGCTTCGCTCCAAATTAACGCATTCGAAGCCCAAAAAGGTCTTCGCCCGATGCAATATAAGCATCCGAAGCCGTCAAAAAGGCGCACCCCTTCGCATTTTTAATTGCCCGCACCAGCAACGACTAAGTCCCTAGATGCCACGAGCAAGGGGGAAGCATGTATGTGAAATGTGCGAATGTCATACGCAGTACGAGCATGACAAGCTAAAAAACGTTCGAAGCCATCAAGCAATGCGAAGCATGCAGACGAAGTATGCAAATACAATAAACTCCATTCATTGAATGATAATTGAGAAGTATGTTACAAATATACTTCGAAAAGAAAACTACGAGTAGTCTGTATCTAAGCCTAAGAAAAAGCGAGTTTGAGGCCCCAACCCTCGCTTGCCTTTCTTTCGGCCAGGGCCCCCTCGGCTGGACGAAGCCTCGTCAGAGCCTGCTCTCCCACGTCCGGTTCGTCCAAGCCCCGAAGCCCACAGACCTCGTCTTCCACTTTGCAGGTCGCTCCAAGTTTGCGAGGTAGGTGGTGCCGTGTCGAAGGCAGAGAAGTCTAAGGCTTCATCGCCTTCCAAGACCGTTCGCGAAGGCTGTACCCCCTCGCTACGTGAGTTTACTGCGAAGCAACTTAAGTCTGGCAAGGATGAAGAACTCCGAAGGGACTCCATCTTAACGGTAGCTAGCAGATCCTGGACTACTTCGGGGATGGCTTCGCCATTAGGCCCCCTCAGAAGTTTAAACCGAGAGGGGCCTTCGGACCTAGCTACCTCGAGGACCGCCCACAATTGGCGAAGTTCTTCAGAGTCCTCAAGTACTTCGAAGTCAACATTCGGAGATTGAGCCTGAGCAGGTATAAAGCACCCCCGCATTTATATTAATAAACTGATAAGATTTTACATGCCTACAGCTAAGAATTACAAGGAGCCTAAGGAGATATACACCTTCGGAGGCGGAGGTGCTGACGTCGAAGGCTGAGCTGGCGAGGCATGCGCCCTGGCTCGGCGAAGGCAGATGGCCTTCTGAAGTTCAAGGACTGCCTCGCAGCCTTGGGCCTTCCAAGGCTCCTGAAGTCGCCTCCAGGCTCCGTGGACGCCGGCCGGAGGCATCACCAAGTGTTGGCCTCTGAAGGCCATAGGGGTCGCCGAGGTTGCTGCTTCAAGGTGGTTGCACCCCACGTCGTGAAGCATTTGCAACACCCCTTGACCCGCCACTCGGCCGGACATCAAAGCGAAGCCCTTCAAGGATTGCCCCGTCGTCGTAGCCACTACCTTCAAGAATGCGGCGCGGTCCCCAATTGGGTCCTGGCTGCCGAAGTCTGGAGCCCGACACTCGGTCCCTATTTGTTCTAGGACCTCGGTTAGGATCAGAGTAGCTTCTTCGATGTTGCCAACGACAAAGTTTTCAAGGCAGTGGGCTCTTTGGCGAAGCTGAGAGTTCTCCCTCGCCAGCTGGGCTTCGGCGTTCTTTGCAGCTTGAAGCTTCGCTCGGAGCCTGTCAGTCTCCGAGGCCAAGGCTTCCCTAGCCTTGTCGGCCTCGGCCCTCGCCGCCTCGACTGAAGCCTCGGCCCGCCTTCGCGTCTCGGCTTCCACCGAGACTTCACAGTCGGAGGGCCTCTTTCTCCTCCGCCAAGAGCATCATTCTGCCTTTCTGCAGAAGTTGAGGCTGTCGCGTTCAGTGCGAAGGCCTGGAAGAATTCAAGAAAATCATAAGTGTTGATTGAAGACCAAAGTATAACTCGAAGGCTGCGTAGGACTTCGCTCACCTAGATGAGGGCTTCGTTCGGGTTGATGAAGAGGTCCATGGGGTTCGAGTGGCTGAGTTGAGCCACCAAGCCTCCTGCCTCCGCAGCTGCGCAGCCCTCACGGAAGTTGTTGAGGGCCGCCTCCTTCACGACCCCCTTCGGCAGCAAAGGCCGGACGATTTCCTCCACCGCAACCGCCGGCACAGGCTTCGGCAAAGCTGGGCTTCGGTCCACCACCTCGACTTCCTCGTCGCCTCGGAGGTCCCCTTCGTCGTGACTGTTGCCTCCGTCTTCTTCAGACGACGAACTGTCAGGACTCCGAGCTGTCACTGCTGCTGTCGCTGTTGCTGCTGCTGGAGACCTCCTGTTGGCTACGGAATGGTGGGCCTCACACCGACATCATCTTCTACAAAAAAGTTCAAGTAAAAATCCACATATAAAAGAGAAGTATGTTTGAGGTGTTTACCTTCGTCGGAGATTTCTTTGAAAGGTAGAGGGGTCAATGTGTGCCCCCTAATCCCTTCGCTGCGAAGCTGGCGCGTCGACCTCCGCGCCCGAAGCCATCACCATCAAGGTCTTCGCTACCACCTTGGTAGCCGTTGCCGGAGCACTTGTTGGCTCCGCTTCCTGTTTGAGGGTCCGCGGTCGTTGCCTCCTCCGGAGTAGAGGCTTCGGTCGCGAGGACCCCTAGCCGAGCCCTCGAAGTTTCGGGCTCGTCGTCATCCCCCTTTTTCTCTTGGAGCCAGGTTGTCGAAGCTGCAAGATGGGAGAAGTCTGGCAGAGCCTGGACCTCTTCGTAGCCAAGCAGGGTCCACACCCTGTTCCAATGCTCCCAAGTCCCCACCAGTGCAAGATGTTGGGCTGCTCCTCCGGTGTCGGGGTCCCAACAACGCACTCCGCCGCTGCGATGGCCTCTCCGGAGTCCTCACTTCAAGAGTGGCTTCATAAAGATCCAAGTCAGAGTAAAGTTCTCAGCGAAGTATGAAAGTGGAAAATCTTTCAAGTCTTACAGAGGCGTTCTATGGCCACTTCATTTAGGCCCCCTCGGCCCGAAGGTTGGAAGAGCCCCTCCGGCCAAGAGCGCGCAAGGGGGCTGAGCCGGAGGGTGATGAACTCCTCCGCGAGGTCCCTCATGCTCAAATTCGTGGCCACCCTCTGAAGGAGCGAGATCCTCGAGCGAAGGGTGTCGGAGCTGGTCTTCACTATGCCTTCACTCCGGTAAGAGATAAGGGCATTGGTACTCCGAAGGGGAGAGTTCGCACCGACGGAGGCGTAGAACCACTCTTGATCCCACTTAGAGTACCATTTGTTGTTGGCGGCCCTCGCCGGGAAGGCATCTTGGTACTCCTTTCGAAGCTGGAAGTTGGCGCTTCCAAGGCCAAAGCCCTCTTGACACGGTATGAGCCCTCCCTTGGCTTCGGTTGGCAGTTGGCATCATGAAGGGTGACGAAGACGTCTGCACAGCCCTTGCAACCTTCGGCCCTCATGGCCCATTCAAACACAGCAAGCCTCACCACAGCGTCGGGCGAAAGTTGAGGAAGCTCGAGATTGTAAGCCTTCAGGACTTCGCTCAACATCCCCACCGCCGGCAGTCCGAGGCCAGCTTTGAAGAAGGCTTCGAACAACACCACTTCATCAGCCCGAGGACTCGGTATGGCCTCCGACTTCTCCGGAACTCAAAGCTAGATCTCCGACGCAATCTTCCCCTCGTAGGCCCTCCGGATGGACTCCTCTATGGAGATCGAGGCCCTCATCTCCAGTGTCTGCTCGAACTTGTCAGATGGTGACCGAAGGTCCTTCAGTCCCAACCAACTCGGTGCAGGCTTTGCTACCACTGCCTGCGCTTGGGCGGAGCTCGAGCTCGATCTCAAGACCAAAGCCTTCGAAGCATCCTTCGTCGGCATATTGTGTAGCTTCGGCGCGAAGGGCTAAAGCTGGCGAGGGGTGCTTCGTGCGAAGCTAAGGAGGAGAAGATAGCGAAGGATGCAAGGCGCTAATAAGAAAACAAATGAGAATTATGCCAAAGCCGTGTGTGGTAAACCCCTATTTATAGGCGGTAAAAATCCCGATGGTTCGTGGGCCGAAGCCACTGATAGGTGGGCCTCCAGCAAAGGTGAAGCGGCCCGGCGCACTGTAACGGTCAATTTTATAGCCGTTGCGGGGCAGTTGATCCCCCAGGGTCATTCTGACAGCCGACATAGGCAATTTTTACCTGCGCATTTCGAAGTCACCTTCGGTCCAACCTCCGAAGGCCTGTTTTCCCTGAAGTTGTAATTTTCTGTCATTTGTCCCAAGGGCGCACGCACCCCTTCGTCCCGAAGGCCTACAAGCAAGGGGCTACTGTTGGGGGAATAAGTTTTTCCTTGAACAGGGGCCAAATGACGTCAGCCTCCGACAGCCTTCGGCCCGAAGCCCAACACTATCGAAGCATGTTCCTTTCTGAAGGACCTATTTCCAAGTGCCAAGGATACACTTTGGCGCCCTCTAGAGTGAAGCCTCCGAACACCTTCGGAGCCTTCCGGAGCGAAGCCCTCGAGATCCCTTGAAGATTGCCAGAAGCAAAGTCTCAGGCTAACTTCGAAGTTGGCCTCTGGGCCTTGTTCGGAGTTAGCCTACGGGCTCTGTTCGGAGTTAACCTTCGATCTCCCTTCGGAGCTCCTCAGAGCTAGTATCCGGACCCTTTCCAGCCAATGCAAAGCTAAGTGTCCGAGACCCCAGTTCGAAGCCCCAGTTCGGAGCCCCACTTCGGTGCTCAGTTCAGAGTATACTTCGAAGCCCACTTCGGAGTGTACTTCGAAGCCTCCCTTGTGGCCTTCACCTGAAGAGCTCCAGCCCCTACTTCGAATCCAGAAGATATTTTACACCTCGCTATAGTGTAGAAGTCATACCAGGGGCCCCTCTGCCCCTAGTATGTCATTTAGCTGGTCAAAGAGTGACGTTATCTGACACGTCTGTAAAGCTATAAAGCACTTTGTACATTAGCTAGCTCCTTTTCCCCCTTTTTGCCCCTATAAGCCTATGACTTATAGAGGGCATTTTGGTCTTTTCCTTTGGCCTGCGTGCCTATAAAAGCAGGGCCAAGCCCTTGTAACACGATAGCTTCTCCAGGGCCATGAGAAACCTAGAACTCACTATATTACACCGAGGCATACCATGCCAAATCCACCACAAACTGGACGTAGGTCTATTATCCCTTAGGGGAGGTCCGAACTAGTATAAATATTTTCTCCCTCTGAGAGAACCCTTCGAGGTTCATTTTACACACCATATACAAATATACAAAACCTGTGTTGTAGCTAACACAATTGCTACAACAGCTAGCAATTGGGATTAAAGAAGTGTCCTCAGGAAAAGACAAATCTCCTCAACATCGCCTCCATCCTAGAGTCGACCTCGGGCCCTAGACGATTTGCAAATGTAGCATTGACCGCTTGATCTACTGTTGCATCTATATTTTTCTCAATGTCTAGGCTAGAGAGAGGGGGAGAGGGATGTTACCTTGTTCATGGAGATGTTAGGGAGATTGGTATTGCGCTTGACAAAGCCGGTGAGAGTCTTGGAGTAGCGCCCAAGAATGATGGTGTGTAACTCCCTTGTCTTGGCCTCGATCTCATCCCTGTCCTCCCTTGAGATGTATTATAGGGTAGGGAGGATGGTGTTGTCGTTGTCGATATCTATGCTCCCCGCCATGTTCACCAGAGTAGAGGGTATAGTAGATGTAGTCATAGTAGTCGTACCTGTCATCGACGTGGTTGTGCTTGGCGTGTGCGTCCCCAGCGGAGTCGCCAAAAAGTGTGTTGACACTAAAATATCCCACCAAAGAGCCAAACGTCACTGACGTCGGTCATCGATCCAAAAGCGCGTAGACGCCTAGGGTTGGCCCACTAAACGTCACACGACACCGATGCCGCATTCTGAAAACCCTTAATTGTGGCAAGGGGGTGTATGGGTGGAGTCGCTAGGCAATCGGATTGCACCGCGAAAGGGCAACTAACCTAACCGAAATAGAAAGAGTATAGTCAAACCTGCCAAGGAGGTGCAGGTTGAACCAAAGTATAGATGGTGGTCAGACCGATCAAGGCGGGTCAGTCAGACCATCAATAAGCCGATGGTCAGATCGGTGGTGTGAAGGGGGTGCCGCTGGATCGCCTGCACACGAATGGTCGGATCGACCATGCTCCATCGATCAGACAGGCGTGTGCCGACATGGTGCGGTCAGACCAGCAAGGGTTGGCCAGTCAGACCAACAGGCAAGGCTCCAATCTCCTCGACTCACCGACGATTGCACCGATGAAGATGGCTTGGTGCAGGGGTTCTTGGCGATGAATATGAAGACTTTGACCCCTGCAAAACACCCAAAAATCATAAGCAATTCCGCCTAGAGACTGAATTACCGACAAAAACCGATAAAAACCCGTTACATGGGTTAAACGGATGATTCACGAGCGAATCGACAAGGATTATAGCGATTACGACGCGATGGACAGATGGTTTTCAGTTCAAACTAACAAAGATGGATGTGCTGTATCTACTCCTAGGGCAAGGAAAATTAAAGAACAAAAAAGAGTGATTCAAGGGATAGTAGATTAGATTGGTTTTGAATTGCATCCCTTTTGAATTGACCTTGCCCCTATATTTATAGGGGGCGGTCTTGTCGTTCTTGGGCTTAATTTCTACTATAAATTGATTAAGGTACGAGTACAAGTCATTAAAAATTGGTTAGAGATCAAAATACCCCAAAATTAGTCGTTTTGGGGTCGGACTCGGACTGGGCCGGTCTGACCGGGACCATATGACTGGTCTGACCGGGCCCATATGACTGGTCTGACTGGGGTACAATGGTCAGTCTGACTGGCCTACTATGGCTAGTTGGACCGGCTTGTGCCAAGAAATTGCATATTTTTGGTCCAAATTACCAATTTTAACATTTTGATAATTTTGACATTTAATACCATTTTTTGCTATCAATGAACTCATTTATCCGGTGCTCTGTCCACGTGGTCAACTTCAACCCCGTACTGCAACTGGTCGCACGTCACCTGCACTGGCGCCAGCGCCGGTGATGATGTCTCTGTCGTGCTCTCCCTTCTGGGCCTTGGGCTCTCCGGTGACACCTCCACCGCGTCCCTGTGTCGTGTCTCAGGCCTGGTCGCGCTCAGCCTCGTGTCTAACGGCTTCAACCAAACCATCCCACTACAGCTATCATGGCGCACCTCACTTGTCTCGCTCAACCTCAACTTCAGCACTTTCTGGGCCCGCTATTAGAAATATGTGCAATATTTTAATTCCAATTTTTATTTGGAGGAAAAACTCATAGATGAACAATGATGCATAAAGAAATACTATCAGACATTTCACGTACTTCAAGAAACACATGCTGTCAATAAACATATGAACTACTTACTTGATCAACGAAATAGTGGAAGACAACACGTAGAGCAAGTAGTCACGTCAAGGTTCACACAAGCGGTTGCGCACAAGTGTTGCCCGAAAACCTGATTGCTGCCCCGTGCAGGTGTTCTTTGTGGCAATGGTTCGGAGATCCTGCTCTTCTTCCAATCTAGTGCACGCCGGAAAGAAAGTCGATGAAGTCTAAGCAACGCAATTTGGCCACAAATACTAGTAACAAAAGTTTTAAATCTCATATTCAAAACAACTAGTAACAAAAATATTTATTCTGGCGTTTGATGGCTATTCAATTTTAGTTTTAATCACATTAAAATAATGCATTTAGTACAGATAATGTATACATGAAAGTCCAAAATTTTCGAATTGACATGGTGTTATTCTGCTACCACGCACGCTTTCGCTCGTCGCAAGTCACAAGTCACGCAGTATCTCACGCGAAAAATACGTGAATACGAGCGCACGTGTGTGTGTGGATTTAGCCAAGTCCTCATGAATTTTCTCTATTTAACAAATATAGATAACTCCACCTTATAAGTAGGCCTCCATCCCACTAAATAAGCAATATGGGACTAATCATGTACACATGCTTTGGAATTAAATAATTGGGCCACCTCATGGGCCAATTTTCTACAATCCCCCACCAATTCCAAATCAATCAGAAAGAAAGAAGTTTATAATATCACCATGTTAAGCTATTGTTCATATAGCAACATTTTGGTGAAAGTCCCATTTGGATTGAACTTGCACCTATATTGAAAAGGTTCATCTTTTCACATCTAATGAATGAACTAAGCCTTGAATTCATAGATTTTTGTGATAAGACTGCACTTGACAATCCAACAGATACTAGGCTGCCAATAGATTAGATCTTAATGTAGCTTTTATGGTCATGCTCCCTGATCTGCTCATAAGCCTTCTTGAGAATGCCCTATTCTCATTAACTGCGACCTCACAGTTAGGCTCAAGTAAGTCTTTAAGCCAACCTTTCATACAGTTGAGAGCACGCGATTTGTAGGACATAAGTAAAAAATGAATATATGTACTCTCATTTTTCATCAACAACTTGTTTTTCCCATTATCTAATTCACGGGATCTCCGATCAATAAGATATGGGTTTCCATCATGATGAAAATTATATGGGCCTCATACCCATGTCCAAAGAAGCAGTGGAAATTGCTTTCTGTGTCAGACCTTTTGTGAAAGGATCTGCTAGGTTATTCTCGGTTTTAATATAATTCACCGTTATTACTCTAGATTTTTTTCATCTTCCTAACAGATTTGAGCCTACGCTTTACATGTTTGGAGAATTTCATGTTATCCTTAGTACTCGTAACCTTTGTTAACATGGTTTGGTTATCGCAGTACATGAGGATTGCTGATATTGGTTTCTCAACCAAAGGCAAGTCCAACAGAAGCTCTCTAAGCCACTCGGCTTCAACAGATGTTGTGTCTAATGCTACAAGTTCAGCTTCCATAGTTGAACGTGTCAAAATTGTCTATTTACAAGACCTCCATGAAACTGCAGCACCGGCTAAGGTAAACACATAGCCACTTGTAGCTTTGAACTCATCCACATCTGAGATCCAATTGGAATCACTATATCCTTCTAGTACAATGGATAACCAGTGTAGTGAATTCCATAAGAGGTTGTGCCTCTCAAATATCACAACACTCTTTCAAGCACTTCCCAATGATCATGTCCTGGATTGGTGGTTGTAGGACCGAAAGAAGCGACCAGAGGGGGGTGAATGGGCGCCTTAAAAATTCTTGCGAATCAATGACCTTTTCCCAATACCCAACGCACCTCGATAAACAACCCGCTGAAGCTAACAGATCTGAACCAAGAAAAATAATCTAGCCTAAAAACAATCGGTGTCCTAATCGAGAAGACACCAACACAATGTTGAAAGGCAGATTAACAGATCAATCAAATCATAAGCAGTTCACGCATCATCAATAGAATTATCACATGTAATCAGTCCAGGTGCTCGTACAACGAGAAGGAAAAATACTTGGACAAAAATAACTCTGGTTCGAAGTTTGTCCTAAGTCAAAACATGAAGCATGCAGTTTGATTTCGAAGTGAGCACTGCAGAGAGACAAACTACACCCTTCGGAACCCACCTAGACACCGAAGCATACTTCGGTCTCGTCACACTTCGAATCCTACTGAAGTCTTCTTCGAATTTGCCACGCTTCGGAGTTCACAACAAAACACCGAAGCCAACTGCTATTCTACGAAGACTGACTTCGTCTTCGAAGTCCACCACGTGTCAAAGTATACATTAGAATAGACGAATCCTGAATGAACGAACTGCAGGAGGTCCACAACCAAACAATGAAGTATACTTGACGACTGACACTGTAACCTACACACAAACAACCTTCCCTACAGCCTTCGCTTGCCAAATGAACACAGGAAGCAAAGAGCTGATAGATCGGCTACAGATACTGACTTCTCTCGGTAACCGAAGCTTCAACCAAAAGTGCTACACTGAGACTTCATGAAAGACTATGCTCGGCTTTGGACAGAACGCCAAGAGCCTACACGACAAAGACTGATTCAATGCTTCTGCACATTCTAGGCTCTAGGATAAACTATAGTTGCATGGGATAGCTAGCACAGAACTGCAACATGCAGACAACCTAGAGAACCTAGTTGCAAGGGCTAAAAAATTGATTTTCAAGTGCAGTTTAGCTCCTCCACACGCTGCATCAAGAGGCAAGATCAACAGAGATTTTTCAGTGTTTCCTTGCAATCAAGCGCAACACAATCCAATAGTACACATGCAACTAGGAAGCAAAAAACTGCAGAACACGCGAGGAATAAAAAACAGTAAAAACGGTAGACTAGCTTGCAGTTGCTAAAATATTCCTCACGATGAATAAGCCTGTAGATGGCAGGGACGAACTGTAGAAAAACAACAGCTATTGCGCACAGATGAACAAGCTAGGCACGCAAAACGAGGCAACCGAGAAATTGATCCATAGCATGACGTTCAATGACTGAGAGAGAAACGATAGAACCTGATGTAGCGATTTTTCTATCGGCCAGAGAAGCAGATCCTAGGAACTCGTGACGAACAGCAGCGACGCTCATAGGAAGAAGCCAGAAAAGCAGAACAAAATGACCCAAACCTTTGTGGCATTAAAGTTCATTACAGAATGGGTAACCCTAACCCTAGGGTATTGGGGCCCTTTTATAGGCAGCCCAATAAATGGGAAAATGAAAAAATACCCCTATGGTTTTTACAGACACAGGAATAAAAATGGAAAAGATTGAAATGCCCTTAGGGTTTTTTACAGACTCGACTGACAAACTATGGGCCTAAAGGCAAAATAGTAAAAACCTAAATAAAGATAACCTTTCCTCATGCGGAGCTTTCGTAGTGGCTACGGCTTCGCCTCAGAATGGTCAGATCCGAGATCAGCAGTCATTTTTGCGCCGAAACTGACAAAGCAGTCCACCGTCTTCGCACTGGGTACCCGAATTGGGCCGGCCTGATTCCGCGGCTCTCTCAGCCCGGCAATTCGCTCGCCGCCCATGTACCTGAGTCAATCCTGGTCAACAGCTAGTGGATCCTCTGCTGCTCCTAGCCCATGTACCCGGATTGGGCCAGCCCAACTTCACGGCACCTCTGCCCAACAGTCGCTCGCTGCCCGTGTACCTGAGTCACATGCGGCCCAGACACAATAGGTCTTCCCTTCTCTTCGTATCCTCATTGACTTCCGTTGACAATCACTCATCACATCTGGAGCTATGAGGCCTATGTTCTTCAACATGGCTCCTCAATCTCCCCCTTGATGAGTGCATTGTCAACACTTCTCTTCATCAGGTCTTCAGTACATTCAAGCACATGTGCAAACACGAAAAACAAAACACAAGAAAACAGAAAGAAGAAAATAAAATAAAAGTTTAACCCTAATGACCAAAAGTCAAACAGAAGCAAGAAAATGGTCATTATGGTTAACCAAAAATAGAGACTCAAAACAAGTGCAAGCAACAAGGATATCCAAAGAGTAAGGGCAAAAGAGACTAAAAACTCCCTTGAAACAAATCCCAAAGAAATCCAAAACTCCCCTAAACTCTTCTAAAAGATCGAGTAACCCAAAGATCGAGTAACCGAAAATTTCTCCCCCTTGTTGACAATTGGACTCATCAAACGAGATTAAAATGCACTCTAAAAAGACATAGACTCAAACTCCCCCTGAAATGCAGCTCCCCCTCAAAATATGCAATGAATGCAACTGGGGTGCAAGTGGAGTGTAGAAAGCATGCTTCTCACATATGATTGACTGTAATTACAAAATCTAGCAAGTATAGCAAAAGACATACTGTCTAAGACACATGACATGATCAGTGCAGCAGATGATATATAAAGAAAGTCATTTACACACATTTTCAATTTTTGCAAACAAAAGCATCACCACATTTTCTAGATGACAAGCAAGATAAAGCATTAGACGCAAAAGCTAACTAATATCTACCAAGATAAGCATTGTACAGAACAAAGTGCTTCAGCAAACTTGTTATACTTTTAATTTTCAGGCTTTTTCTTTTTCCTTTTTCCTTTTTCATTTTTGTCAAGGGTTATTTGCTTGTCAAACCTTATGCTAACTGACCAAGTCAAGCCTAAGCCAGAACTGGACCATCAGAAGCTTAAGACATTGGTCTTGGCATACACTACACTGTCCAAGTTTATACCAAAGTGTTATAGGTAAGCAGTCCAGAACAATGCAATGCGACAAAGCAAACCCACCTAGATATTTTTAAAATGTGCACAAAAAGGCCATGGATTTTTCATTTTTTCTGATTGTTATCATTTTTATAGCACATTTCCATGTTAAAGCATAAAGATGTCCAAGTTGCATATCTGCATCTAAGTGAGGAACTAGCTACTAGGCATGTAAAAGATAGCAAAAGCACTCAGCCTACACATGGTAGTTACCAAAAGCAATGGTGATCATTTTTAAATTTTAAAGCATAAAAGCCATGCATATGACAGATATTAGACATATCATGCGAACTGAAGCAAAGCATGATCATCGACAAGTAATCAAAAGCATATACTAGCTAAAGTAAGTAAAGCAGATCAATCATATAACAGAAGCAAGCTCAAAGTGTGATATGTGAATATGCCTGATATGAACACATACAAAAAGACTCAAGAAAAGAGTAAAGAAGAAAGAAAATAGACTCAAAATATCTTTAAAAGGATACACAACACCCAAATCCCCTCGCAAACGCTCAAAAGAAGACTGATCTAGGGGTTTGGTGAAAATGTCAGCCAACTAATGATGGGTCTCAACATGAACAAGGTAAATGACACCTTTCTCATATTGATCCCACAGAAAAATGAAAGTGCACATCAATGTGTTTGGTTTTTGAATGGAGACATGGGTTTTTCCCTACACTAATCGCACTAGTGCTATCACAGAACAAAGAACTCTGGTAGGAATGAACAAACCAAAATCTCGCAAAGTGGAAATCATCCAAACCAACTGTGAGCAGCAGCTAGCAGCAACTACATACTCAGCCTCTGTGGTAGAAAGTGCAACTCTAGACTGCTTTCGAGAAGACCAAGAGACAAGAGAAGAACCATGAAACTGGCAAGTACCGGAAGTCGACTTGCGATCCAACCGGCACCCACCAAAGTCAGCATCTGAAAAGCCAGATAAATCAAGAGACGATGATGCTGAATAATAAAGACCTAGATCGGGCACATAGGTAAGGTACCTGAAAATGCGCTTGACAGCCTGCCGATGAGACGGGCGTGGTGAAGACTGGAAGCGCGCGCACAGTCCCATGGCAAACTGTATGTCTGGCCTCGTCGCCGTCAAGTACAACTAGCGAACCGATTATCCCTCGATACTCTCTCTCGTTGACCTTGACGCCGCTCTCGTCCTTGTCCAGGCCCCCAGATGTACCCATTGGGGTCATTTGAGGCTTCATCTCTCTGCCAAAGTCAAATTTCTTCAGCATGTCTCGTGTGTACTTACTCTGGTGGATGAAGATAGTCGTCCTTGGTCTGCTTGATCTGGAGCCCTAGGAAATACTTGAGCTCACCCATGAGGCTCATCTCAAACTCGCTGTGCATCTGCTCAGAAAACTTGGACACAAGCATATCAGTAGAACCACCAAAAATAATATCAGTCCACATAAATCTGAGCAATCAAGAAGTCTGAGCCATCTCTGAGCAAGAAAGTGTTTTGTCCACAGAACCCATCAGGAAATCCATTCCCCAACAAAAACTGCTTCAACCGGTCATACCAAGCCCTAGGGGCTTGCTTCAGACCGTATAAAGATTTCTACAGCTTAAAAACATGTCGAGGAAACTGAGCATTCTCGAAACTCGGGGGCTGCCTAACATAGACCTCCTCCTCTATGTACCTGTTCAGAAAAGCAATCTTGACATCCATTTGAAAAATGCTTAAACCCCTTAGAAGAGGCAAAAGCTAAAAGAATACGAATGGACTCAAGGCAGGCAACAGGGGAGAAAGTCTCCTCAAAATCAATACCCTCTTTCTAGCAAAAACCATGGGCAACTAGTTGATCTTTGTTGCGCACAACAACCCCATCTTCACCTTGCTTGTTTTTGAACACCCACTTGGTGCCTATGGGGTTGCATCCGGGTGGCATCTCAACCAGTGTCCAAACCCGATTGCGTACAAAATTCTCAAGCTCTTCTTGCATGGCATCCAATTCGAATTAGAAAGAGCATGAGAAATGTCTTTGGGCTCAAAAGATGCAACAAACGTAGACTCAGCAAACACAGCAAGCGAGTCAACAGAAGAGCACAAAGTTCTCTCAGAAAGATCACCGATGATGAGCTCTAGGGGTGATCATGCTGAACTGCTCGAGATCCTAGGTGATCTGAACGTAACCTCACCGGAGTCAGCAGATGGCACCTCTAGACTCGACCGAGGGGCTTGATCGAAGTGGAAGAAGTGATCAGAGGTCTGTCCCTCGTCCTTAGTCGAAGTCTCAAAAGGTGTGGGATCTGCAGGCTGTGCAGAAGGCCCACCCTCATAAACAGCTATAACATCATCATCTTCCTCGAAGATAGGACTCTCCAAGCTCATCATCTCTAGAAAGCTCAAAAGGAGTTAATGAAGGCAAGGACTCATTAAAAGAAACCTCACAAGTCTCGACAAGCTGCTGGGAGTCAAGGTTCCAAACACGGAAGCCTCGAGAATGCAAAGCATAACCAAGAAAGACTCCATCCCAACAACGAGACTCAAACTTGTCCAAATGCCTTCCCTTCTTGAGGACCAAGCACTTGTAGCCAAACACTCGCAAGTGGCTCACCTGGGCTGTCTGCCAAACTGCAACTCATATGAAGTCTTACCTAAGTAAGCTCTAAGAAAAATGCGGTTGGCCAGATAGCAAGCCGTGTTCATGGCTTCAGCCCAAAAGCGCCTAGGAGTCCTATGCTCATCGAGCATCATCCTGGCCATCTCGACTAGCGTGCGGTTCTTTCGTTCCACAACACCATTTCTGTGGGGAGTGTAAGGAGCAGAAAACTGATGATCAAGACCCTGATCACTACAGAAGCTGACGAACTAAGAGTTCTTAAACTCAGAGCCGTTGTTAGAGCGAATTGCTCACATCCGACCATTGTTCTCGTTCTTCATCTTCAAAATCAGGTCATGAACAAATTGAAAAGTCTCATCCTTAGAGTCCAAGAAGAAAACCCACGAGAATCGAGAAAAATCATCAACTATCACAAGCACGTACCACTTCCCACCGATTGAGCGTACCCGAGCTAGACCAACAGTGTCCATGTGTAACAGCTCTCCCGGGTACGAAGTCACCCCTAAGTCATAGGTGCGTGAGAAGCGACAACCATTTTCCCGTGACGATAGGGATGGCAAACTAGATCCTTCTCCATCCTAAGCTTGGGCAATCCTCGGATGAGGTCCATTGAGCTCAATCTAACTAGCAGATCAAAGCTCAAATGGCCTAACCTCCTATGCCACTTCTAGAGCTCAGAGGAGGATCCAGCAATCAAACAGCGAGAAGGGCCAAGAGAACTAGAAAAATCAATCTGAAAAACCTTACCGAAGGGTAAGATCTGCTGTCGGAATTTTTTGGCCGTGTTTCACCGTCGCAGCACACAGTGAGGCATTTTCTTGCTGCGCGTGAACCAAGATTTCTGCAGGCAGTCTGCGCTTGGCAGGGTTTCATGCGGATCGAGGCATAGCAGCCAAGCTGCATCTCTCAGCCGGCGAGGCCCACGGCGTTGGACGACGCGAACTGCAACAGGCTTCCGCCGGAAGCGATCTCCACGTTTTTGCTTATTTGTCGTGCGAACTGCGGACGTGATTGCAGTGCAAGGCACGCTCACGGTTTCCATGCAGCAGCATCATTTCGCTTGTCACGTAGCCATAGCGTGCAGCAGCCTTGGCAGCGTGGGCCCCACATCGTTGGCGTGCGCGAGCAACTCTCCAGGCTTGACTGTTCAATGCTGCCGCTCGGGGACTGCTCCACGCCGCACATCGTCTTTCTGCTCACACGGTGGTATAGTGGAACAGCGAAAAGACTTTAGCAGCGGACCGGCAGTTCGTTTTGACTCGTTCCTGTTTTTCGCACGGCGGCGCGGCAACGTCAACAGAAGATGACGCGGGTAAGTTCTTAATCTCCTATTTTTAGGCAGATCAATTTTAAAGATAATCATCTATTAATAAATTAGTTGAAAATCTATTTAGAAAATTTGTTGTTAATTTAATCTGCCTAAATATTTTTAGTACTCGTATGTCTTTTATTTAGATATTTTTTTGTTCTGCTCATATAAAAAGAAAAAAATATTATTATTTGATTATTATTAAACGTAGTATTATTTTTATTCTAGTTTTACACGCAATATTCTAGATTTATTTTTGAATTAATTTTTGAATGAACTTTTGTTTATGCATTAAATTAGTACCTTATTTCTAGACTGAAATATAAATATTTCGTGATCTATCTAGGTGTTTTTATTTACTACAGTATTTGTATTCAGTTTATCTTTAATATCATTTCAATTAAGCACACCGGTGATTTTTAGGCTAGACAACTTTAATTCCTGTATTGTTTGTCTGGTTAATTAGTTTGGGTGTTGGGATTAGGATATATTTAGCAATAAAATTTTAGGCGCCCATTCACCCCCCCTCTGGTCGCTACTTTCGGTCCTACTAGTGGTATTAAAGCAAGGTTAGTGTTTCTAATATCTTAACG